>JAXIVJ010000528.1:65000-165000 GCA_036785665.1 Chirona hameri
TCGCCGTTTGATTCATGGATAAACATTTTGAGAAATGATTCTTTCCGATTCAAAGAATCAAATCATTTTTTGATCAAGTCACGTTTGACTCACCATTGAAATAACATTACACAGTCTTTTTTATTCAATCAGCCTTGTTTATATGCGGGTTTTAATTCAATCATGATTCAAGAATAAACAAATCCCGTGGTGAATCCATTCTTCTTTGATTCAAGGGATTTTGATTGAACGATTCCAATCCATTCAATCAGAGTCGAATAAATAACCAGTCTGGCTCGAGGACTCGTTCAGACTCAATGGCCCTCTGGATAAGCTGGATCGAGGATAATAAGCTAAAAATGCTAGTCATTCAATTCAGCGTTACGACGAACCGATGACGATGACTATGGCTTCGTTATGACGATGACTACCGATGTGACGCCGCGAAGCGGCGTGAAAATTTTAATTTTAGGTCCTGGAAAACGAAATGTTAATATTTGAACCAGACCGTGAGGTGAGATGGCTTGGGGGAAATGGTCCTGGCCTGTTTCCACTATTAGCTCTTCGGTCCAGCAAATTTGTGCACCGCTGGAGCAGCTTCCGGGTGCCGATCTCCTCGGTTTTACGTTCGCGTCGCCTTTTCCGCAACTCGGCAAACTAGCTAAACATGTAGCCTGCTTGAAACTTAAAAAGTGAATATTTTATTAAGGGAATGGGCCCTGGGGCCAGCAATTACCGTCAAGGAGAGCCTCTGCCAGACACTAAATTAAATTATTTTCCCCATTTTCCAAATTTGTATAAGCAATTGCGAAACTTGTGTCATGCCGCGAAGCGGCGCGAAATTTTCCAGTTTTTGACACTAAATAGCTGGATTTTGACTGCACTGCAAAGGCAATTTTTACGATAAATTTTAAATTTTTCCCGCAAAAAGGGTGTGTGGGAAGGCACCAGGGGGGGGGGGGTCGACCCTCCCCGCCTTCTAAAAGTGGGGGGTTTGCCCAGACCTCCCCCCTCCCTCCCCCCCCCCCCGACACTCCTGTCGGCGACGCCCCTGGCTGACAAATATTGCAGCACACACTCTCCTGAGAGGAAAATTGTTAAATTGTTTTGCACTACCATTACATCACCCCCCCCCCCCCCCGAATTCAAAAAACGCATCAGACTTATCCAATTACCATTTTTTAACCCAAGAAAACATTGCACCAGGTGGGTCAGAGTACAGCACATTGCCGCTCATTATGACCGCGCCAACCACGGCTACCAGGCGCCCCAGGCGACGGCTAGCAACCCCTGGGCAGGCTCGAGGGCCCCGTTCACAGACTCAATGGCCCTCTGGATAAGCTCGAGAGGGCCCTGAACAGACTCAATGGCCCCTTGGCAAGCCGAGAGGCCCATGAGCAGACTCTAATAGCCCCTGGGCAGGTTCAAGAGGCCCTTGCACAGACTCAATGGCCCCTGGACAAGCTCGAGAGGCCTCTGGGCAGGCTCTAATTAATGGCCCCTGGACAGGTTCGAGAGGCCCTGAACAGACTCGATGTGCCTCTGGGAAAACTATAATGGCCCCTGGGCAGGTTCAAGAGGCCCCAAAACAGACTATAATGGGCCCCTGGCCAGGCTCGAGAGCAGCCTTGAAATTTGGGTAATTTTCTGGACTTTTTGCGTCCAAAGAATTTTGCTCTCTTAATTTCTTCCTAGAAATTTTCTCTCTTTTCATCTGATCTTACCGACATTGTAGTTAAAAATAAAATGTAATTTTCCTAACGAAGATCGAAATCATGAATCATTTTCATTTTCCTTTCCCAGTAAAATAAATTTGGAAAAAAATGCAAATATGAATTTTCCTAACAAGAACATTTTACTCTCCACCTATGAATTTTTACTCGCCGGGACCAGGTCATGAACGAAAAATCCAACACTGCTCGAGAGGCTCCTGAACATACTCAATGGGCCCCTGGACATGCTCGAGAGGCCACTGGGCAGGTTTGTTTGGCCGTGGCTGGGCTCAATTGGCCCCTGCACAAGTGGACATGCTCTAGAGGCCCTGGGAAGGTTTTTGGGGCTCCTGAGTCCTGAGTGGGCTCAACGGGCCCCAGGGCATGCTCGAAAGGTTCCTGGGCATGTTTTTGCGCCCTTAAGTGGGCTCAATGGGCCCTGGAAATGCTCGAGAGGCCCCTGGACAGTTTGTTGGGCCCCTCGGTGGGCTCAATGGGCCCCTGGGCATGCCCAAGAGGCCCCTGGACCGGCTTCGAAAGCCATTCAGTGTCTCTGAGGGCCCTTGACATGCACCAGAGTGACCCTTGCCTGGTTTGAGGGCTCCTCTTGTGACTTTTTGAAAGCCATTTAGCTAATGCAAATGGTATCTGGGCCAATCTCGGCGGGGCCCCTGTGGCTCGTAAGGGGGGGGGCAATTTCCCCGCTTGCCTCACCCTGGCTGCGCCCCTGACCCTCATTGATGATTCACAAAAAGATAAAACAAAGTTAAGAATTAAATAGTTTTAATTAAATTAAAATTAAATTAAAGAATTAAAAAAAGTGTTTCCTTCTCCTTCTTTTGTGTTATTAACTGTTAACTGTTATCTGATGAAGTGCCGTGCACGAAATATTATGTAATATTTAACTTTGTTTTATCTTTTCGTGAATTATCAATGAGCATCAGGCTGATTTTAATCTTTCTGTATATGCTTACCATGCTCAGTCACAGCATCCAGTTTGTTTTAAACAAACGGCCATTTGTTTCAGCTCCCGTCCGGCTCTCGTCCCCGAGCCTATCAACGCCGCCTCTCGTCACCGTGAGACCCTGTAGGCGGCGCTGTGCTGTGCGGAAACTTAACCCTCGCCCTACGGGAGCTTTTTTCACCTTCGCCCTACGGGGGGGGCTGACAGCCCCCCCCCCCCCTGTTAACTTCCAAACCAAGCAACTTAGAGCAATGCGGTAAGAACCAGCATGTTGCCTGTCATGAGAGGAATCTAACAGTATGTTATTTTTAAGGTTTCAGGTCAACGGGTGACCTTCTAATTCAAGTGAATGACCTCGGATTTACCACGTCCAGAATAGCGATTTTGCTCTTCAGAAAACCTAAAAATTAGAATTTTATAAATGTAAATAAAAATGCATTTCCCTAGACCAGTTTTGGCTCAGAAATACAGAAAAAGTAATGATTTGTTCGTATATTGTCAACAAAGTTATATAAAAAATGACGGTCATCAGTTTCCTACACTTAGGGAGCCATCACTCAGTCAAAAATGAAGATATTGCTTTGAAATTTGGTATGGGTATTGTCCATACTCAGTTCTTTCACATATATTCCGGTTTTTCTAATATCTTTGAAAAATTTATTTTCAGAGAATTAAAAACAAAGTTTTTTGTTTATTTTAGGGGTCAAAAACCCAAAATTTTGCAAATCCGAGATTGCCATTTTAAAGAGAATGCCATTTTGTATCTTTGGTGAAATGCGTTTGCAATTTCCTTTAAAACTCTCTGGTGACGTCATCAAAACATGATTATCTCCCAAACTACTTAACCAATTTCTTTCAATTAAATGTTTATAGCCTACGTATAATTGTTGCAAACTCAGCTTCCGAATATTTCAGCAAGATGCGCCGCATGTGTAAAAAGTTATTCAAGAGAAACCTCAGGGGGGTCTGTCAGCCCCCCCCCCCCCCGCCGTAGGGCGAGGGTTAACCGGCTGGGTTATCAGGCTAGACAGCAAAACACAGAAAACAGTTCTCACAGCCATACCTAAGGCATTCTGATGTTCGCCTGAGCTCGGTAATATCGTCAATGGATATCTAATATACATAGCCGGTCACGGATATGGGGGCTATATTTTCCGAAATGCCTCACGGTTCTACATAGTGGCGTTTTCTATATTCTATATTCGTTTTCTATATTGTTTTCTATATTCTATATTCGTTTTCTATATTGTTTTCTATATTCTATATTCGTTTTCTATATTGTTTTCTATATTCTATATTCGTTTTCTATATTGTTTTCTATATTCAGCTTATAGTGGCGGACCCAGCCGCCGATTTCGGGAGTTACGAAAATCGCTTCCAGCGCATCAACGCAAAACGCATTATACCTATATTTGCGCATTCTCTGGGTGAGAAGACTGGACTGTTTTGCTCCCCGTTGATCTGTCTACACTTGTTCATACAAGGTCGCTGATTCTGGAGACAAATTATTCCTCTTAAATATCATAGTCATGACAAGGTTCAGAATAGCAATCCTCAGAGAAGAAAACTTATAGGTTGTTCCACAAGGTTCAGAAGGTTGGTGCATTCTGATAAGAATAACCCACGCCACTTCTGCAAGACGTCATGGCAGGCGACAGCAGCGGAAACATTGGGGACAATGGAGGTCATGTGGATACTCACGAACATTGTAGGAAAACTGATGATAATTAAAACCAACGTCAATGGTTTGCATATTGTATACTGATGGAAGAAATGAAAGAGAGGAAACTTCTCACATTTGGCTTGATTTTAAAAATAAAGCACTTATGAATAAACCAGTATAACTTGTTTCCACATCAATTAACATATCTGATGCCGTTGGTTCATTTGATCTCGTTGCCAAGTCAAAAGCCAGAGCACACCAGCAGCCGTCAGCTGTACCCAGCAGAGCGGCCCGGCACCGCACACCAGCAGCCGTCAGCTGTACCCAGCAGAGCGGCCCGGCACCGCACACCAGCAGCCGTCAGCTGTACCCAGCAGAGCGGCCCGGCACCGCACACCAGCAGCCGTCAGCTGTACCCAGCAGAGCGGCCCGGCACCGCACACCAGCAGCCGTCAGCTGTACCCAGCAGAGCGGCCCGGCACCGCACACCAGCAGCCGTCAGCTGTACCCAGCAGAGCGGCCCGGCACCGCACACCAGCAGCCGTCAGCTGTACCCAGCAGAGCGGCCCGGCACCGCACACCAGCAGCCGTCAGCTGTACCCAGCAGAGCGGCCCGGCACCGCACACCAGCAGCCGTCAGCTGTACCCAGCAGAGCGGCCCGGCACCGCACACCAGCAGCCGTCAGCTGTACCCAGCAGAGCGGCCCGGCACCGCACACCAGCAGCCGTCAGCTGTACCCAGCAGAGCGGCCCGGCACCGCACACCAGCAGCCGTCAGCTGTACCCAGCAGAGCGGCCCGGCACCGCACACCAGCAGCCGTCAGCTGTACCCAGCAGAGCGGCCCGGCACCGCACACCAGCAGCCGTCAGCTGTACCCAGCAGAGCGGCCCGGCACCGCACACCAGCAGCCGTCAGCTGTACCCAGCAGAGCGGCCCGGCACCGCACACCAGCAGCCGTCAGCTGTACCCAGCAGAGCGGCCCGGCACCGCACACCAGCAGCCGTCAGCTGTACCCAGCAGAGCGGCCCGGCACCGCACACCAGCAGCCGTCAGCTGTACCCAGCAGAGCGACCCGACACCGCACACCAGCAGCCGTCAGCTGTACCCAGCAGAGCGGCCCGGCACCGCACACCAGCAGCCGTCAGCTGTACCCAGCAAAGCGGCCCGGCACCGCACACCAGCAGCCGTCAGCTGTACCCAGCAGAGCGGCCCGGCACCGCACACCAGCAGCCGTCAGCTGTACCCAGCAGAGCGGCCCGGCACCGCATACCAGCAGCCGTCAGCTGTACCCAGCAGAGCGGCCCGGCACCGCACACCAGCAGCCGTCAGCTGTACCCAGCAGAGCGGCCCGGCACCGCACACCAGCAGCTGGGCAGCTGTGCGCTGTAGAGCGGCCCGACACCGCACACCAGCAGCCGTCAGCTGTACCCAGCAGAGCGGCCCGGCACCGCACACCAGCAGCCGTCAGCTGTACCCAGCAGAGCGGCCCGGCACCGCACACCAGCAGCCGTCAGCTGTACCCAGCAGAGCGGCCCGGCACCGCATACCAGCAGCTGTCAGCTGTACCCAGCAGAGCGGCCCGGCACCGCATACCAGCAGCCGTCAGCTGTACCCAGCAGAGCGGCCCGGCACCGCATACCAGCAGCTGGGCAGCTGTACCCAGCAGAGCGGCCCGGCACCGCACACCAGCAGCCGTCAGCTGTACCCAGCAGAGCGGCCCGGCACCGCACACCAGCAGCCGTCAGCTGTACCCAGCAGAGCGGCCCGGCACCGCACACCAGCAGCCGTCAGCTGTACCCAGCAGAGCGGCCCGGCACCGCATACCAGCAGCTGTCAGCTGTACCCAGCAGAGCGGCCCGGCACCGCATACCAGCAGCCGTCAGCTGTACCCAGCAGAGCGGCCCGGCACCGCATACCAGCAGCTGGGCAGCTGTACCCAGCAGAGCGGCCCGGCACCGCACACCAGCAGCCGTCAGCTGTACCCAGCAGAGCGGCCCGGCACCGCACACCAGCAGCCGTCAGCTGTACCCAGCAGAGCGGCCCGGCACCGCATACCAGCAGCTGGGCAGCTGTACCCAGCAGAGCGGCCCGGCACCGCACACCAGCAGCCGTCAGCTGTACCCAGCAGAGCGGCCCGGCACCGCATACCAGCAGCCGTCAGCTGTACCCAGCAGAGCGGCCCGGCACCGCATACCAGCAGCCGTCAGCTGTACCCAGCAGAGCGGCCCGACACCGCATACCAGCAGCTGGGCAGCTGTACCCAGCAGAGCGGCCCGACACCGCACACCAGCAGCTGGGCAGCTGTACCCAGCAGAGCGGCCCGGCACCGCACACCAGCAGCCGTCAGCTGTACCCAGCAGAGCGGCCCGACACCGCACACCAGCAGCCGTCAGCTGTACCCAGCAGAGCGGCCCGGCACCGCATACCAGCAGCTGGGCAGCTGTACCCAGCAGAGCGGCCCGGCACCGCACACCAGCAGCCGTCAGCTGTACCCAGCAGAGCGGCCCGGCACCGCACACCAGCAGCCGTCAGCTGTACCCAGCAGAGCGGCCCGGCACCGCACACCAGCAGCCGTCAGCTGTACCCAGCAGAGCGGCCCGGCACCGCACACCAGCAGCCGTCAGCTGTACCCAGCAGAGCGGCCCGGCACCGCACACCAGCAGCCGTCAGCTGTACCCAGCAGAGCGGCCCGGCACCGCACACCAGCAGCCGTCAGCTGTACCCAGCAGAGCGGCCCGGCACCGCACACCAGCAGCCGTCAGCTGTACCCAGCAGAGCGGCCCGGCACCGCACACCAGCAGCCGTCAGCTGTACCCAGCAGAGCGGCCCGGCACCGCATACCAGCAGCCGTCAGCTGTACCCAGCAGAGCGGCCCGGCACCGCATACCAGCAGCCGTCAGCTGCACCCAGCAGAGCGGCCCGACACCGCATACCAGCAGCTGGGCAGCTGTACCCAGCAGAGCGGCCCGACACCGCACACCAGCAGCTGGGCAGCTGTACCCAGCAGAGCGGCCCGGCACCGCACACCAGCAGCCGTCAGCTGTACCCAGCAGAGCGGCCCGACACCGCACACCAGCAGCCGTCAGCTGTACCCAGCAGAGCGGCCCGGCACCGCATACCAGTAGCTGGGCAGCTGTACCCAGCAGAGCGGCCCGGCACCGCATACCAGCAGCCGTCAGCTGTACCCAGCAGAGCGGCCCGGCACCGCACACCAGCAGCCGTCAGCTGTACCCAGCAGAGCGGCCCGGCACCGCACACCAGCAGCCGTCAGCTGTACCCAGCAGAGCGGCCCGGCACCGCACACCAGCAGCCGTCAGCTGTACCCAGCAGAGCGGCCCGGCACCGCACACCAGCAGCTGGGCAGCTGTACCCAGCAGAGCGGCCCGGCACCGCATACCAGCAGCTGGGCAGCTGTGCGCTGTAGAGCGGCCCGACACCGCACACCAGCAGCCGTCAGCTGTACCCAGCAGAGCGGCCCGGCACCGCATACCAGCAGCTGGGCAGCTGTGCGCTGTAGAGCGGCCCGACACCGCACACCAGCAGCCGTCAGCTGTACCCAGCAGAGCGGCCCGACACCGCACACCAGCAGCCGTCAGCTGTACCCAGCAGAGCGGCCCGGCACCGCACACCAGCAGCCGTCAGCTGTACCCAGCAGAGCGGCCCGGCACCGCACACCAGCAGCCGTCAGCTGTACCCAGCAGAGCGGCCCGGCACCGCACACCAGCAGCCATCAGCTGTACCCAGCAGAGCGGCCCGGCACCGCACACCAGCAGCTGGGCAGCTGTGCGCTGTAGAGCGGCCCGACACCGCACACCAGCAGCTGGGCAGCTGTGCGCTGCAGAGCGGCCCGGCACCGCACACCAGCAGCTGGGCAGCTGTGCGCTGCAGAGCGGCCCGACACCGCACACCAGCAGCCGTCAGCTGTACCCAGCAGAGCGGCCCGGCACCGCATACCAGCAGCTGGGCAGCTGTGCGCTGTAGAGCGGCCCGACACCGCACACCAGCAGCTGGGCAGCTGTGCGCTGCAGAGCGGCCCGGCACCGCACACCAGCAGCTGGGCAGCTGTGCGCTGCAGAGCGGCCCGGCACCGCACACCAGCAGCCGTCAGCTGTACCCAGCAGAGCGGCCCGGCACCGCACACCAGCAGCTGGGCAGCTGTACCGAGCAGAGCGGCCCGGCACCGCATACCAGCCAGCAGCTGGGCAGCTGTACCCAGCAGAGCGGCCCGGCACCGCATACCAGCAGCTGGGCAGCTGTACCCAGCAGAGCGGCCCGGCACCGCATACCAGCAGCCGTCAGCTGTACCCAGCAGAGCGGCCCGGCACCGCACACCAGCAGCCGTCAGCTGTACCCAGCAGAGCGGCCCGGCACCGCACACCAGCAGCCGTCAGCTGTACCCAGCAGAGCGGCCCGGCACCGCACACCAGCAGCCGTCAGCTGTACCCAGCAGAGCGGCCCGGCACCGCATACCAGCAGCTGGGCAGCTGTGCGCTGTAGAGCGGCCCGGCACCGCACACCAGCAGCTGGGCAGCTGTACCCAGCAGAGCGGCCCGGCACCGCATACCAGCAGCTGGGCAGCTGTGCGCTGTAGAGCGGCCCGGCACCGCACACCAGCAGCCGTCAGCTGTACCCAGCAGAGCGGCCCGGCACCGCACACCAGCAGCCGTCAGCTGTACCCAGCAGAGCGGCCCGGCACCGCACACCAGCAGCCGTCAGCTGTACCCAGCAGAGCGGCCCGGCACCGCATACCAGCAGCTGGGCAGCTGTGCGCTGTAGAGCGGCCCGGCACCGCACACCAGCAGCCGTCAGCTGTACCCAGCAGAGCGGCCCGGCACCGCACACCAGCAGCCGTCAGCTGTACCCAGCAGAGCGGCCCGGCACCGCACACCAGCAGCCGTCAGCTGTACCCAGCAGAGCGGCCCGGCACCGCACACCAGCAGCCGTCAGCTGTACCCAGCAGAGCGGCCCGGCACCGCACACCAGCAGCCGTCAGCTGTACCCAGCAGAGCGGCCCGGCACCACACACCAGCAGCCGTCAGCTGTACCCAGCAGAGCGGCCCGGCACCGCATACCAGCAGCTGGGCAGCTGTGCGCTGTAGAGCGGCCCGACACCGCACACCAGCAGCTGGGCAGCTGTGCGCTGTAGAGCGGCCCGACACCGCACACCAGCAGCCGTCAGCTGTACCCAGCAGAGCGGCCCGGCACCGCATACCAGCAGCTGGGCAGCTGTGCGCTGTAGAGCGGCCCGACACCGCACACCAGCAGCTGGGCAGCTGTGCGCTGCAGAGCGGCCCGGAACCGCACACCAGCAGCTGGGCAGCTGTGCGCTGTAGAGCGGCCCGGCACCGCACACCAGCAGCTGGGCAGCTGTGCGCTGCAGAGCGGCCCGACACCGCATACCAGCAGCTGGGCAGCTGTGCGCTGCAGAGCGGCCCGACACCGCATACCAGCAGCTGGGCAGCTGTGCGCTGTAGAGCGGCCCAGCACCGCACACCAGCAGCTGGGCAGCTGTGCGCTGCAGAGCGGCCCGACACCGCATACCAGCAGCTGGGCAGCTGTGCGCTGTAGAGCGGCAGCCCCCCCCCCCCCCACGGCGCCGCGCACCACTGACCTGAGAGACGTATTTGGGGTCGATGTCGGATAGTTCGCGTGCCCGCCGGCAGAGGGGAGTGGTGGCGGCCGTGGAGGGCGTGCCGCCGGTCAGCGCCGCCAGCCCGCTCCGCTCCCCAACGCACGGCGTCTGAGACCTGCCCCGATACAATGAGAGAAACGTCAGCTGGCAGGGATTCATGTGGACTGCATAGGTCAGATGTACTGCATAGGGCAACAGTATCCGAGTGATCGGCACCATTGGAATACACCGCAACACGCCCGCCCGCCCACGCCCACGCCCACGCCCACGCCCACGCCCACGCCCACGCCCACGCCCACGCCCACGCCCACGCCCACGCCCACGCCCACGCCCACGCCCACGCCACACACACACACACACACACACACACACACACACACACACACACACACACACACACACACACACACACACACACACACACACACACACACACACACACACACACACACACACTTTTTGCGGGGAAAGTTAACAATTTATCGTAAAAATGCCTTTGCAGCAGTCAAAATCCAGCTATCCACAGTAAAAAAACTGGTAAATTTCGCGCCGCTTCGCGGCATGACACAAGTTACGCAATTGGTTATACAAATTTGGAAAATGGGGAAAATAAATTCCATTAAATGTCTGGCAGAGGCTCTCCTTGGCGGTAATTGCTGACCTCAGGTCTCAATCGCTTCATAAAATATTAACTTTCAAGCGGGCTACATGTTTAGCTCGTCTGCTGAGTTCCGAAAAAGGCGACGCGAACGCAAAGACGCGGACATCGGCACCCGCGGAAGCTGCTCCAGCGGTGCCCAACTTGCTAGACCCGGAAGAGCTAATAGTGGGGACCAGACCAGGACCATCTCCCCAAGCCATCTCCTCACAGGCTCCTCCAGATCCACAGGGACCATTTATGCGCGGAAAAGTCGTTCTGCCCCTTGCTGCTTTCAAACCATTTGCACTGTTACCAGTTGTTTGTTACAGTTCGGCACATATGCATACAGTTATTATTATCATATGTACTATTGAGCGCCGACTGCCACCGGTCATCGTGATTTACTATCCGAGGCTAATGTATATGAAAAACTACCTTCATTTTAATATTTTTCATCATACCGAGATGTGCAACCAGGAAAAAGGGTTACCTCTGAGGCTTGGTTCCACTCACGGTCTGGTCCCAATATTAAAATGTCGTTTTCCACGACCTAAAATTAAAACGTCGGTGGCCATCGTCATAACGAAGCCATCGTCATCGTCTTCGGTTCGTCGTAACGCTGAATTGAATGAATACCAGTTGTAGCTTCTTATCCTCTACAAAGCCCACCACCTATATTTCTGGGTTTTATCGGGCAAACCCGTAACAATTTCGCCCCGCTTCGCGGCGCTAAATAACAGGTACCTATGTACTAAACATGAACATCCATATTACAAATGCTGCAAAGGCTTAAATACACGCAGAAAAAAATGGGGTTACATGTTTCGTCATTTCAGCCGACACCCACTCAAAAATTATCGGCGACGCCCCTGCATAGTGCATAGGGCCCTCTCAGGCCTGACAAGGGCCTTCTCAGACCGGTATGTGACTCTTGCAGGCCTGACGAGGGCCCACTCAGGCCTGACAAGGGCCTTCTCAGACCGGTATGTGACTCTTCCAGGCCTGACGAGGGCCCTCTTAGGCCTGACAAGGGCCTTCTCAGACCGGTATGTGACTCTTGCAGGCCTGACGAGGGCCCACTCAGGCCTGACAAAGGCTTTCTCAGACCGGTATGTGACTCTTGCAGGCCTGACGAGGGCCCACTCAGGCCTGACAAGGGCCTTCTCAGACCGGTATGTGACTCTTCCAGGCCTGACGAGGGCCCTCTTAGGCCTGACAAGGGCCTTCTCAGACCGGTATGTGACTCTTGCAGGCCTGACGAGGGCCCTCTTAGGCTTGTCAAGGGCTTTATCATACCTGAAAATACACCCTTAGGCCGACTGGAGGCCCTTTCAGAGGTCGGCAAAAACGATTGGGCCCCTTTCAGATCGGGGACCCCTTGACGTCTGATGTGCCCCCCCCCCCCCCCCCGATTTGTTTTTCCTGGATCCGCCCCTGTTGCGCGATATCATTGAGTACAGACCAAGAGCAACATCACGGCATGTTCAGCAAGTGGTTAAACAGAATACGACCAGATTAACACGTGTTAAACGTCAACTACTTGGCAGCAGCAGCAGCACTGTAGCAGCCCGCCGGTTAAAACAACAGTCACATCAGCACACAGAGCAAGTGAGCTGGCAATGCCCAACAACAGCGACAAAAGACGAACGGCTGAACGAGCCACAGGCGACAGCTCACAACGCCATCACCTTTTCAGCCGAGCCATGGCGGCTCACTGGCGTCCGACGCGTCCACTGTCACTGCCACGGTCAGAAGGGGTCAGCACCGCCCCAGCACCGCCCCAGCACCACCCACAGCACCGCCCCAGCACCACTCACAGCACCACCCGCTGTCACCACCACCACCGGTGTCTGACGCGTCCACTGACACCACCCCAGCACCGCCCGCTGTCAGAACCTGCTGTCACCAACACCCCCGGGGTCTGACGCGTCCACTGACACCACCCCAGCACCGCCCGCTGTCAGAACCTGCTGTCACCAACACCCCGCCGCAGCACCACCACCCCCGCCGTCCGGCCACGCGCACTACTGAACTGGCCGCGTCCACTGACACCACCCCAGCACCGCCCGCTGTCAGAACCTGCTGTCACCAACACCCCGCCGCAGCACCACCACCCCCGCCGTCCGGCCACGCGCACTACTGAACTGGCCGCGTCCACTGACACCACCCCAGCACCGCCCGCTGTCAGAACCTGCTGTCACCAACACCCCGCCGCCGCACCAACACCCCCGCCGCCCGGCCACGCGCACTACTGAACTGGCCGCGTCCACTGACACCACCCCAGCACCGCCCGCTGTCAGAACCTGCTGTCACCAACACCCCGCCGCAGCACCAACACCCCCGCCGCCCGGCCACGCGCACTACTGAACTGGCCGCGTCCACTGACACCACCCCAGCACCGCCCGCTGTCAGAACCTGCTGTCACCAACACCCCGCCGCAGCACCACCACCCCCGCCGTCCGGCCACGCGCACTACTGAACTGGCCGCGTCCACTGACACCACCCCAGCACCGCCCGCTGTCAGAACCTGCTGTCACCAACACCCCGCCGCAGCACCACCACCCCCGCCGTCCGGCCACGCGCACTACTGAACTGGCCGCGTCCACTGACACCACCCCAGCACCGCCCGCTGTCAGAACCTGCTGTCACCAACACCCCGCCGCCGCACCAACACCCCCGCCGCCCGGCCACGCGCACTACTGAACTGGCCGCGTCCACTGACACCACCCCAGCACCGCCCGCTGTCAGAACCTGCTGTCACCAACACCCCGCCGCAGCACCAACACCCCCGCCGCCCGGCCACGCGCACTACTGAACTGGCCGCGTCCACTGACACCACCCCAGCACCGCCCGCTGTCAGAACCTGCTGTCACCAACACCCCGCCGCAGCACCAACAACCCCGCCGCCCGGCCACGCGCACTACTGAACTGGCCGCGCTGCCACAGCCAGCGCCGGGCGGCGACTACAAACGTGGCGAGGCGCGCCGTCCAGCTGGTGGCGGTGACACAGCGGCGGTAAAAACACGCCGGGCACACAGCTGGACCGACCACCGGACCACCGGACCCGGAGGATGTGACAAATTCATCAGTAATCATGTGAGTGACGTCAGCGCCATCGGTGGTACAACGGCCGCCAAGTGTTACAGTACTACAGCAGTTATGACAACAGAAGAGCGCCTTCACTCTCAGTGAGAAGCTGTGTTGCTTATCACTGAAAAAGGAAAGGACAAGCAGTGTCGATAGGTACTCTACCTTTGTAGCCCGGATGGTGACCGAAACCTGACATGTCTGTGCTGGATTTCTGTTGGCTCGCCAGCCTGCTGATCTCGCCTCTGGGCTCGCCTCTCCAGCTCAATCAGTCTCAGCTCACAGCGCCGCCACTTTGACCCGACCAGCGCCGTGAGACTGTCCACCGTCTCCTCCAGCAGAACCCCCAGCCGGACAATGGACTCGTCAAGCCGAGCAATGGACTCGTCCAGCCGAGCAATGGACTCGTCCGAGTGCCTGCGGAGCGCCGCGGCCTCCTCACTGGCTAGGGCCGGCGGCGTGCTGCCAGTGCCGTCCCTGCCGCCCGGGGACGGCAGCCGCGGCCTCTTGCCGCCTCCGGCCGGCCACTCGGCGTGTCGCCCCGCGTCACACACGGAGCACCGCTTCCTGACCTTACCAGCGCAGCTTCTCAGCATCGTGCTGAGAGGACAGCGACACTACCAGCGAGATGTGGCACCGTGTCGTGGAAGCACGGCCGCCCGCCGCGCCGTCTGGTCAGGTCGGTACCACACTCAGCAGGGTATTATCGACCCGACAGGGTCATGTCTTATCTTAGGCAGTTGAAGCACGGCCGCCCGCCGCGCCGTCAGGTCTGGCCAGGTCGGCCACCACACTCAGCAGGGTATTATCGACCCGACAGGGTCATGTCTTATCTTAGGCTTGTACACAGCCCGGTCGAGTCAAGTCACTCAGCACTGGGTCACTAAACTCCGGTCGGGTCAGGCCAGGCCTCACGACCACCCTCCGCTCACGGCCGCCGCCGAAAGCCAACTATGCTGATTTTAACCCGACCAAACAGGAGCTGCCAAGATTCGGCTGGAACCCACCTGTCCATTAATATATCTCTACGAAGCGTTGAATCAGAGTTCAGACAGTGCGCCGCCCCGGCAGACTCCTGGAACCGGAGCCTCTGCCCACTAACCCCGATCTGCGCGGGCCGGCCGGACACGCTGCTTTGATGCACGTGCCGCTCTGCCGTGAGTCAACATGCTGCTGACGAGCCGGAGGCCGCGTCCGTGGCATCACCTCAGGACGACGGACGGACGGACGGACGGACGGACGGACGGACGGACGGACGGACGGACGGACGGACGGACGGACGGACGGACGGACGGACGGACGGACCCCACGCCACTCGGCATGCTTCAGACCGGACAGAGAAATGAGAATTGACTGCAGACGACAGGCCACGGTTCGTTTGAAGGGTTCGGAGGGTTCAAACTACGGGAGATGCACCATTCGAAAGCTGAGCTCACGCGGAATCCAGCGATGTAAATGTTGCAAAAATCCATCGAGGGCCTTTTTTTAATCGAAATGTTGTCCGAATTCGCGCCCCTTTCGTTTAGCCAGGGCTATCGCGTATGGTATGACGAAAATGCAGACCAATGACATGTCTACCGATTCGTCATGCTCTGCACGACAAGGTCTCATAGAATGCAAAGCCATTAGATGGTTCGGTTGGTTGCACGGCTGCATCAAAGTCAAGCGCTTCTGGTGTCGGCACTAAGGCGCACTCCCGCCCGCGCCTCACACGCAGAATCGCCCCTCGCGACACGCGAGCTGAGCACTGCGCGCCGCCGGTCCGGCTTACGGAGCTGGCCCTCGGCCATTCACAGACAAACGGTGCATCGCATGTTGAAAAGCCTAGCTCTGTCCACTAGCCCAGCTATCCAAGGAGATCGTGACAAATTTCCAGCCACCTCCGATCGCTACAAAAGATACTTTTCGACAATTATATGCACCATATTTGCCAAACGTAGCCTCTGACCGGGACTGGGCGCCGGCCCGGCTCGGCCATCTTCGAGGCTGTACACGATGTGCCGTCAGAGGCCACAGCGCGGCAGCCGCCGGCCGGCTGGCCGGTCAGGGTCAGGTCATGACCGGCGACGGCCGCGCCTTGGACTCTGACGTCACATCTTGTACAGCCCCGAAGTTGGTCGAGCCGGGCCGGCGCCCAGTCCCGGTCAGAGGCTACGTTTGGCAAATATGGTGCATATAATTGTCGAAAAGTACCATTTGTACGATCGGAGGTGGCTGAAAATTTGTCACGACCTCCTTGGATAGCTGGGCTGGTGGACAGAGCTAGGTTTTTCAACGTGCGATGCACCTTGTGTCTGACTGGCCGAGAGCCCGTTCCGTAAGCCGGATCGGCGGCGCGCAGTGCTCAGATCGCGTGTCGCGATCATTGAACGCTGGAACAACTGGAAGGGACAAGGGTGCCTGAGAGCGGTCGCGGCCGGCCGCCACGCTGGAACGCCGGGCAGGGCGAGGGGTGGCGAGGAGTATGAATGGAGGGGTCGGACGCTTTTTACTAAAGCTGTCATTATAAGCTTCATGCTTGTAAAAATGAATACATTTTGGGTGGATATTGGACGGATTTGATTGCGCTTTACAGCTGTATGATTTGTATTGATTGTTTTGATTATTTTATCGACAGAGTGCATACTCCGGGCCGATCAATTATCTACACATCTGTGTTTATCCCATGTCCGTGCTACTCGTGGTTGCAAAGATACTGGTCCGGAATTGCAACCCCCCAACAACTCCGCTGTGTTAAAGGAAATAGTTCACCTTGGAAATGTTTTACCAAACACGATTTGATTATATTTAATACAATGTATTTTATATTGTCAAAAATGGCCTTATATCCCGCCGATTCAGGACAGAAGGCCGTACATTTGTATTGTTTATCAAAACTATATGCATACTCTCTGAGTCCTGACGTCACGCGAATGTAAAAAATGGTTCAGCCAATCAGATTCGAAAGTAGTCGCGCAAGGATAGACTCGCATTGGAGATGTGCCAACCGGCGGCCGGCGGTTCGCTTGCTATCACTAGCTGCAAGCTGATTGGCTGATGGTATAGCCTCTGCCCGGGCTAGAACCAGTACAACATTCTTTCGCCAGCACCGCATTCCTTCGCCAAACAAATAAATATATTTGGCTGGAGAGTCTTTTCAGTCAAGAAAACTTGCAGATAGGGGTTTCCCCAACACGGGCTACAAAACTGCTATATCAGTTTAAAACTAATGTTGAAGGTGAACTATTTCCTTTAATTCGCGTTCGGTTCGGCGATCCAACATGGTGGCCAGGCGCGACAGCCCGAGCCATACCCGACTGAGAGGGGCGCCACCCTCTGGTCGCGATGGACGATTCCAGGGCCTCCTGTAAGGGATTTTCACTGGGGGGGGGGGGGCACGCAGATTTTTCGATGATGGGCAGCTATCTCCCAAATCGTGCTGTATTTTCGATTTGTATTATTGTACAATATCTTTCACGAACAGGAAAATTGTATGTAACCTGATGTATTGCAATAATTGTATCTGATCCTAGGTCATATAGAGAGATGTGGATAACAGAAGATGTGCGTGGAATGCCTCACGTCCCGAACACTGCCGGGGTTCGCACCAACCACGAACTGCCGGGGGGGGGGGATTTTTGTCCCCCCCCCAAGATCACGAAAAAAAACACGCAACGAAGCGACAAGCGAAAAACGCCGTTAGATAGCCCGAGACAAGCTCTATCGAAAGTATATCGGTCTTTTTAGGGGTCAGGTCAATAATGAGGTCAACAGGTCACCAAAGGTCAAATTTCGGCTATATATATGAGTGCCTTTGCTAAAACCGTCTATATTTCGATAACTCAAAGAGTTAACGACGTGCCGAAAAAAGGGTTCGAAAGATAATCGAATTTTCTGTCAATACAGTTACATCAGAATTTACCTCAGGTCAGGATAATCCATTAAATTTGAAACATTCTAAAATCACCGAATTATTTTGAAAGAATAACTTTTGATAGCAACAACAGTAAAACAGATTTCACCATTGTGTTTGTCTCATCGATACGCATCGAATGATATTATCATCGAACATCGAAAATAAATGACATAGGTAAAGCATACTGTAGCTCAGTTGGGAGAGCGCCGGGCTTCTGACCTCACCCGGTAGTGGCAGCCCGGGTTCGAGTCGCTTCGGCGCTCGCTATTTGCCCCTGACTGGGATGGCCTGTGGCCGGTGGCAGCGGTCGCACTCAAGGTCAGGTGACGTCAGAGGGCGGGGCGGACCGTGTCCAGGTATGTCGGGCACGTAAAACCTTCGCTTCTAAATTATGCCGGACGCCAGTAATTGCTTGATCGGGTGGTGGGGTCAGGGCCTGCGCAACAAGCTATGCTTAGCGCGGGGCCTGACCTCGTAAATCCATCAATTCAAAAACATTCGGACTAAATTTATTTTAAAAAAATACATAATAGCTCAAAAAGTGACTCATTTTGTATTTGGAAGTCATAAGCAGGTTAGTTTTAAAGACACAACTTCAAGTCCTTTACGCACATTCACCGTGCAAGTCACCATCATATATCTTAAGGTTTTTGAAGCCCTCATAAGCTTATATTTGTTTAATGAATTGTTTCTACGTTTCGGAACTTTATATAACCCACCCAAAACAAATCAGAGATAGTTGATTGACAGGCAGGTCTGTGGTCATTTATTCGACATCTCAAAATTGAATTGAGAGCGCCCTTGCCAGGCCTGAGATGCCACTGTCGGATCCAAAACGGCCAGAAGTTGTTTTTGGGTGCAGATAACAAAAAAATTTACACAATGAACAAAACTCATCGGATTTCGCTAATGTGTACAATGTACATTACGCACCGAGTTAAAAGAAACTTTCCCTTATACAAGGTGTTACAATTGTATTTCATATTAGTAAATGTGGAAGTTTCGATCGAATTTCAATAGTTTTGGGGCATGACCCCGATGCCTCCTCCCTCCCTCCCTCCCTCCCTCCCTCCCTCCCTCCCTCCCTCCCTCCCCTCCCTCCCTCCCTCCTCCCTCCCTCCCTCCCTCCCTCCCTCCCTCCCTCCCTCCCTCCCTCCCTCCCTCCCTCCCTCCCTCCCTCCCTCCCTCCCCCTCCCTTCTTTAACTTAATACACGTGATACGGTGGGTCTATCTTGCCTCCCCTCTTTACTTCGCAGTATTTCAGTATTTCGACTAAGTATTGCCAGTATCGTTACCAAACTTTCAGTATCCCTCTCAGACCAACCGAGGGCCCTCTGGGGCCGCCGTAGGGCCCTTTGAAGTCTGAAACAGGACCTCCAGATCGGCCTAGGGCCCTCTCAGGTCCGACAGAAGCCTTCTCAGACCGACCCGAGGGCCCTCTCAAACGGACCAAGGGACCTCTCAGACCGACATAAGGTGCTCTCAGATTTGGAAACTACCGACCCAGATCAGCCGCAGGCTCTCAGACTAGCTGAGGCCCTCCTAGACTGCCAGACTAGCTGACTAGCTGACTAGCTCAGACTAGCTGAGGCCCTCCTAGACTGGCATATGGCCTCTCAAACCGGCCTATGCAACTCTCAGGCGGCCTATAAAATGTCCTCTTACACAAGCCGAGGGCCTTCTTGGGTCGGTCAAGTTCTCTTGTGACCCGTCTGGGACCTATTTGACCAAGCTCTCAGGTAGGTCTGTGAATGCCTTCTCAGACCGACCGAGGACATATGACCGGTCACTGAGGGCATAGGACCCAGGGCACTGTAAAAGCCTGACCGAGGCCTCTTTCTGACCAGTTGAAATACCTTATCAAGACCGCCGATGGCTTCCTTAGGCCTCTGACCGGCTGACCACAGGAAGGGCCCACAGTCTCAAAAAGGCCATGACGCCTAGGAGATTGCTTTGCTCCCCCCCCCCCCCCCCCCCACCCCAGGAAACTACATACAATCCGCCGCCAATGGTCGAACCGAATGTCGAAAAATGCCAGCTATCAGTCCAGCATCACAAATCACTGCCCGGCGCCTCCTACCAAACATGCCGCGTAACTGTCAGGAGATGGGACGAGATCGTGAAATTGCTTATATTGTCAGAACACCAGTCAGAATAGGTACTTGTCCGCACTAAAACTGAAGTGGTATTTCTTAACAAATTACTATCGAGTCTTATTCACTTAGTTAACCGTTCTTTTCCTTTAGATCTGCGTCAATTGAAGGCTTTTTCTTTCGCCGATTCGAGTAAGTATTTTTATACAGACACGATGACAATTGCTTGCCCCCCCCCCGTGACCCGATTTCTGCTCCACTGGGGGGGGGGGGGGCGGCGGCCCCCCGTTAACATGTTAGAGGAGGCCCTGGGCGATTCTGCGCGTGAGGTGAAGCGGGAGTGCGCCTTAGTGCCGACACCGGGAGCGCTTGCTTTGATGCAGCCGTGCAACCAACCAAACCATCTAATGGCTTTGCATTCTATGAGACCTTGACGTGCAGAGCATGGCGAATCAGTATACATGTCATTGGTCTGCATTTTCGCCATACCATACGCGATAGCCCTGGCCAAACGAAAGGGGCGCGATTTCGGACAAAATGTCGATTTAAAAAAGGCCCTCGATGGATTTTTGAAACATCGCTGGATTCCGCGTGAGCTCAGCTTTCGAATGGTGCATCTCCGTAGTTTGACACCTCCGAACCCTTCAAACGAACCGTGAGGGGTGCATCTGGCTTCCAAGGGATAAATTTGAATCCACGCAGACTAGAAAACATGACGCAACACTAAGAACAGCTCCGCAAGTTTCCTTCATCCCGCTGCAAAAAAAGTGCGGCTGTTGCACATATTGTTCACGCTTTATACTTCAAACACAATATTAAACCGGAAAATGATACTGCTCATTTGATTTCTAGCAGCGTTTTCTTTCAAACTTTCCGGTGCGAAATTGAGGTCGTCAGAGAACTAGGACGACAGCGAATTCTCTAGCTCTCCCCGTTCCTTCCCAATGTGTTCAGAGTTAGAAGGCACGGGAGGGTCACTGAAACTCACCGGCCGGTCACTTCCTCCGAGTTTCCGAAGTGAGCGGCAGGAGGCGCAGCTCAGCGCGGACACTGTCACAGCTGACAGCATTCTGAGTGCAGCACCAGCCGGCCGGAGACAGAGCAGCCAGCCTGGGGCGTGCCTCCGCCGCTGGCCGGCCTCAGGACTGTGACCCGTGGAGCAGCACCGCCAGCCTGGGACGCAGTTATCTGGACAGGCCGATCCTGTGACGCGTCTGTCCTGCTGTGGCGCGGTACGGAGCGGTCCCGCCTAACGCAGTGGTCCCGCCGCCTCAAATCGCCCGTGAAATGCAGTCCGACGAGCGTCTGCCTGAAGACCGATCTGCCTGACCGATCTGCCTGCCTGAAGACCGATCTGCTGCCTGAAGATCGATCTGCCTGACCGATCTGCCTGCCTGAAGACCGATCTGAACTGTAATCTGAACTGTAGGTATTTATTACTCAGTGACTGGCTCTTTTTTGAAGGGTTCATTCACTCTTAATGAGCATGAGGACACAAATATCCAGGGGCTTCATGCGTGAAGCCAAGAGAACCACTCTGGAGCCACCCTCATCAGCAGGTCAGCCGGCTGTCACCACCGACTGCCCCCTCCCTCTCCTCTCCTCTCCTCTCCTCTCCTCTCCTCTCCTCTCCTCTCCTCTCCTCTCCTCTCCTCTCCTCTCCTCTCCTCTCCTCTCCTCTCCTCTCCCCTCCCCTCCCCTCCCCTCCCCTCCCCTCCCCTCCCCTCCCCTCCCCTCCCCTCCCCTCCCCTCCCCTCCCCTCCCCTCCCCTCCCCTCCCCTCCCCTCCCCTCCCCTCCCCTCCCCTCCCTCCATCCCTCCTCCCCCCTCGTAGCCACTGCAGCGCACCGGCCAACCTCCACTGCCGAGCAGCCAGTCTAAATCGGCCCCGTCTGCACCGGCCGGCACGTGGGCGCGCGCCCAGCATCCGCCTCCGCCATCAGATCGATCCCAGCTCGGCCGAGCCGGAAGAGCTGGTTGCGACCGCCGCGACATCTTTACGGAAACAGAAGCACTAGACGTTCTGTTTTCGCCGATAGGTGGCGAGTCGGCGGCGGAGGCTTCGGTGGGTCCCGTTAAAACCGGCGTTGCGCACGCGGTCGTCAATCACGCAAATACGAAAACAATGCTGTAAATCTGTCCCGAGTCGTCAGCAGCAAGGTGCGCGAGACGCGTGAATGACTGAACCGGCCGAGTCTGCGGCTGAATACGAGTCCTCATAAGCTGAGTCACACCCGGGGAACGCCGCCGCTGGTCCCAGCACACGGAGGGATCCCCACGGTTCGTTGGAAGGGTTCGGAGGGCTCAAACTACGGGAGATGCACCATTGGAAAGCTGAGCTCACGCGGAATTCAGCGATGTAAATTTTCACAAATCTGCCGAGGGCCTTTTTTTAATCGACATTTTGTCCCAATTCGCGCCCCTTTCGTTTGGCCAGGGCTATCGCGTATGGTATGGCGAAAATGCAGACCAGTGGCATGTCTACCGATTCGTCATGCTCTGCACGACAAGGTCTCATAGAATGCAAAGCCATTAGATGGTTTGGTTGGTTGCACGGCTGCATCAAAGTCAAGCGCTCCCGGTGTCGGCACCAAGGCGCACTCCCGCCCGCGCCTCACACGCAGAATCGCCCCTCGCGACACGCGAGCTGAGCACTGCGCGCCGCCGGCCCGGCTTACGGAGCGGGCCCTCGGCCATTCATGGAAAAACGGTGCATCGCATGTTGAAAACCCTAGCTCTGTCCACTAGCTCAGCTATTCAAGGAGATCGTGACAAATTTCCAGCCACCTGCGATCGCTACAAATGGTACTTTTAGACAACTGTATGCACCATATTTGCCAAACGTAGCCTCTGACCGGGACTGGGCGCCGGGCCGGCTCGACCAACTTCGAGGCTGTACACGATGTGCCGTCAGAGGCCACAGCGCGGCCGCCGCAGCGGCCGCGCTGAGGCGCGGGCGGGAGTGCGCCGTAGTGCCGACACCGGGCGCGCTTGGCTTTGATGCAGCCGCGCAACCAACCAAACTAACTAATGGCTTTGCATTATATGAGACCTTATCGTGCAGAGCATGACGAATCGGTAGAAATGTCATTGGTCTGCATATTCGCCATACCATACGCGATAGCCCTGGCTAAACGAAAGGGGCGCGAATTCGGACAAAATGTCGATTAAAAAAAAACCTTGACAGATTTTTTCAAATTTACATCGCTGAATTCTGCGTGAGCCAGAGCTTTCCAATGGTGCATCTGCCGTAGTGAGCCCTTTGAACCCTTCCAACGAGCCGTGTCCCAGCACCACGCACTGGTCGCGGCATATAACCCGGCGAGACCACGGCGGCCGGCAGCACCGACGAGTGTGCTGCCAAATGGCAGCGTAAAGGTTTTCTCTATAGCTCTCTATAGCTCAATAATGACGTCATCATCCCAAATGTAAAAACTTAATTTGTATAAAGTTAAGTGAATTTTCGAGAGAAAACAAAATATCACCATCGTTTTCAGCAGCACTTACTTCATATTTTCGACTACAACCAGCGTATATTTGACAACTTTCGGAAAGGTGAAACATTCCCTTTAATCAAGCGCCACATGTTGACTGTCTTATGAAATATAACATATTTGACAACTTTCGTAAAGGTGAAACATTCCCTTTAATCAAGCACCACATGTTGACTGTCTTATCAAATATAACATTTAACGAGACGATTCGGCTGGAACAACGTCCGCTCTATAGCTCCCAGTAGTCGTTCAGCCACCATGCGAGACTCCACAGTCAGCGGCGGCTCGAGCAGTAGTCGTTCAGCCATGCGACAGACTCCAGTCAGACGTGCTCGTCAGCAGCGGCTCGAGCAGTAGTCGTTCAGCCATGCGACAGACTCCACAGTCAGACGTGCTCGTCAGCAGCGGCTCGAGCAGTAGTCGTTCAGCCATGCGACAGACTCCACAGTCAGACGTGCTCGTCAGCAGCGGCTCGAGCAGTAGTCGTTCAGCCATGCGACAGACTCCACAGTCAGACGTGCTAGTCATCAGCCACTCGCGAGTCACCCGTGCTGCAGCTGCAGACACTGTCTCGAGTTCCGCCCGCAGGCCATTCCAGCAGATCTCCTTTAATCCCGCGCCATGGCAGCTGTGCGATGGAGCGCGATGAGCGCGCTGTGAGTGTGACGCAGACGCCCGGCGAGCCGCGGGGGGCCGTCGCCGGTCGCCGCCGGACCAGGCGGAGCGGCGAGGCAGCAGAGCGGTGCAGTGTGCAGTCGAGCCGCGGGGGGCGGCCGTCGCCGGTCGCCGCCGGGCCAGGCGGAGCGGCGAGGCAGCAGAGCGGTGCAGTGTGCAGTCGAGCCGCGGGGGGCGGCCGTCGCCGGTCGCCGCCGGGCCAGGCGGAGCGGCGAGGCAGCAGAGCGGTGCAGTGTGCAGTCGAGCCGCGGGGGGCGGCCGTCGCCGGTCGCCGCCGGGCCAGGCGGAGCGGCGAGGCAGCAGAGCGGTGCAGTGTGCAGTCGAGCCGCGGGGGGCGGCCGTCGCCGGTCGCCGCCGGGCCAGGCGGAGCGGCGAGGCAGCAGAATGGTGCAGTGTGCAGTCGAGCCGCGGGGGGCGGCCGTCGCCGGTCGCCGCCGGGCCAGGCGGAGCGGCGAGGCAGCAGAATGGTGCAGTGTGCAGTCGAGCCGCGGGGGGCGGCCGTCGCCGGTCGCCGCCGGGCCAGGCGGAGCGGCGAGGCAGCAGAATGGTGCAGTGTGCAGTCGAGCCGCGGGGGGCGGCCGTCGCCGGTCGCCGCCGGTCGCCGCCGGGCCAGGCGGAGCGGCGAGGCAGCAGAATGGTGCAGTGTGCAGTCGAGCCGCGGGGGGCGGCCGTCGCCGGTCGCCGCCGGTCGCCGCCGGGCCAGGCGGAGCGGCGAGGCAGCAGAATGGTGCAGTGTGCAGTGACGGAACGCCGGTACAGAGCCGCCGCTGCCGACTGTATAGCGCTGACTGATGTCCCGAAACGTTGTTCAAACATCGACAACAGATTCTCCCCTGAATCACATCAGTCCTGTCATCAGTCCTGAATCACATCAGTCTTTTCCAGTCCATTGTTTTCATTGCAGAAACAATCGCCTTCGCCTCCGCCTCCGCAATGTCACTTTTTTCTCTCTTTTTTAGGGGGGAGGGAGGGAGGGGAGGGGAGTGGTTCTCGCCCACCCCGTAGTCCGGCCTATATCCATATACCGCCGCGGGTGGGGAGGGGAACCACCCCCCTCCGCGGCGGGGAACCGAATGACTTGCGCCAGTAGCCGGCGTCCCTCCGTGCCATCGACAGGCGTGCGCCGTCAATGTCACGCCGGCGTCCCTCCGCTCCATCGACAGGCGTGCGCCGTCAATGTCACGCCGGCGTCCCTCCGCTCCATCGACAGGCGTGCGCCGTCAATGTCACGCCGGCGTCCCTCCGCTCCATCGACAGGCGTGCGCCGTCAATGTCACGCCGGCGTCCTTCCGCTCCATCGACAGGCGTGCGCCGTCAATGTCACGCCGGCGTCCCTCCGCTCCATCGACAGGCGTGCGCCATCAATGTCACGCCGGCGTCCCTCCGCTCCATCGACAGGCGTGCGCCGTCAATGTCACGCCGGCGTCCCTCCGCTCCATCGACAGGCGTGCGCCGTCAATGTCACGCCGGCGTCCTTCCGCTCCATCGACAGGCGTGCGCCGTCAATGTCACGCCGGCGTCCCTCCGCTCCATCGACAGGCGTGCGCCGTCAATGTCACGCCGGCGTCCCTCCGCGCCATGCGATGTCCTTCTATGGCGGACGGCCATACTGGCCGGCGCGACCTGCCTCCCCGGCGCGGCCAGCTAGGGTCCTTCGAGCCCCCCAGAGCCGGCCAGCAGCCGGGGCCTACAGGGGTGGGACAGGCCGCCCCGCCGCCCGAGTGCCGTATTGAGCAGCGTTCGGCGCGCATTAGGAGGAACGTGTGCCGCCGAGCCGATAGCATCGCTGGCGGTGCGGCGACTTTCCGCAGCTGGCGGCGCTGGCTGAGGAGCACCGCACGGTGAACGCTCCGCCCCACTGAGGTACGACCAGTGACGGCGCCACGGCACAGCCGGTCACCGCGACGGGCTGTCACCGGAGCACAATCACCAGAGCACAGTCACCGCGCCGGACGGTCCCCGGAGCTGTCACCGGAGCAAGGTCACTGGAGCAGTCACCAGAGCACGGTCACCGCGCCGGACGGTCACCGCGCCGAACGGTCACCGGAGCTCAGTCACCGGAGCAAGGTCACTGTAGCAGTCACCAGAGCACGGTCACCGCGCCAGACGGTCACCGCGCCGAACGGTCACCGGAGCTCAGTCACCGGAGCAAGGTCACTGGAGCAGTCACCAGAGCACGGTCACCGCGCCGGACGGTCACCGCGCCGAACGGTCACCGGAGCTCAGTCACCGGAGCAAGGTCACTGTAGCAGTCACCAGAGCACGGTCACCGCGCCAGACGGTCACCGGAGCTCAGTCACCGGAGCAAGGTCACTGTAGCAGTCACCAGAGCACGGTCACCGCGCCGGACGGTCGCCGCACCGAACGGTCACCGGAGCTCAGTCACCGGAGCAAGGTGACTGGAGCAGTCACCGGAGCAAGGTCACACCGCGCCTCCCGTACGTCGGAGTACGCCCGCTATCAATGTATCGGAGGCATGTGAGCCACCGGGAGAAGTAACAAGGCTAAACGGTATCTGTATCGGCGCCATCTGTCGGCCGTATCTGTATCGGCGCCATCTGTCGGCGGTATCTGTATCGGCGCCATCTGTCGGCGGTATCTGTATCGACGCCATCTGTCTACGGTATCTGTATCGGCGCCATCTGTCGGCGGTATTTGTATCGGCGCCATCTGTCGGCGGTATCTGTATCGGCGCCATCTGTCGCCGGTATCTGTAACGGCGCCATCTGTCGGCGGTATCTATAACGGCGCCATCTGTCGGCGGTATCTGTAACGGCGCCATCTGTCGGCGGTATCTGTATCGGCGCCAACCCCGGCTTCATTCTCTCATCAGTAGCACAGCATTGGGAAATTTGGGTGGAAAACCACAGGTCTTATGGATACTATTTGTCCACTCTTTTCCCCGAGTTTTACTGTGAATTATCCACAGTGTGAAATGTGTATTTTACCGTTAACTGTACTAATGACAAAAGTCTGGTTTGCAGCGGTCAATAATGAAAAAATATGCTGACCTCTGAACAGAATGATGATTTATGAGGCAGTTGAACCTAAGTACGAACCTGAGTGCTGCGACCTAACAATTTGTAAAGCTTATTATATAGAGCTCAAAATTGTAGTGCAGCTATGCAGGATGATGATTCCTTAACTGACACCTACAATGGGTCAGTATTCATGGCACCTTAAAAGTTTCAAATTTTCAGAGTAGTTCTCACTTAGGTAAATTTGGAAACATGGAGCATGGCAAAGCATGGATATTTGCCATAAGCAGGTCCTGTAGGTCCTGTATGTAAACTTCTGAATGTAAACTGTCATAAATCCTATAACTCCAATCCACTCCAATCCAATAAGTATCCATATATTCGTCTGGGTCTGAACATTAAATTGCGTTGAAACTAGGAATAGTGCACTGTGACGTTTTGTCCACACAAATGTGGAGTCCGAGAATCTTGTGTAAGGTCACACAGATATTGTTTGTCTTGAAATATTTAATGTGTTTAAAGAAAGATATTCTAAAGAAAAATTCATATTCATTTAAGAATTGTAAGGCCAAGCTGTGTCTAAAAGTAATAAGCAAGCTTCAACTATGGAGACGTGCAGTGGGCAGACTGCAAACTGGCATATATGTGGCAAACAAAGATTCAGTTTGGCTCGGTTATGTCATGGTTGGTTAGGTTAGGACAGGTTCGGATATATTAATTGTTCCAAGTTATATATTTATTTTCCAGCTATTAGTTGCTTTTTGAGGTGTCGACTTAATGGCTATTGCAAGTTTACATTCCAAATCACGGGATAATCATCAAGGACGTGCAACCACGAAGGGCCCGAGTGACTCACTGTTGCACTAACATTTTTTGTCTTGGTTTGTACAATATAATACCTAGAATCTACACACTGGCGGTTTGTGAATTTCTACGCACGCCACTGAGTGTCACACATAGGAGACAAGAAGAACAAGAAGAAGTTTCAGTGATGCTATTCCTTCAATTGAAGTAGAATGAGTTTATCACTCCGGACGAGGCAGGGGCTGCCCTAAATGACTTTGCCGCTAAAAAAAGTTGTATGCCGAGCAGGGCTGGAGATCGCTTTCTGAGTCTGGGGGGGTCCAGTCTGGAGGGGGCCACCAGAGACAGGGCCCCGCAATACAAGGGGCCCCGGACATAGGCGGATCCAGAACGGGTGTTTTTTGGGGGGAACCCCAAAAGTCTCACACAATTCTGAAAACTCATCGGATTTCGCTTGATTAGACATTTGTTAGCTGATTTAAAACAAACTTTCCTTAGTAAAAGTTGCTTAGATTTTCTTATTCATCAGGAAATGTGTCATTTTTTTGCCGATTTCAGGCGGTTTGGGAGAGGCATGGACCCTCTTCCCCCCCCCCCCCCTCTGGATCTGCCCATGCCGACTCTGGACTCTCTCAGGCAGGCCAAAGGCCATCTCACGCCGACCAAGGGCCATCTTGGACGACCGAGGGCCTCTCAGACTGACCGAGGGCCATATTAGGCCGACCGAGGTCCCTCAGGCCGACTGTGCGCCCCTCAGGCCGACTGTGCGCCCCTCAGGCCGACTGTGTGCCCCTCAGACCGACTGTGGGCCCCTCAGGCCGACTGTGGACCCTCAGGCCGACTGTGGGCCCCTCACTCCCCAGACCGACTATGGGCCCCTCAGGACGACTGTGAGCCCCCAGGCCGACTCTAGGCCCTCTCAGGCCGGCCAAGGGCCATCTCAGGACGCCCGAGGGACTCTGGCCGACCGAAGGCCCCTCAGGTCGTCTTTAAGTCGGCATGGATCACCCATGCCGACTTGAAGACGGCTAATTCGGTTTATAAACTCCCATTTTGGCATGTGTAGGGCCCATTCTGACCTATGACCGTCCGCTTTCTTCTGCTCGAGGGCCCCCACCCAGTTTTCGTTTTTTTTTATTCGACCCCCAGCTTTTAACATCCGGGGGGCCAGGGGGGTCGGGATCCTCCCCCCCCCCCCCCCCCCCCCTCCCGCATGGGTCGGCTTGCGGCTCAAAAGTAGTTTTTACAGGTCGAACCTCACTTTTTAGATTTTTTGATACAACAGGACATCAATGGAACTCAAATCGTCATCAGGCGAAAATGTAAATTTCAGTTTCCAACAGGTCAAGGTCATGGCGCAAAATGCAGGTCACGAGGTCACATGACAAAAAAATCGAAAATCCGATATTGCTAAATTATTCTTTGACTAATCCCGATCCAAACAAAAAAAAAAGTTTATCAAAATCGCTTCTTTAGTCTCGGAGTTATTTCACTTATTGGTCGTCAAAATTGGGTCTGCACACTGCACAGTGAACGTGGGAAATTTTCGGAAGGCCTTATCTTGGATTTTTTTTTGGGGGGGGGGGGTTTGGTCACCACCAATGAATTATCCGCCCTTGAAACCCCCAGTGTGCAACTTTTCAAGCAAATTAAAAATGGTCGGACGGCGCCCACCGGTTGTCTTACTGTGGAATGCCCCTGCACTGCTCGGACGGGAGAGTTCGCCACATAGGGCCTGTTCCCGTGGCGCCTCTAACCTCCTCTAACCTCCTCCAAGTTGCTCCAGTCGTATCCTATTGCACAGACAGTTGCAAGTTGGAGCAACTTGGAGGAGGTTAGAGGCGCCACGGGAACAGACCCATACTCGCTCCCGGCCCGGCCGCTCGGCCAAACAGTGGCCGGATGTTGTATGTGTGACGCGGGTCAACAGCGCCCCTCGGCCCGTCGAGTGTTTGTTGTGCGTGGCGAGCGCCAACGCCCTCAACGTCTGTCAGTGTCGAACGCCTGATGGCCGGGGAAGCCATCGGGCGTTGACCATCGACCCACTCGCATCAGCAGAGTGCAAACACACTGGAGAAGCCGATAATCGTCAGCGATGTATCCACCGAGACAGACCCGCACCACAGACATCGCGAGCCCCGCCACCGGCTCACACTACCTGCAGATTGCGGTACACCACTCGGCAGCCACTCCATTATGAGCCGGGTTAACCCTCGCCCGGGTAGGGGGTGGATGCCACCCCCTCTCGGTTTTCTGGAATAACTCGCGTAGTTTCCAACCGATTCGATGCAACTTTCAGTACCCTATTTTTGAGGAAAAAAATCCACATAACCTGAAAATTTTGAATTTCTAACCCACATGACCCGTGACCTATGACCTGTTTCTCAAGGTCATGTCAGGCGCAACTGGCGTCCCGCAGTATCGATGCTGGTAACTTCTGCAGTTTTCGAGTGTTTGTTGTTCAGGAGCATATGCACAGGTGTTTCCAGGTGACAGTTGTTGTTTCCACTGAGTTTGTGACCTCGATTGACCTTTCCAGAGGTCAACTGAGGTCATTTACCTCCGATGACCTCAGATGACTTTTTGGGCTTCTGGCGGTTTCTAGGACATTTTGTGACGCTGATTTCAAATATGGGATCCATTTTAAATAATTATATGTTCCATTGGGGTCATGCGCTTCCACAGGTCAACCGAGGTCACTGACCTCAGATGACCTGACATGACCTTTTTTGGAATTTGGCAGTTTTTAGGACATTTTGTGACGCTGATTACGAATTTGGCACCCATTACGCATTATGATATGCTCATTCACGATTCTAGCTAGATAAAATTAAATTTATACGCATTTTCAAGTTTGATGATATTTCGGTCATTGACATGACCTCAGAGGTCACCTAATGACACAATATCTTAAAATCGGGTATCAGCAGCTTCCTCTCGTCACAAGCAATATGCTTGTGTTTTAATCAAAGCTCTAGCTCAATTAGGAGCGAAACGCTAAGGTTGGGGGTCGTACACCCCCCCCCCCCCCCCCCCCCTCCTACCCAAACACGTAGTGATTTTGCCCTACCCGGGCGAGGGTTAATGGATTGGCCGGCTGACGACGAAAAGGTCGGAGTTCAGCGGAGCATGGCTCGCCAGATGGAGGGCGCCGTTCCCGGCTGCAGGCTGCCGTCCGCAGTCATACTGCACGGTTCGTGTGAAGGGTTCGGAGGTGTCGAACTACGGGAGATGCACCATTCGAAAGCTGAGCTCACGCGGAATCCAGCGATGTAAATATTTCAAAAATCCATCGAGGGCCTTTTTTAAATAGACATTTTGCCCCTCTGGCTTCCAGGGGCACCTGTGACCTCTGCGATGGGGCCTGCGAGATGGGGCCTCTTTGAAGCATGGAGGGGCCTCCTTAAATGGCAGGAGGGGCAAAAAGATGTTTGCCCCCCCCCCCCCCCCCCTGCCCGACGACAGGGGGGGGGGCGACTGCCCCTCCTGTGGCGCCGCCGCTGCCAACCACCTGTTGAACTCCGCGCGGTTTTTAGCGTTAGTTCTGAGGTTTGTATCTTCTCAGTCGATATTCTTCTCAGCCCCCCGTCACGTCGATATTAACGAACCGGCAGATTCGAATCTGGGTGAAATTAACACTTGTTTTTCCATCTGGCGTCCGTAAAGACAAACTCGCAAGAAATTAAAGATCTCAAATCAACCATCAGAACGCAAACACAATCATCACAACCATCAGAACCATCAGACCATCAGAACGCAACCATCACAACCAACCATCTGACCATCAGAACACAACCATCAGAACGCAAACATCAGAACGCAACCATCAGAACGCAAACATCAGAACACAACCATCAGAACGCAAACATCAGAACGCAACCATCAGAACACAACCATCAGAACGCAACCATCAGAACACAAACATCAGAACGCAAACAGTGCACTTTAAACGGCCTTGACCTGTGGTTTGCGTCAAGGCCGTACAAGAGTTTCCGTGAGCGTAACCAAGGCAACGAGCGCTGGTGCGTAGACTCGCTCATGCTTCCAAGGGAGTCTCGTAACGTGCGGCTCCGACTAACGGCTAGTTCAGCGTACTGACCAATCAGCGCCCAGAGTGCAAGCGCCGCGGCTGTGACGTTGCCCACAGAGCGTATGGACCAATCAGCGCTCGAAACCGGTGGGCGGTGCGAATTCCATAGTATGGTTGTAAACTTGCGTCCGTGTCAGTTCATGGCCGGTGGCGGCCGCGCCTTGGACTCTGACGTCATATCAGTGGCGGATCCAGGGGGCACGGGGTCATGACCCCCGTGCCCCCCTTGGGCCATGTGGGCACCACCGCGTCGTGGGCGCACCACCACGACGGGCCGTGGGGGACCACCGCGCCGAGGCACCAGGGGCGCCACCAAAATAAAGCAAAAAAATCCGCGGCGCTACGCGGCGCAAATAATTGAATGTGCTTTGAACCAAGGGCACCACCGCGCCGTGCCAGGGGCACCATCGTGACGGTAGGCGGCACTGTGGGGCGAGGGGAGACACCGGGGCACTGTGTCTCCTTGAATCCAGGAGGGAAAACAATGGTCTGGTGCCGCCATGAAATCACAAGCCTTGGTCACTGGAGAGAAGAAAAAAAACGCGAAATGCTAAATTAAAATTGCTAAACTATGCCAAAAAATGTCCCTTCATGCCTCTCGTCCCTTGGGCTATGAAGGGGCACCAACGTGCCTTTATACCAGAGGCAAGAACGTATCGGACTCAAGGGGTTCTGAGGGCCCCTTGGGCTGATACATATAGATTACAGAACCTTTCGATTTTTTAGGGCCTAGTTATCCAGACAAAAACAAAATAAAACAAAAAATTCCGCGCCGCTACGCGACGCAAATCAATCAGTGTTCTTTTCCAGTACAAAAGGGTCTAATATAGACTACACACTGGCGGCCGCAGGGGGGGGGGAGATATGGGGACCATGGCCCCACTTTTAGCCTTAAATGGGGGGAGGCAACATGTCTTTTGACACCACCTTTGCTCCAGACATATTTCCTCGTTTTGACCCTGCATGCATGGTTCCAATAGCAAAAATTAGTTCTCCAACCCGCTCAAAACCTCAAATTTATAGCAACTATAGTTTATCGCATGCATAATATTTACTGCTCGTAAAAACGGCTTCCAAACCCCCCCCCCCCCCCTCCCCCCCAGTCGCGAACCTAGACTTCCCTATGGGTCAATTCTTCATCAGCCGTGTGGGGCCGCCCTTGACTGTAAAAATAATATATTTTAGCACCATCCGCGGCACTTTAAATGATAGAAAGGGTACGACTGATATTGCAAATACCTATAGCCAACGTAGTCAATAAAAACAATGCTGAAATAGGGGCACCTCACAATATAGTGGACCAAATCCGTTGAGATTTCAGATTTGGGTATAAGTAGGGGCACCACTGCGATTCATGACCGACCCCCCCCCCTCTTGAAGATTTTCTGGATCCGCCCCTGCGTCACATCGTGTACAGCCTCGAAGTTGGCCGAGCCGGGCCGGCGTCCAGTCCCGGTCAGAGGCTACGTTTGGCAAATATGGTGCATATAATTGTCGAAAAGTACCATTTGTAGCGATCGGAAGTGGCTGGAAATTTGTCACGATCTCCTTGGATAGCTGGGCTAGTGGACAGAGCTAGGTTTTGCAACATGCGATGCACCGTCTGTCCGTGACTGGCCGAGAGCCCGCTCCGTAGGCCGGGTCGGCGGCGCGCAGTGCTCAGCTCGCGTGTCGCGAGGGGCGATTCTGCGCGTGATGAGGTGCGGGCGGGAGTGCGCCTTAGTGCCGACACCGGGAGCGCTTGGCTTCCATGCAGCCGTGCAACCAACCAAACTATATAATGGCTTTGCATTCTATGAGACCTTGACCTGCAGAGCATAACAAATCGGTAGCCATGTCATTGGTCTGCATTTTCGCCATACCATACGCGATAGCCCTGGCCAAACGAAAGGGGCACGCTTTCGGACAAAATGTCAATTAAAATAAAAGGCTCTCGATGGATTTTTGAAACATTTACATCGCTGGATTCCGCGTGAGCTCAGCTTTCGAATGGTGCATCTCCCGTAGTTTGACACCTCCGAGCCCTTCAAACGAACCGTGACTGCAGCCACACTGCACCGCTGCACACATAACCGCTGACCGCCTCAAAACAGAGAGAACACGGCATTGCAAGGGGTACTGATTTACATCGAAACTATCGTACACACACACCGCACACGCCATTATAATGCAGCAGCAGTGGCAGATGATCGTCAATGACTAGCAGGCGTGTCAAACTACAAACATCACAGATATACTAGCCGCACAGGCTCAGCGAATGACACAAACGTGCCGAACACAATGTTTGCAGCGACTGAACAGGTAGGTAACACTAGTGCTACCCGTCCGCTCCGCTGGACGATTAGCTGGCATCTCCGGGATGGAGGTATCCGCACCAATTCAGCACGTTAATTAACTGGACTGGAACTGCATAGGACATGACTACCTATTACCCGTCAAGGGATCACAGCCCCACCAACTCCGGTGCGTCGGTGACTTATCCCATCTCCCACATATGTCCTATGCATAGCTAGCTGCCATCTCCGGGATGGAGGTATCCGCACCAATTCAGCACGTGAATTAACTGGGACTTCTAAACTGAATAAACTGAGCAGTGCCGGATAGACAGACAGACAGACAGACAGACAGACAGACAGACAGACAGACAGACATATAGACATACAGATAGACAGACAGATAGATAGACAGACAGACAGACAGACAGACAGGCAGACAGACAGGCAGACAGATAGACAGACAGATAGACAGACAGATAGACAGACAGATAGACAGACAGATAGACAGACATATAGACAGATCGACAGATAGACAGATAGACAGATAGACAGATAGACAGATAGACAGATAGACAGATAGACAGATAGACAGATAGACAGATAGACAGACAGATAGACAGACAGATAGACAGACAGATAGACAGACAGATAGACAGACAGATAGACAGACAGATAGACAGACAGAGAGATAGACAGACAGACAGACGCTTATCAAATAGTAATATAGATGCCAGCTGCGACCAACTGGTTTTGTAGAGGGGTGTCCGAAGACTGGTACCCTAATGCTCCATTCAAACCTATATTACATCCACTCGGAGCTGTTACTGACCTGGCCTTTCCTACGTTTGATCTGAGCTGCTACATTGACCTGGCCTAACCAGCATCTTACCTGACCCGCCCCGCCACTGACCTGACCTTCCCCGCCACTGACCTGACCTGCCCTGTTCCGCCACTGACCTGGTCTGTCCTGTCCTGTTCCGCCACTGACCTGCCCTGACACGCCCCTGACCTGACCTGACCCTGACCTACCCTGTCCTGTACCGCCACTGACCTGATCTGTCTCACCACTGACCTGACCTGTCCCGCCACTGACCCGCGACTGACCTGCCCTGTTTCGCCACTGACCTGCCCTGTTCCGCGACTGACCAGACCTGCCCTGTTCCGCCACTGACCTGACCTGTCCCGCCACTGACCTGGCCTGACCCCCGACTGACCTGCCCTGTTCCGCCACTGACCTGACCTGCCCTGTTCCGCCACTGACCTGACCTGCCCTGTTCCGCCACTGACCTGACCTGCCCTGTTCCGCCACTGACCTGACCTGCCCTGTTCCGCCATTGACCTGACCTGCCCTGTTCCGCCACTGACCTGACCTGTCCCGCCCCCTGAACTGCCCTGACTCTGACCCTGCCACTGACCTGACATCTCGCAGGCTGACCAGGTGACGCCTCTGCCGCCGGGCCGGGGTGGTGCGATACGGGTTCTGAGATTTGGACCAGCTGGCCGGCGCAGACACCGACATCACGCCTGCAGACACACATACAAACACAGTCGGCAGGAGAACATCGCTACATGCAGACATTCCGACATATACACACAGTCGGCAGGAGAACATCGCTACATGCATACATTCCACCTGCAGACACACATACAAACACAGTCGGCAGGAGAACATCGCTACATGCAGACATTCCACCTGCAGACACGCATACAAACACAGTCGGCAGGAGAACATCGCTACATGCAGACATTCCGCCTGCAGACACACATACACACACAGTCCGCAGGAGAACATCGCTACATGCATACATTCCACCTGCAAACACACATACAAACACCGTCGGCAGAACATCGCTACATGCAGACATTCCGCCTGCAGACACACATACAAACACAGACACCCAGCCGACACAGACTCAGCCGACAGTGTTGCTGACAGCCAGATATACACTGGGGTTGGCTGGCCACCGGCGACTAACACTGCCTCCGCCATCCAGCCAAACACAGCGCTTCGACGGCCGGTCAGGCGCAGAGCTATACCTATCGAACATGGGGCCGGGCGGCAGAGCTGGCTCGCCCAACAGGAAACTTCACCTAAAATGTCCACCCATTGTACACACATGAATGTCCTGGTAGTGGTGGCCCCTACGGTTGCCATGCGGCCGCGCCCGTGAAGACTGACTCATCGTCCTGCCTTCGCACGCGACGCAATCATCGACTTTTTACCCGGCCGCTGGACAAGAAGTGGCTTTACCAACTGGTACAAACAGCGCCGCCGACGGGTTACCACCTGGTACAAACAGCGCCGCTGACGGGTTCTCTGGCGACTGCCCGCGTGTCGCCGTTTACTCATCAGTGCCGGAATTTCCTGGAGCCTGCTCAAAATAACCAGGTACACCACTCAGAGGGCTCGGCCGCGGCTGCCTTTATGACGAAGCATCATTGTTTGATGCACATATACGAAGGATCATTCAACATATCAACATAGCTCGCCTGGCGTTTGGCTTTGGGCGCCACTCAACAAACTATCCGGCACAATAATATGTTGCCGTTGTCTCCACCCAAGCCCACTACTTGGTTGCCAATCGCCTCAGTCTCAGCTCATTGAGCAGGGTTGTCGCCGTCTCCGCCGTCTCCCACTAGGTTACATTTCGGCACTGGGCCGCGTCCAAGACACTTATGCTTGCTCAGTACCGAAGCACACAGGAGGGGACTGGGAGAGAGGATCCGATCCAATCGGGATCAGGCCCGGAACAGGGAGATGAGAGGAGGCCGACAGGCGCACACCCGCCTCTTCTGTCCCCCACGGGTCACAGCCTGTGACGTGCGGAGCTCCGGCACGGTGTCTTCTGTCCCACACGGGTCACGGCCTGTGCCGTGTGGAGCTCCGACGCGGTGTTCCCTGGGGAGGAGGCAGACGGGACAGCCTCGGACGGGCGCTACTTTTTGCCAGGAAAGACTCGGGCGGCATTACTCGGTGCCCGCCATGCGACGGCCGCAGGGGACAACGGAGGCCGAGAGAGGGCGGCACGGAGGCCGAGAGAGGGCGGCACGGAGGCCGAGAAAGGGCGGCACGGAGGCCGAGAGGGCGGCACGCAGGGGACAACGGAGGCCGAGAGGGCGGCACGGAGGCCGAGAAAGGGCGGCACGGAGGCCGAGAGGGCGGCACGCAGGGGACAACGGAGGCCGATAAAGGGCGGCACGGAGGCCGAGAAAGGGTGGCACGGAGGCGGAGAGGGCGGCACGGAGGCCGAGAAAGGGCGGCACGGAGGCCGAGAAAGGGCGGCACGGAGGGGACAACGGAGGCCGAGAAAGGGCGGCACGGAGGAGACGGGCCAGCTGCAGGGGACGGCCGCAGGGGACAACGGAGGCAGAGAGGGCGGCACGGAGGCCGAGAGGGCGGCACGGAGGCCGAGAGGGCGGCACGGAGGCCTAAACCACCTGACCCGCGCGCGGGACCGGGACCGGGACCGCCGACACCGCCCACAGACGGGAACCGCACACCTTGCCGTGAGGCTCACTACCGCTCGCCACACCGCCACACCGCCACACCGCCCAGCCGCAGCTCAGCTGGGCGGCTCAGTGACGAGGTCGCCGCCGGCACAGCACCACAAAAACGGGCCGCCACCGCTCCGCCGTGTGGTCGGCACGGAGTGTCCCGATACACTGGAGAGCATACACACTACACGGGTGCCGTGTGACGCCGCTCCGCCGTGTGGTCGGCACGGAGTGTCCCGATACACTGGAGAGCATACACACTACACGGGTGCCGTGTGACGCCGCTCCGCCGTGTGGTCGGCACGGAGTGTCCCGATACACTGGAGAGCATACACACTACACGGGTGCCGTGTGACGCCGCTCCGCCGTGTGGTCGGCACGGAGTGTCCCGATACACTGGAGAGCATACACACTACACGGGTGCCGTGTGACGCCGCTCCGCCGTGTGGTCGGCACGGAGTGTCCCGATACACTGGAGAGCATACACACTACACGGGTGCCGTGTGACGCCGCTCCGCCGTGTGGTCGGCACGGAGTGTCCCGATACACTGGAGAGCATACACACTACACGGGTGCCGTGTGACGCCGCTCCGCCGTGTGGTCGGCACGGAGTGTCCCGATACACTGGAGAGCATACACACTACACAGGTGCCGTGTGACGCGTACAGTCAAACACAATACATCGCAAACATACGCATCCACTGGCGGATCCGGGGGGAGGCAAAGAGGCCATCCCTAAAGAACGCCTGAAATCAGCCTTCCTTGATTTAAAATAAAATATAAGCAGCTGTTAGTAAGGAGTTTGTTCCAAATCAACTATCAATAATGTATCAGGAAGCGAATTACGATGTATTTTGCGTAATTGTGTGATACATTTTGGGATTTGCCGCCAAGGAAATGTTGTGCCGTTATGGATCCGTCATTGTGCTTATCACAACTGGCACGGAGTGCATAAATGCATGAATAGCATGGCGTCAAGACCAGTACAGCTGCAATGAATGTCGTGCAATCTGTTGAAAGTAATACAACACAGTACCCACACAGTATTCAGTACCTACTATCTAGTTAAACAACATAGGGCATCTGGCACATTACATATATGGCAGTTACCCTTACAATGTACGAGTAGATATGACAGTATATGATGGCCGGTTGCTAAGCAGGTGTGTATACAGAGGACGCCACAGCACACGTCTTGACTCAAGCGGCAGACGGCAGACACTCAGTCATTAGACAGCGCGGGACGGCGGGACGGCGGGACGGCCGCGTCCACTGCCACTGGGTACGATTGTACCCTGCTGCAGTAGTCAAGAGGACGGCGGGACGGCCGCGTCCACTGCCACTGGGTACGATTGTACCCTGCTGCAGTAGTCGGAGGACGGCGGGACGGCCGCGTCCACTGCCACTGGGTACGATTGTACCCTGCTGCAGTAGTCAGAGGACGGCGGAACGGCCGCGTCCACTGCCACTGGGGACGATTGTACCCTGCTGCAGTAGGCAGAGCCTCCTCATCCCAGCCTGTCCCGTACGACCCTGCAGATCACGGCTGCAGCCGCTGCACCGCACACGACACCACCCGCTCCATCAAGACTTGAATGGCCAGCATATTACTGTTTGACGCTTATGGCCGCAGGCTGCTGGGCCAAAGTCTGTGTTGTATGTGGTTACAGCGGTCTTTAGTGCATGCCACACGTCTCTGGCAGCACAAAGCCAACCATTCGCAAAGTGCCCGCCACCACCAACAACTCGGCATTCCCGACTGTCTGCTCATTGCTCATTGCTCCAACTCCACACTCACGTCACCCCTCGCACACTCTCGCCGGGCTCCACCTCACGTCACCCCTCGCCGCCCCGCCCCCGTCTCGCCGGGCTCCACCTCACGTCACCCCTCGCACCCTCTCGCCGGGATCCACCCTCACGTCACCCCTCGCCGCCCCGCCCCCGTCTCGTCGGGCTCCACTTCACGTCACCCCTCGCCGCCCCGCCCCCGTCTCGCAGGGCGGCACTCCTCCTGCCACTTGGCTCGGTCTAATTCGAGGCGGTATGACATCCGGTGACACAGTCGGCGGGTCGTGGGACTGGAGACGGCGGCTGACACCCCCGCCTGCCGAGTGTCGGTCTGGCCGCAGACCGGCGGCAGCGACGCAGCTCGACAGCCGCGGGTGGACAGAGCGTGGACGCGACACGGGACGCGTGCGACCGGGACACGTACGAACAGCAGGAGGCCCTCGGCACGCACACGCGTGCATTGGGACGGCGGCCCGACAGGGGCGGATACAGGGGGCGGCGGCGGACCCCCCCCTCTGCGCCCCCCCCCCCCCCCCTCCGCGCCGAAGGCGCGGAAGGGCCTCGTAAGCAGACCAATTTCCGCACCGAAGGCGCGGAAATAGACATGCTTACGGGGTTGGATATCTGACATTTGCTGCACTCAGACCAGGAGCCGCCCTCAGACTAGGTGCCGCCCCTGGCCAGGTGCCGCCTTCAGGTCATGTGCCGCCCTCAGGTCATGTGCCACCCTCAGGCCAGGTGCCGCCCTCAGGCCAGATGCCGCCCCTGGTCAGGTGCCACCTTCAAGCCAGGTGCCGCCCTCAAGGCAGGTGCCGCCCTCAGGCCAAGCCCCGTCCTCAGGTCACGTACCGCGTTCTGGCGGGGCACCGCCCTCAGGTCAGATGCCGCCCTCATGCCAGTTGCCGCCCCCTGGTCATGTGCCGCCCCCTAGCCATGTGCCGCTACCTAGCCATGTGCCGCCCTATGGCCAGTTGACGGCGCCCCTCCGGCCAGTGAGGACGCCCCTCCGGCCAGTGACGGCGCCTTTGCGGCCAGTGACGGCATCCCTTGTCATAGACGGCGGCCCTCCGGCCAGTGACGGCGCCCCTCTGGCTAGTGACGGCGCCCCTCTGACCAGTGACGGCCCCTCTCCGGCCAGTGACGGCGCCCCACCGGCAAATGACGGCGCCCCTCCGCGGCCAGTGACTGCACCCCTCCAGCCAATGACGGCGCCCCTCCAGCCAGTGACGGCGCCCCACCGGCAAATGACGGCGACCATCCGGCCAGTGACTGCGCCCCTACACCCAATGACGGCGCCCCGCTGTTCAGTGACGGCGCCCCTCCGTCTAATGACGGCGCCCATCTGACCAGTGACAGCGCCCCTTCGGCTAGTGACGGCGCCCATCTGGCCAGTGATGGCACTCATCCGGCCAGTGACGCCACTCTTGCGGCCAGTGACGACGCCCGATTGGCCAGTTACGGTGCCCCTTCGGCCAATGGGCACAGGCAGTGGCGGCACCCTTCCGGCCAGTGGCGGCGCCCCTCCGGCCAGTGACCGCTGGAGGTGCGAGGCTCTCTCAGGCCTCGACAATCGCCCTCTCAGACCAGCCTGGGATCCGTTCAGGCATGACAAGGGTTCTGTCAGGCCTAGAAATAATATAAGGGCCCCTCATGCCGCACGAGGGCCCCTCAGGCCGACCGAGTTCTCCTTCAGGCCGATCGAGGTCCTCTCAAGCCGACCAAGAACCGCTCAGGTTGACTGGGCCCATCAGGCCAACCAAATTCCCCTTCGGCGCGCCGGAGGATCCACTCAACCCGACCGTGGGCCCCTCGCGCCAACCAAATGCCCCTCAGACGGAACATAAGGGTCCACAGGCTGACAAAGGGCTCCCTCAGACCTAGGGCCCCTCAGACCGAGTGAGACCTAGGCCCTGAAGCCGACCCTTTGTGAATTTATACGCACGCCGCTGAGTGTCACTCATGGGAGACAAGAAGAACAATAGTTTCTGTGATGATGTTCCTTCAATTGAGGTAGAATGAGTGTATCACTCCGGACGGCTGAGCGCATATTTGTATTTGGTTCCAACCTTACGTTTGAATGCGTTTCGTGCCGACACCATGGTGTCGGCGCCCTTCGCTAAGCAGAGCTGTTTGCATGGACCATATCCGATCGCGCAACATTTGCTGACAGGCGGAATTTAAAGTCATGGATTTATGTGTCACAAACTTTCGGCACGGTCCTCCCGCGCATTGACTTCATCTTACTCAGGCCGCTGCCACCGGCGCAGGTCATCCCAGTCAAGGGTAAATAGGACGAGTTGGCACGAGTCGCGGCGCCAGCCCCATGCAATGCATCAACTCGAACATCTCTCCCTGCCAACTCTTCTTGGTGCAAAAAGAAGTCAGGCGGGCGCAATTGTCAAATGCGCTACGCAGGCACGTAGCCAGGATTTGTATCAGGGAGGGGGGGGGGGGGGTCCACCCGGTAGTAAAAAAAATCACTCCTCAGCCATATCTTGTTGACTGGGGGGGGGGGGGAGGGAGAGGGTCGGGTCGTCACAATATCTCATTTTATCTAGTGTGCATTTATTTTGCTCAGGGAGGGGGGGGGGCATGATCCCGTGGTAGACAATAATGTCTACCACTTCCATCAGAGATAGATGCAGGCAGAGATAGGGCTAGGTAGATTTCGGCAGGTCAGAGAGGAGAGAGAGAGAGGGGGTATATTTCGGCAGGCCAGAGAGAGGTGAATGACCTAGCCGTGACAGAATTAGTCACATCCACGATCGCACTCGAATATACGTGCTGCTGACGAAAATGCGTGCTACTGACGGACGGCATACCTACATGTGAGTGCTATACAAATCAATTCAGTATCTTTTTTTCAATACATTTATAATTTTGTTTTTTCGAGAGGAAAAAAAAACTGCAAATGAGTATCGTAAGAGAATTGACAATTTTTGCAGGAAAATGTGGTTTATTAATTAACCTCTAGGCCCATGGCGTCCCCTATGGCGGCGAAAATGTCGCCCCCTGGGTCAGCCGCCCACCCCATTCGGAAAAATCCTAGATCAGCCCCTGGGTATGTTTGAAGAAACGGCGCCCCAATTTCCCGGAAAGAAAAGCGCCCCTGTTCCCCGGAAAAAAATGCGCCCCTGTTCCCCGAAAAAAAAAATGCGCCCCTATGCCCTGCCGCCGCCAACGCCCCCCCCCCCCCCCCCCCCCCCCTTGAAAAAAAAGTACTGGATCCGCCCCTGCGGCCAGAAACAAATATGTATTTATGCACATAAAAAATATAAACTATTTATATAGGCAAATATCCCACACTTCAAGAATATGCCACACCACAATATGCTCGTTTCTGCAAGCTAGCAGACGGGTGGTTTGGTGAGGTGACGGGGCGCCCGGAACACACCAGCTGCGCGGCGGGTCAGGACGGCAGGTGAAGGCCACCGGACTCCGGTACAGCTGGCGGCCGACAGGGCAGCGTGTGTCAGGGGAGAGGCGTGTGTCAGGTGACAGGAGTGTGTCAGGTGGCAGGCGTGTGTCATGTGACAGGAGTATGTCAGGTGGCAGGAGTGTGTCAGGTGACAGGAGTATGTCAGGTGACAGGAGTATGTCAGGTGACAGGAGTGTATCAGGTGACAGGAGTGTGCCAGGTGACAGGCGTGTGTCAGGTGACAGGCGTGTGTCAGGTGACAGGAGTATGTCAGGTGACAGGCGTGTGTCAGGTGACAGGAGTATGTCAGGTGACAGGAGTGTGTCAGGTGGCAGGCGTGTGTCAGGTGACAGGAGTATGTCAGGTGGCAGGAGTGTGTCAGGTGGCAGGAGTGTGTCAGGTGACATGAGTGTGTCAGGTGACAGGAGTATGTCAGGTGGCAGGAGTGTGTCAGGTGACAGGCGTGTATCAGGTGACAGGAGTGTGTCAGGTGACAGGAGTGTATCAGGTGACAGGCGTGTGTCAGGTGACAGGCGTGTGTCAGGTGACAGGAGTGTGTCAGGTGACAGGCTGTGTCAGATGAGAAGAGTAATGTGGACTGATGACAGGTGACGGGGAGGACCGGACTGACCAACAGCCTCCAACCCACTGAGTGAGGAGACGGCAGGAGCGCCGGCCGAACTGACGCTCAGATGCCGGCAGCGGTCCGACGCCCGGACATCCCGCCGACCAGACACAGTACGCTGTGTCAGAACCGACATCCCGCCGACCAGACACAGTACGCTGTGTCAGAACCGACATCCCGCCGACCAGACACAGTACGCTGTGTCAGAACCGACATCCCGCCGACCAGACACAGTATGCTGTGTCAGAATCGTACGAAGATGTTCCTCTCAGGGTACGGTCTTCTATCTCGACTGAGTGTGGGCCAGTAAAATGTCCGTGACGGGTGACGGTCGCAAGGTCTGACCATCGCCCGGCCAGCCTCCTGTCAGCACAGGCAGCGGCAGCCGGCGGACAAAGTCAGCCTCCACAGCCGAGCCCGTTCGCCACCATAGCCGGGCAGGGGGCGGCGATGGCTCCTCTCCAATGCCTCTCCTCTTTTTCCACCTTTTTTGGAGGGGGGTGGGTGGGGAGGGGTTCTCGCCCACCCCGTCGTCCGGCCTATAGCCATATGCCGCCTGGGTGGGGAGGGACCCCTCCCAAGGCCTCTCCTCCGACAGGGGGCGGTGTGGACGGGGTCGGCAGACCGCACCGGACGACCTCTGACGTCAGCGGGCGGGCGCGACGATCAATAGTGACGGGGAAGGCTGCCGAGGCCCGGCGGTCTCTCGGCTCCGGAACGCCGAACCCCGTGACCTGACCAACTATCGGCCGGCAGCAGCAGCAGGCCAGTGTCCACACTCTACTGTCCACTCAGCAGTGATGAATGAAGGGCTATTCGGGCTGCGTCGCACTCATTTTCATGACGCATGTTCGGGCACGGATGGAAAATATTTAAACTCGTAGACAGCTTTGACGTCGGTAGTGGTCGGTGTCTGTTTGTTTTTGAGTCATGTTGGGATTAGAGGCGGAGGTGTCTGTCTACATTCCCGCCCTGATCCCGGTGAACCAGCGTGTTATGTTAACACAGGCCACTGCTACTAAAATCATCGGGTAGCTCGCCGTCAAGCTGTCTGCGAAGCTGCGAAGTTGTCTGCTGAACTTCCCAGCCCGCTGCCACGGGAGCGGAGGACGAGCCGCCACTCGGAACATTCAGACGTCCTCCGCCTGATGATCTTCCCAGCCCGCTGTCAAGGGAGCGGAGGACGAGCCGCCACTCGGAACATTCAGACGTCCTCCGCCTGATGATCTTCCCAGCCCGCTGTCAAGGGAGCGGAGGACGAGCCGCCACTCGGAACATTCAGACGTCCTCCGCCTGATGATCTCCCCAGCCCGCTGTCAAGGGAGCGGAGGACGAGCCGCCACTCGGAACATTCAGACGTCCTCCGCCTGATGATCTCCCCAGCCCGCTGCCAAGGGAGCGGAGGACGAGCCGCCACTCGGAACATTCAGACGTCCTCCGCCTGATGATCTTCCCAGCCCGCTGCCAAGGGAGCGGAGGACGAGCCGCCACTCGGAACATTCAGACGTCCTCCGCCTGATGATCTTCCCAGCCCGCTGCCAAGGGAGCGGAGGACGAGCCGCCACTCGGAACATTCAGACGTCCTCCGCCTGATGATCTCCCCAGCCCGCTGTCAAGGGAGCGGAGGACGAGCCGCCACTCGGAACATTCAGACGTCCTCCGCCTGATGATCTTCCCAGCCCGCTGTCAAGGGAGCGGAGGACGAGCCGCCACTCGGAACATTCAGACGTCCTCCGCCTGATGATCTTCCCAGCCCGCTGCCACGGGAGCGGAGGACGAGCCGCCACTCGGAACATTCAGACGTCCTCCGCCTGATGATCTTCCCAGCCCGCTGCCAAGGGAGCGGAGGACGAGCCGCCACTCGGAACATTCAGACGTCCTCCGCCTGATGATCTTCCCAGCCCGCTGCCACGGGAGCGGAGGACGAGCCGCCACTCGGAACATTCAGACGTCCTCCGCCTGATGATCTTCCCAGCCCACTGCCACGGGAGCGGAGGACGAGCCGCCACTCGGAACATTCAGACGTCCTCCGCCTGATGATCTTCCCAGCCCGCTGCCAAGGGAGCGGAGGACGAGCCGCCACTCGGAACATTCAGACGTCGAGCCCTTGGCCGCCACGGCCGGCCGGTACTTCTGACTGTCAAACGGACGGATTGAGAGCAATTGAGAGTGGTACGTGCGGCCTCGGAGACCGTCCGCGCGTCACTGTTCGCACGAATTGTGTCACTTGCCGAGCCGGCGCCGTCAGCAGCCCACTGCAGCGCCTTCCGAACTCCAGCGTCAACACTCGGACCACTCTGTGAAGCGCCGCGTATTACCATCACCACTGCAGGGCACACGACCGCTGCAGGCTGCAACAGGAGTCAGCAGACGACCACACTCCGTCTCTGACCAACAGCGCCTGACTGAAGCGCCGCGTATTACCCTCACCACTGCAGGGCACACGACCGCTGCAGGCTGCAACAGGAGTCAGCAGACGACCACACTCCGTCTCTGACCAACAGCGCCTGACTGAAGCGCCGCGTATTACCCTCACCACTGCAGGGCACACGACCGCTGCAGGCTGCAACAGGAGTCAGCAGACGACCACACTCCGACAGCAAACAAAGCCGGCTCACCGGCGCTAAAGCCCGGCGCCACACGATTGGGAGGGGCACCACGCTGGTGGGAGCCCGGTGCCTACACGATGGGAGGGACGCCACGCTGGTGGGGCTTCACGGCGATGCGACTCTTAGGATATGTACCGTCGGGGTCTCTCATGCCGACCCATGAGGGGAGGCCGGAAAACTTCGACAGCAGCCAGATTCGGGCCCGGAGACCCTGGATTCCGAGGCGAACGCACCGACTGAGTTATCCGGCCCCGGGCCCCGGCCAGAGGGCAGCCACTCGGGGCCGGCCAGCCGACTTGACCCGCACCGCTCGCGTCTCAGACAGCCCGCAGCCGGCCGCGGCCCAGCACGTCACATCAGCCGGCACCTCGGCAGATGCCCCGATCAGAGGCAGCCAGCCGCGGCCCAGCACGAGCCGGCCGCGGCCCAGCACGTCACATCAGCCGGCACCTCGGCAGATGCCCCGATCAGAGGCAGCCAGCCGGCCGCGGCCCAGCACGAGCCGGCCGCGGCCCAGCACGTCACAACAGCCGGCACCTCGGCAGATGCCCCGATCAGAGGCAGCCGGCCGCCGTCTACCCGGTCGGCCAGAGGCGGTGCCGGTGCCGTGGCACGGCCCCGCTCACACCGCTGTCGTCACGGCGTCCGAGGGGCAGCTCAGCAGCAGCAGCGTGTACGCCGCACGGCGCACGGCCACCGCCACCGCCACCGGCAGCCGCGCGCACGGCCGTTCACACGATTATACCCGGCCGCGCCGCCGTGGAACGGAGCTTACTGTAACCGGCGCAGGAAGTTCACAATGGTAGATCGTGCACAGGATGGGAAACCCCGACTATGTGCACGTGTGAACTTCACGACCGAGAAAACATCCTTGTCGGGCGATCTTCCGGTAGCTCGTATCGCCTGTCCCATTTGTCCTACGATCTCGCGGTGAGATATAGAGCATGAGTCTGCAGTACTTGAGGTTCCCGCAGCACGACACAACTGTACAGTATCGGTCACTAAACCCGCAATTAGCAGGTGACTGACCCTAACGCAGAGGCCCTGGTGAGCTCAGAGTATACCTTCCGGTACCAGACGCCGTGTTCCGCCGCGTGTAGCGAGGCACGCGCCATCTACATCCACCGCCAGCATGAACGAGACGGTTGTGAATGAAGCATGTGGCGGCGGTTCTGCAACGTTTCCCGGAGATCCACCACCGTGACGCGAGCCGTGGCGAGACGGTGAGACGTGCCTCCCAGGTGAAAACGCCTACTTCTCCCTCCCCCCTCCCCCTCTGATGTCTCCACGCACCATACCAGCCTAACATAGACGACCCGGTCACTAGCCAGCGACCCGGTCACTAGCCAGCGACCCGGTCACTAGCCAGCGCGTACACGACCCGGTCACTAGCCAGCGCGTACGTCGTACACCAGAGAACTTTCCGCTCGGCGAAAGCCCAGCCCACCAGGTAAAACCCGCCTGCAACAAAAGGCAGTAACCGAAGAAAACGAGTAGTAAAAGCGGCGGGGGCGGGAAAATCATCGCGGTTTGCCTGGTACATGTCACGTGACTGAGGCCGTGACAGATCGGCTGCTGGGCCCGACCTCGGGCGGCGGAGAGGCCACTGGGCCCGATCGGTGGTGTGTCAGCGGCACATGAGAGGTGGCGGAGAGGCCACTGGGCCCGATCGGTGGTGTGTCAGCGGCACATGAGAGGTGGCGGAGAGGCCACTGGGCCCGATCGGTGGTGTCAACGGCACATGAGAGGCGGCGGAGAGGCCACTGGGCCCGATCGGTGGTGTCAGCGGCACATGAGAGGCGGCGGAGAGGCCACTGGGCCCGATCGGTGGTGTCAGCGGCACATGAGAGGTGGCGGAGTCTCCGGCGGGACGGCAGGCGGCGGCGCGGCCGACACGCAGCCCTAACGGTGGCACAGACCACAGTGCGAGCCAGGCCAGCTCAGCGCAAACTGAACTGATCTACAGTGTGCCACCTGCAGCTGGAAGATGCCCCCGCCGACGCACTTTTTTTTTTTTTTTTTTTTTTTTTTTTCATCTTTTTCCCACCTAAGGGATAGTGTATTCATATCATAAGACATATTAATGGCATACATACAAACACATATACATTTGTGTTGTGCCTACATCTACACACACACAGTGCCGCTCTAACGCTGGCGCCCCGCCAGCGTCCGCCTGCTTCCGACCCCATCGGCCGAGCCGCCATCTCTCCGGCCTACCGCTAGCGGCGACAACATGCCAGCCGGCGGTAGCGGACTATCTAAGTACAACATCACCGTCACCGCCCCCGCAAAAAGGGGCGCGCCGCCACCGACCGCCGCCACCGGCCGACCCGCTGTCACCCTGGCCTACCGCCTGCGGCGACAACACGCCAGCCGGCGGCGGCGGCTAGCCGCGCCCCCCCCCCCCCTCCCCCCTTATATAACGGTACCGCAATGCCTCAATATATCCCGTTCTAACGGAGACGACAACGCAAACTAACCGCCGAGCCACCCGCCGCGCCGAGTGCCGTCCGTCACTGGAACCACTATCCAATCGTTACATTGCCACTCTCGTCCATTATCAGTCCCCATTTTACTTTATGTCGTTCTATTGTCTTTTGTTGCTTTGCTATAATTAGTTCTGCTTGCGCATATCTTGAAACTAGCTGAGTTAGGCATGATAATTGCGGTTCATGAGTCGTATCATTAGTGTTTAGTTTAATAGTGACAATATACTGCTTTGTTAGCAGCAAAATGAGATTTACTATTGGTGGTGCTGTAGGATACCCAAGTAGCACCGATTCGTATACGTTAAAGTCACTCGGTAATTTGAATTTGTCTACTAGTTTATTAAGTATTTTTTTCCAAAACGGCTTGACATCTGCACATTCATATAAGAAGTGTTTAAAGTCATCTACTTCGAAACATTTACGACACAGCGGACTCCCAATGACGCCTCTGGTACACAAATATTTCCTTGTAGGAATGTACCTGTTAATAATTCTGAAATGCAACGATTGAAGCCTCGTTGAAATCGTACACTTGTATGGTAACTCGTATATTTCCCGCCAGCATTGGGGGCGAACGCCATAATACGCCCATCGGGTTACGGCAGTTGGTTCATTGCTTTCGATTAAATTGTTATAAAAATGGCGACATTTGCATTTAGCAAGTTCAATATTTGTTTTGTTGGCCACCATCATGATCTCCGTCCGCTCCACTTGGCTCAATCTAACATTTTGGACTTCACGAATAATCGTTTTCCACTCTGTTGGTATGGCGCTCGTCACACCTTGTATCGTCAAAAAATGCGTTTTCATATTAGGATATTTCTGTCTGATCTTGTCAACACTCATTACATTACCATTGGGACAAACGATATCATCAACAATTTTAATGCCTGCTTGGTACATGCCTTTAACGAACGTTGGTTTATTATTTCGTTTAATATCGTCGCTGTGCCATAAACTCTGCGACCGAACTTGCTTCGCGTCGGTGATTGGACTCTCGCACATCCTTTGGAAGCTTGATATTATTTCCTTATAAAATCCCGGTATCCTTAATCCTTTCAGAAACACTTTACACTTTCTAATTTTAAGCAAATCCTTAACATCGAACTCTCCTAATCGAGACTGTAACATCAGGCACCAAGCGGCATCTGTACTTATGATAATGCGTTTAAGCCACGTTAATCTTAGAGCCGTATAAAAGTGTGTCACGTTAATCGCGTTCAATCCACCGTGACTTATACTCTGACATATAGTATGTTGCGATACTTTGGGTGGTCTCCCTCGCCATATAAATCTCATTATTAGGCTTTGAATTTCTTTTAATTCGACCTGTGCGATCGAGCTACATGCCGCTACGTAAACCATCTGCGAAGCCAGGAGTGCTTTAGTTACAACAATTCTAGCTTTAATTGTTAAACTTCTCTGAGACCATGAATTAATTGTGTTTTTTATCCTCTTAATCACTGGCGTAACGTTATCATCATTGCACGACTCTGATGCGCTGAACCAAACCCCCAGAATCTTCACCTTTGAAACCGCTTTGATGCCACACAAAGGTTCTCTCCTATCTCGAACTGAGCCCATCCACATTATGCTACATTTTTGTACGTTAAGCTCTAGTCCGGATATATTTTTGAACTCTGTTAATATCTCCATTACCCTATGGACAGATGATGGGCAACTCAGGAAGAAAGTGGTATCATCAGCGTATTGACTTAATTTTATCTCATGCTCGTTTACCTTCACCCCTTTGACAATATTTGACTCCCTGATTTTAATCGCAAGTATTTCAACAACCAAGTTAAATATCATCCCACTGAGGGGCGAGCCCTGAAATGTTCCGCGCGAACATGGAAACCAATCAGAGGTGAATCCGTTGTTTCTGACGGTCAATAGCGCATTATTGTACAGTAATCGGACCCAAGCTATAAAGCAAGGCCCGAAATTAAAAAGTTCCAAGACATATATAATAAAATCGTGCTCTACTGAGTCAAATGCGTTTCGGTAATCGATTGCCATCAATATGCCTTCAACATTATCTATTCGACAATATTCGATCACATCAGATATCAATCGAAGGTTCTCGCCTATATATCTTCCTTTGATAAACCCGGTTTGGTCAGTATGCACCAATTTATCAATTACACTGCTTAGCCTATTTGCGATCACTTTGGCTATTGTCTTATAAATCACGTCCAATAAACAAATGGGTCTTTTATTTTTTAGTTGCATCTGGTTGCCTTTCTTAGGAATTAAGGTTAGCATTCCTCTCCTATGTGAAATAAATAACTCTCCCTCTGTTCTAGCGTGGTTGAAATAGTTGACCATCAAGTCACCCATTTCTTCCCAAAAGAATGAAAAAAACTCGGCTGTAAATCCGGAAATCCCGGCAGCTTTGTTTCGCGCCATTTTGTCTAACGCATCTTTGCATTCTTGTTTAGTTATCGGGCCCTCACACATAAGCTTTTCGTTTTCAGATAAACGTGGAGCACTTTCACCTAACATGAAACCTTGGAAATTGCGGTCTTCCTTAAATTTTGATTCATATAATTTCTTGAAATGAACTTCGCATGCTTCTAGTATCTGTTTATTGCCTCTAATAATTTGCCCATCATCTGTTTGTACAGTAGTGATTGATTTTTGTGCGTTTTTTGTTTTACACAATCGTAAGAAATACTTAGTAGATTTTTCACCATCCTCCAACCATCCTGCTTGCGAGTGTAATATCGCTATCCTACCTCGTTTTTCTTTAAAATCGTCTAACGCTTTTTTAACTCTTTCGTATTCAGATAGCTGAGCATTAGTGGGCTTGTCTGCTACGATATGTTCTAATTCATTTGCTCTGTTGTACAGTTGATTTTCTTCTCTGCGAAGTTCACGTGCTAACCGTTTGCTACGCTGTGTCGTAAGAACCCTTATATTGCTCAACAGCATTTCTATTTTAACTCCTTTACTAATGACACCCGAGTAGACCTCTCGATTATTGTTTGCGCTTGCAATTTCTGCTCGAACTGTATTAACGTGGCTTATATCATTCAGTAGCGAATTATTGTACCACCAAGTACCGGGACCTCGACGTTCATTACTAATCTGAATGTCGATAACCACAAAATTGTGATCGCTTAAAATGCCGGTATCTATTCTGGTTTCTGTCACATTGTTGGTTAAGAGATTAATACTAGTGAAAACATAATCAATGCGCGACTGCTGTGTAAGATTTGGTCTACGCCAAGTGTACCTGCGCACTGCAGGGTGCTGATAACGCCATGCATCCTCCAGTGAGAACTCAGTGAGGATGTCTTGCAGTTTCCTGCTCGCTCGTGTGCAATGGTAAGTGCTGTTGCCTGAATCCAATTTACTAAGCTTAATGTTAAAGTCTCCAGCAAGACACATGTTATTCGTTTCGTAGCAGGCCATCAGCTCTCGCACCTGATCTAGAAATGTACATTTATCATTCTGATTGTCTATCGATGGTCCATACACTCCCATGATAAATATTGCATCTCGCTCGGCTCTTGTCTCTACTTTCGCACAAATGACTCGTCCGTTTTCATTTCCATACAGCTTGCATGGAGTACAAGGAAAATTCACTGGAAATAGCATCGCTACACCACCTTGTCCCGACTCCGAACCATGTGCAAAGAAAATTTGTCCCCGCCATTCACATCTCCAGCTATACTCCATATTTGGTAGTGAATGGGTTTCTTGCAAAATAATGATGCTATGCTGATAGTTTATTCTAATGTGTCTGAATATAGAACGTCGCTTAACACGATTTCGAAGCCCGCGAACATTAAATGTTACAATCGATATGCGCTCTATTTCACTTTCATTGTTACTATGTTCGACCCTTACTGCAATGACTGACGATTGTGGCAACAGATAAGTTCGGCACTTCGGCGCGGCGCCCTACCCCAGCGGAGTAATACGTCCATCCCGTCCGAATAACATCCACTCTGTGTCGGTGGGCTGCCCGAATCCCCTCCCCTCCCCCTAAACCCATAACTCCTGTTAGAAGTCCCGACTGCGCGCCTCAACACACTCACGCGCCAGTGAGCCCCCAGGTGACGACATTTTGTCTTTCACATATTATAATGATCTACACTTGTCGCTGAAAATTGACCCGCTTTGAGAGCTGTGACCATCCCGCGAGAGGCGGCGCCACACAACCGCCACCCGCCGCCGCGCGAGCGCACACATATAAATGCAGTCTATAATCCCGTGATCTGCCGACCACATTCCACACATTTTCGACAGTGACAATCACCACATTATGCACATCACCGTATACGGCGTACATCGCCCTAGTTGACGTTTGATTTAGCACACTGTATTGTGTGCTATTGAAGTCATGCTTCACTTACATGACCGCGCGGGTCAATACATAACTCAATGTTAAACTACAATTTTGGCAGACCGAGCTACGCACTAAACACAGTATATCACGTCGTACAAGACCGGGAGTCAAACATTATCTGAGCACCGCAAAGCTTAATATTACGTTACACTAACTCTCAGTAATCAGCATCGCCAACAAAACTAGACTGTATTGACCGCCGAGTTTACGAGGCTGCACGTTGCTTATTGAAAACAAGGGCTGCACGTTCAGTTATACGATTAGCAAATCATGTTACGTTGCCCCACACAAGTAACAAATGTATACTATGACTGCCCACATTGTACCACCTTGCACGCACCGTGCAACATGTCCAGACTCACGCGGCCGAAAGCTGGAGAAACTGCGCCGACCCGAACGGGGAAGACAGTTAGGCCGGGACCGGACCTGGGCCGTCCGTACCGGTCACCGGCCGCTGCCCCGGCCCACCGCCAGCCGACGGGATCGACGTGCCGGGAACCGCAGCCGAAGAAGCACCTGCCGTCCCCGCACCCGCATCACCAGAGTCCGCAGCCACCACGCCTCCAGAGGACCGCGGCGGAGCGCGCTCAGCCGCCGGGCGAGGCGCGAGCGGCGCCGGGCGAGGCGCGAACGGCGCAGCGACCGCGGCCGAAGCAGGCGTCCGCCGCGCCGAAGATGACGTCCGACCCGGGACCTGCCGCCGCGGATGGCGTGGCTGCGCTGGAACGCGACGCCCACCCAGGATCCTGCGCAGGCCGACCTCGTCCTGCACTCTGAGATTGGCGCCGCCCTTCTCCGTGCGGCACCAGACAACTCCCCGCCGACTGAAGACCGAGGCGATCATCCCGCCGTTTTCCGGCCGCCTGGCACGCAGCAACTCCTCATAGAGCAGCCGGTTTTTCGGTGTCAGCGACTCCGAGATGTATAACGGCGCCAGACGTCGACCGTCACGTCCGGGGTTACCACTGTGAAACCGCGCCAGCTCAAATCGTCCGTCGTACACTGTGTCCCTCAGCTGTCTCTTCACAAACTTACATATGACTTTTGCATCGTTCTGCAGTTTGTGCGCAGCTTGCAGATCTGCCTTTGTCATGTTTAGATCCGGCAGTCTTTCGTTCAACACTGACACCACCAGCTGCTCAATATCTGTGTTGCGCGGGTGTGCTGCAAATGCTTCACAGGTAAGGATGAGGGAGGACAAACGGCCGTTCAAATCCAGCTCCTCCAGTCTGATGTCCATCTCCTCATTGACCCTCACCTGCTGCTGCAGCTGCTCCGAAAGCTGCAGGATTTGTCCATCCTTATCCATGCACTCACTCTCGAGTTAGCCACCCTTCTGTCCATGCTGTCCAGTTTTGCTTCCAGGGTTTTTATAACGTTGGCGTTACCTTGGTCGATCAGACGTTTTATTTCAGCCAGGGTGGTTGCGTTCAGCTGTACCGGCTCCGGTGTTGGCTCGGCGCCAGCCGCCCGACCCCGACCCTGACCCGCCTCGGGTGGCGGCGGGCCGGTCGGTGACCTTGACTGCCGCGCGGCGGCCTGACGCTTGGCACGCTTTCCTTCGGCTTTGTGCACCATTTCGTGCAGCGAAAATTGCCTCTTGCGCCCACCGAACGTTCCACTGGCACTCTCCGACCCCGAAGCCTGACAATCCGTGAACGTCGGATCGTCACCACTGTCAGTGTCCATCTCGAAGTGAGTACTCACTCTCCAGTCACCACTTGACGTCTCGTCGATCTTGACTCAGTGATGATAAAGTCCTTTTTGGTAGGTTTTGCCGTCACACTAATCGAATCACACGTTAACTGCTTTTCGCCAACTGCAAATTCGCCGCAGCACTGAGCACTGCCGTCACCCGGGCGCTCGGGCACGCACCGCTCACTCAGCCATGGCCGCACGGAGCCCACAGCGCAGCGTCCGGCCAAGGTCACGCGTCCGGCCGGCCAAGGTCACGCGCCCAACTGGAATGAGCCGACGCACTTTATAAGGCGCGCATTGACATGTAAGTCCGTAACAGCTAAGTGTGTCCGCTTGCATACATGGCCCATTTCTCCACATATTGACCCAAATGTTGGTCATCGTCCGACTATGCGTATTTACGGATTTACCTATTCATTATGGTAGGATATCAGATATACACTAATCAGAGCGGTTCATCACATTGCATCCTTTGTGATCATATCTCCAATGATTCGTAGAAAGGTTCCTTCCCATTCCTGTACTGTCGCCTGGAAATGTGTCTATACTTGTCCTATTTCTGGCCTGCTCCGGTAGCGTGTCAGAATTCTCTCCGACTGACGCATCCGGCCGTCGCGTCGCTAGGCACAGTTCGGTACCGGCACTGTTCCGTATCCATTTCCGTGCGCCGTGCAGCGTCTCCGTGCGCCGTCTGTCTCCGTCTCCGTCTCCGTCTCTGTCTCTGTCTCTGTCTCTGTCTCTGTCTCTGTCTCTGTCTCTGTCTCTGTCTCTGTCTCTGTCTCTGTCTCTGTCTCTGTCTCTGTCTCTGTCTCTGTCTCTGTCTCTGTCTCTGTCTCTGTCTCTGTCTCTGTCTCTGTCTCCGTCTCCGTCTCCGTCTCCGTCTCCGTCTCCGTCTCCGTCTCCGTCTCCGTCTCCGTCTCCGTCTCCGTCTCCGTCTCCGTCTCCGTCTCCGTCTCCGTCTCCGTATCTGTCTCCGTCTCCGGCACAGTTCGTTAGGAACCGGCGCCATTCCGTATCCGTGCGGGTCGGTTCGCCATTCCGTCTCAGTGCCGGTCGGTTCGCCATTCCGTCTCAGTGCGGGTCGGTTCGTCGTGTCCGGCGGTGCCCGGGTGTGCCGGGAGTCGGTCCTGGCCCTGCCCTGGTCGGCCTACTTACGGCCCTGGTCGGCCGCCGTTTCCCGTGACCAAGTGACGACGCTGATCACGCTCCATCACACACGGCTGACAGCACGTCCACGGCACCCTGAACAGAGGAGCACAACACCCCTGCGAGACAGAGCACGTCCACGGCACCCTGAACAGAGGAGCACAACGCCCCTGCGAGACAGAGCACGTCCACGGCACCCTGAACAGAGGAGCACAACGCCCCTGTGAGACGAGACAGCCCCGGCCGGCCCCTGGACAGAGGAGCACCACGCCCCTGTGAGACGAGGCAGCTCCGGCCGGCCCCTGGACAGAGGAGCACAACGCCCCCGTGAGACAGAGCACGTCCACGGCACCCTGAACAGAGGAGCACAACGCCCCTGAGACGAGGCAGCTCCAGCCGGCCCCTGGACAGAGGAGCACAACGCCCCTGTGAGACGAGGCAGCTCCGGCCGGCACGCCGCAGCACTGGTGCCTCCGTCAATGGCGTACGTCTGCAGTGATAGCCGAGTTATGCCTGACTGGGTAGTCACGGTGCCGGAGTCGGGTTATGACTGACTGGGGAGTCACGGTGCCGGAGTCGGGTTATGACTGACTGGGGAGTCACGGTGCCGGAGTCGGGTTATGACTGACTGGGGAGTCACGGTGCCGGAGTCGGGTTATGACTGACTGGGGAGTCACGGTGCCGGAGTCGGGTTATGACTGACTGGGGAGTCACGGTGTCGGAGTCGGGTTATGACTGACTGGGGAGTCACGGTGCCGGGTTATGACTGACTGGGGAGTCACGGTGCCGGGTTATGACTGACTGGGGAGTCACGGTGCCGGGTTATGACTGACTGGAGAGTCACGGTGCCGGTGCCGGGTTATGACTGACTGGGGAGTCACGGTGCCGAGTTATGACTGACCGGGGAGTCACGGTGCCGGGTTATGACTGACTGGGGAGTCACGGTGCCGGGTTATGACTGACTGGGGAGTCACGGTGTCGGAGTCGGGTTATGACTGACTGGGGAGTCACGGTGCCGGGTTATGACTGACTGGGGAGTCACGGTGCCGGGTTATGACTGACTGGGGAGTCACGGTGCCGGGTTATGACTGACTGGAGAGTCACGGTGCCGGGTTATGACTGACTGTGGAGTCACGGTGCCGGTGCCGGGTTATGACTGACTGGGGAGTCACGGTGCCGAGTTATGACTGACCGGGGAGTCACGGTGCCGGGTTATGACTGACTGGGGAGTCACGGTGCCGGGTTATGACTGACTGGGGAGTCACGGTGCCGGGTTATGACTGACTGGGGAGTCACGGTGACGGAGTCGGGTTATGACTGACTGGGGAGCCACGGTGCCGGAGTCGAGTTATGACTGACTGGGGAGTCACGGTGCCGGGTTATGACTGACTGGGGAGTCACGGTGCCGGGTTATGACTGACTGGGGAGTCACGGTGACGGAGTCGGGTTATGACTGACTGGGGAGCCACGGTGCCGGAGTCGAGTTATGACTGACTGGGGAGTCACGGTGCCGGGTTATGACTGACTGGGGAGTCACGGTGCCGGGTTATGACTGACTGGGGAGTCACGGTGACGGAGTCGGGTTATGACTGACTGGGGAGTCACGGTGACGGAGTCGGGTTATGACTGACTGGGAAGTCACGGTGCCGGGTTATGACTGACTGGGGAGTCACGGTGCCGGGTTATGACTGACTGGGGAGTCACGGTGTCGGGTTATGACTGACTGGGGAGTCACGGTGCCGGGTTATGACTGACTGGGGAGTCACGGTGCCGGAGTCGGGTTATGACTGACTGGGGAGTCACGGTGCCGGGTTATGACTGACTGGGGAGTCACGGTGCCGGAGTCGGGTTATGACTGACTGGGGAGTCACGGTGACGGAGTCGGGTTATGACTGACTGGGAAGTCACGGTGCCGGGTTATGACTGACTGGGGAGTCACGGTGCCGGGTTATGACTGACTGGGGAGTCACGGTGCCGGAGTCGGGTTATGACTGACTGGGGAGTCACGGTGCCGGGTTATGACTGACTGGGGAGTCACGGTGCCGGGTTATGACTGACTGGGGAGTCACGGTGCCGGAGTCGGGTTATGACTGACTGGGGAGTCACGGTGACGGAGTCGGGTTATGACTGACTGGGAAGTCACGGTGCCGGGTTATGACTGACTGGGGAGTCACGGTGCCGGGTTATGACTGACTGGGGAGTCACGGTGCCGGAGTCGGGTTATGACTGACTGGGGAGTCACGGTGCCGGGTTATGACTGACTGGGGAGCCACGGTGCCGGAGTCGGGTTATGACTGACTGGGGAGTCACGGTGCCGGGTTATGACTGACTGGGGAGTCACGGTGCCGGGTTATGACTGACTGGGGAGTCACGGTGCCGGAGTCGGGTTATGACTGACTGGGGAGTCACGGTGACGGAGTCGGGTTATGACTGACTGGGGAGTCACGGTGACGGAGTCGGGTTATGACTGACTGGGGAGTCACGGTGCCGGGTTATGACTGACTGGGGAGTCACGGTGCCGGTGTCGGGTTATGACTGACTGGGGAGTCACGGTGCCGAGTTATGACTGACTGGGGAGTCACGGTGCCGGAGTCGGGTTATGACTGACTGGAGAGTCACGGTGCCGGAGTCGGGTTATGACTGACTGGGGAGTCACGGTGCCGAGTTATGACTGACCGGGGAGTCACGGTGCCGGAGTCGGGTTATGACTGACTGGGGAGTCACGGTGCCGGAGTCGGGTTATGACTGACTGGGGAGTCACGGTGCCGGGTTATGACTGAATGGGGAGTCACGGTGCCGGAGTCGGGTTATGACTGACTGGGGAGTCACGGTGCCGAGTTAAGACTGACTGGGGAGTCACGGTGCCGGGTTATGACTGACTGGGGAGTCACGGTGACGGAGTCGGGTTATGACTGACTGGGGAGTCACGGTGCCGGGTTATGACTGACTGGGGAGTCACGGTTCCGGAGTCGGGTTATGACTGACTGGGGAGTCACGGTGTCGGGTTATGACTGACTGGGGAGTCACGGTGCCGGGTTATGACTGACTGGGGAGTCACGGTGCCGGAGTCGGGTTATGACTGACTGGGGAGTCACGGTGCCGGGTTATGACTGACTGGGGAGTCACGGTGCCGGAGTCGGGTTACGACTGACTGGGGAGTCACGGTGCCGGGTTATGACTGACTGGGGAGCCACGGTGCCGGAGTCGGGTTATGACTGACTGGGGAGTCACGGTGCCGGGTTATGACTGACTGGGGAGTCACGGTGCCGGGTTATGACTGACTGGGGAGTCACGGTGCCGGGTTATGACTGACTGGGGAGTCACGGTGCCGGAGTCGGGTTATGACTGACTGGGGAGTCACGGTGACGGAGTCGGGTTATGACTGACTGGGGAGTCACGGTGCCGGGTTATGACTGACTGGGGAGCCACGGTGCCGGAGTCGGGTTATGACTGACTGGGGAGTCACGGTGCCGGGTTATGACTGACTGGGGAGTCACGGTGCCGGGTTATGACTGACTGGGGAGCCACGGTGCCGGAGTCGGGTTATGACTGACTGGGGAGTCACGGTGCCGGGTTATGACTGACTGGGGAGTCACGGTGCCGGGTTATGACTGACTGGGGAGTCACGGTGCCGGGTTATGACTGACTGGGGAGTCACGGTGCCGGAGTCGGGTTATGACTGACTGGGGAGTCACGGTGTCGGGTTATGACTGACTGGGGAGTCACGGTGCCGGGTTATGACTGACTGGGGAGTCACGGTGCCGGAGTCGGGTTATGACTGACTGGGGAGTCACGGTGCCGGGTTATGACTGACTGGGGAGTCACGGTGCCGGAGTCGGGTTACGACTGACTGGGGAGTCACGGTGCCGGGTTATGACTGACTGGGGAGCCACGGTGCCGGAGTCGGGTTATGACTGACTGGGGAGTCACGGTGCCGGGTTATGACTGACTGGGGAGTCACGGTGCCGGGTTATGACTGACTGGGGAGTCACGGTGCCGGGTTATGACTGACTGGGGAGTCACGGTGCCGGAGTCGGGTTATGACTGACTGGGGAGTCACGGTGACGGAGTCGGGTTATGACTGACTGGGGAGTCACGGTGCCGGGTTATGACTGACTGGGGAGCCACGGTGCCGGAGTCGGGTTATGACTGACTGGGGAGTCACGGTGCCGGGTTATGACTGACTGGGGAGTCACGGTGCCGGGTTATGACTGACTGGGGAGCCACGGTGCCGGAGTCGGGTTATGACTGACTGGGGAGTCACGGTGCCGGGTTATGACTGACTGGGGAGTCACGGTGCCGGGTTATGACTGACTGGGGAGTCACGGTGCCGGGTTATGACTGACTGGGGAGTCACGGTGCCGGAGTCGGGTTATGACTGACTGGGGAGTCACGGTGACGGAGTCGGGTTATGACTGACTGGGGAGTCACGGTGCCGGGTTATGACTGACTGGGGAGTCACGGTGCCGGTGTCGGGTTATGACTGACTGGGGAGTCACGGTGCCGAGTTATGACTGACTGGGGAGTCACGGTGCCGGAGTCGGGTTATGACTGACTGGAGAGTCACGGTGCCGGAGTCGGGTTATGACTGACTGGGGAGTCACGGTGCCGAGTTATGACTGACCGGGGAGTCACGGTGCCGGAGTCGGGTTATGACTGACTGGGGAGTCACGGTGCCGGAGTCGGGTTATGACTGACTGGGGAGTCACGGTGCCGGGTTATGACTGAATGGGGAGTCACGGTGCCGGAGTCGGGTTATGACTGACTGGGGAGTCACGGTGCCGAGTTAAGACTGACTGGGGAGTCACGGTGCCGGGTTATGACTGACTGGGGAGTCACGGTGACGGAGTCGGGTTATGACTGACTGGGAAGTCACGGTGCCGGGTTATGACTGACTGGGGAGTCACGGTGCCGGGTTATGACTGACTGGGGAGTCACGGTGACGGAGTCGGGTTATGACTGACTGGGGAGTCACGGTGCCGGAGTCGGGTTATGACTGACTGGGGAGTCACGGTGCCGGGTTATGACTGACTGGGGAGTCACGGTGCCGGAGTCGGGTTATGACTGACTGGGGAGTCACGGTGCCGGGTTATGACTGACTGGGGAGTCACGGTTCCGGAGTCGGGTTATGACTGACTGGGGAGTCACGGTGTCGGGTTATGACTGACTGGGGAGTCACGGTGCCGGGTTATGACTGACTGGGGAGTCACGGTGCCGGAGTCGGGTTATGACTGACTGGGGAGTCACGGTGCCGGGTATGACTGACTGGGGAGTCACGGTGGCGGGTTATGACTGACTGGGGAGTCACGGTGCCGGGTTATGAGTGACTGGGGAGTCACGGTACCGGGTTATGACTGACTGGGGAGTCACGGTGCCGGAGTCGGGTTATGACTGACTGGGGAGTCACGGTGCCGGGTTATGACTGACTGGGGAGTCACGGTGTCGGGTTATGACTGACTGGGGAGTCACGGTGCCGGAGTCGGGTTATGACTGACTGGGGAGTCACGGTGTCGGGTTATGACTGACTGGGGAGTCACGGTGCCGGAGTCGGGTTATGACTGACTGGGGAGTCACGGTGCCGGGTTATGACTGACCGGGGAGTCACGGTGACGGAGTCGGGTTATGACTGACTGGGGAGTCACGGTGCCGGAGTCGGGTTATGACTGACTGGGGAGTCACGGTGGCGGGTTATGACTGACTGGGGAGTCACGGTGACGGAGTCGGGTTATGACTGACTGGGGAGTCACGGTGCCGGGTTATGACTGACTGGGGAGTCACGGTGTCGGGTTATGACTGACTGTGGAGTCACGGTGCCGGAGTCGGGTTATGACTGACTGGGGAGTCACGGTGCCGGTGTCGGGTTATGACTGACTGGGAGTCACGGTGCCGGGTTATGACTGACTGGGGAGTCACGGTGCCGGGTTATGACTGACTGGGGAGTCACGGTGCCGGAGTCGGGTTATGACTGACTGGGGAGTCACGGTGCCGGGTTATGACTGACTGGGGAGTCACGGTGCCGGAGTCGGGTTATGACTGACTGGGGAGTCACGGTGCCGGGTTATGCCTGACTGGGGAGTCACGGTGCCGGTGTCGGGTTATGACTGACTGGGGAGTCACGGTGCCGGGTTATAACTGACTGGGGAGTCACGGTGCCGGGTTATGACTGACTGGGGAGTCACGGTGCCGGTGTCGGGTTATGACTGACTGGGGAGTCACGGTGCCGGGTTATAACTGACTGGGGAGTCACGGTGCCGGGTTATGCCTGACTGGGGAGTCACGGTGCCGGTGTCGGGTTATGACTGACTGGGGAGTCACGGTGCCGGGTTATAACTGACTGGGGAGTCACGGTGCCGGGTTATGACTGACTGGGGAGTCACGGTGCCGGGTTATGACTGACTGGGGAGTCACGGTGCCGGGTTATGACTGACTGGGGAGTCACGGTGCCGGGTTATGACTGACTGGGGAGTCACGGTGCCGGGTTATGACTGACTGGGGAGTCACGGTGTCGGGTTATGACTGACTGGGGAGTCACGGTGCCGGGTTATGACTGACTGGGGAGTCACGGTGTCGGGTTATGACTGACTGGGGAGTCACGGTGCCGGTGTCGGGTTATGACTGACTGGGAAGTCACGGTGCCGGGTTATGACTGACTGGGGAGTCACGGTATCGGGTTATGACTGACTGGGGAGTCACGGTGTCGGGTTATGACTGACTGGGGAGTCACGGTGCCGGGTTATGACTGACTGGGGAGTCACGGTGCCGGGTTATGACTGACTGGGGAGTCACGGTGCCGGTGTCGGGTTATGACTGACTGGGGAGTCACGGTGCCGGTGTCGGGTTATGACTGACTGGGGAGTCACGGTGCCGGGTTATGACTGACTGGGGAGTCACGGTGCCAGGTTATGACTGACTGGGGAGTCACGGTGCCGGAGTCGGGTTATGACTGACTGGGGGGGTCACGGTGCCGGGTTATGACTGACTGGGGAGTCACGGTGCCGGAGTCGGGTTATGACTGACTGGGGAGTCACGGTGCCGGGTTATGACTGACTGGGGAGTCACGGTGCCGGAGTCGGGTTATGACTGACTGGGGAGTCACGGTGCCGGGTTATGACTGACTGGGGAGTCACGGTGTCGGGTTATGACCGACTGGGGAGTCACGGTGCCGGGTTATGACTGACTGGGGAGTCACGGTGCCGGAGTCGGGTTATGACTGACTGGGGAGTCACGGTGCCGGGTTATGACTGACTGGGGAGTCACGGTGCCGGAGTCGGGTTATGACTGACTGGGGAGTCACGGTGCCGGGTTATGACTGACTGGGGAGTCACGGTGTCGGGTTATGACTGACTGGGGAGTCACGGTGCCGGGTTATGACTGACTGGGGAGTCACGGTGTCGGGTCATGACTGACTGGGGAGTCACGGTGCCGGGTTATGACTGACTGGGGAGTCACGGTGCCGGGTTATGACTGACTGGGGAGTCACGGTGCCGGGTTATGACTGACTGGGGAGTCACGGTGCCGGGTTATGACTGACTGGGGAGTCACGGTGCCGGGTTATGACTGACTGGGGAGTCACGGTGCCGGAGTCGGGTTATGACTGACTGGGGAGTCACGGTGCCGGGTTATGACTGACTGGGGAGTCACGGTGCCGGGTTATGACTGACTGGGGAATCACGGTGCCGGAGTCGGGTTATGACTGACTGGGGAGTCACGGTGCCGGGTTATGACTGACTGGGGAGTCACGGTGCCGGGTTATGACTGACTGGGGAGTCACGGTGCCGGAGTCGGGTTATGACTGACTGGGGAGTCACGGTGCCGGGTTATGACTGACTGGGGAGTCACGGTGTCGGGTTATGACTGACTGGGGAGTCACGGTGCCGGAGTCGGGTTATGACTGACTGGGGAGTCACGGTGCCGGGTTATGACTGACCGGGGAGTCACGGTGGCGGGTTATGACTGACTGGGGAGTCACGGTGACGGAGTCGGGTTATGACTGACTGGGGAGTCACGGTGCCGGGTTATGACTGACTGGGGAGTCACGGTGTCGGGTTATGACTGACTGTGGAGTCACGGTGCCGGAGTCGGGTTATGACTGACTGGGGAGTCACGGTGCCGGTGTCGGGTTATGACTGACTGGGGAGTCACGGTGCCGGGTTATGACTGACTGGGGAGTCACGGTGCCGGGTTATGACTGACTGGGGAGTCACGGTGCCGGAGTCGGGTTATGACTGACTGGGGAGTCACGGTGCCGGGTTATGACTGACTGGGGAGTCACGGTGCCGGAGTCGGGTTATGACTGACTGGGGAGTCACGGTGCCGGGTTATGCCTGACTGGGGAGTCACGGTGCCGGTGTCGGGTTATGACTGACTGGGGAGTCACGGTGCCGGGTTATGACTGACTGGGGAGTCACGGTGCCGGGTTATGACTGACTGGGGAGTCACGGTGCCGGGTTATGACTGACTGGGGAGTCACGGTGCCGGTGTCGGGTTATGACTGACTGGGGAGTCACGGTGCCGGTGTCGGGTTATGACTGACTGGGGAGTCACGGTGCCGGGTTATGACTGACTGGGGAGTCACGGTGCCAGGTTATGACTGACTGGGGAGTCACGGTGTCGGGTTATGACTGACTGGGGAGTCACGGTGCCGGGTTATGACTGACTGGGGAGTCACGGTGCCGGTGTCGGGTTATGACTGACTGGGGAGTCACGGTGCCGGGTTATGACTGACTGGGGAGTCACGGTGCCGGTGTCGGGTTATGACTGACTGGGGAGTCACGGTGCCGGGTTATGACTGACTGGGGAGTCACGGTGCCAGGTTATGACTGACTGGGGAGTCACGGTGCCGGGTTATGACTGACTGGGGAGTCACGGTGCCGGGTTATGACTGACTGGGGAGTCACGGTGCCGGTGTCGGGTTATGACTGACTGGGGAGTCACGGTGCCGGGTTATGACTGACTGGGGAGTCACGGTGCCAGGTTATGACTGACTGGGGAGTCACGGTGCCGGGTTATGACTGACTGGGGAGTCACGGTGCCGGAGTCGGGTTATGACTGACTGGGGAGTCACGGTGCCGGGTTATGACTGACTGGGGAGTCACGGTGCCGGAGTCGGGTTATGACTGACTGGGGAGTCACGGTGCCGGGTTATGCCTGACTGGGGAGTCACGGTGCCGGTGTCGGGTTATGACTGACTGGGGAGTCACGGTGCCGGGTTATGACTGACTGGGGAGTCACGGTGCCGGGTTATGACTGACTGGGGAGTCACGGTGCCGGGTTATGACTGACTGGGGAGTCACGGTGCCGGTGTCGGGTTATGACTGACTGGGGAGTCACGGTGCCGGGTTATGACTGACTGGGGAGTCACGGTGCCGGGTTATGACTGACTGGGGAGTCACGGTGCCAGGTTATGACTGACTGGGGAGTCACGGTGCCGGGTTATGACTGACTGGGGAGTCACGGTGCCGGAGTCGGGTTATGACTGACTGGGGAGTCACGGTGCCGGGTTATGACTGACTGGGGAGTCACGGTGCCGGAGTCGGGTTATGACTGACTGGGGAGTCACGGTGCCGGGTTATGCCTGACTGGGGAGTCACGGTGCCGGTGTCGGGTTATGACTGACTGGGGAGTCACGGTGCCGGGTTATGACTGACTGGGGAGTCACGGTGCCGGGTTATGACTGACTGGGGAGTCACGGTGCCGGGTTATGACTGACTGGGGAGTCACGGTGCCGGTGTCGGGTTATGACTGACTGGGGAGTCACGGTGCCGGTGTCGGGTTATGACTGACTGGGGAGTCACGGTGCCGGGTTATGACTGACCGGGGAGTCACGGTGCCGGGTTATGACTGACTGGGGAGTCACGGTGCCGGTGTCGGGTTATGACTGACTGGGGAGTCACGGTGCCGGTGTCGGGTTATGACTGACTGGGGAGTCACGGTGCCGGGTTATGACTGACTGGGGAGTCACGGTGCCAGGTTATGACTGACTGGGGAGTCACGGTGCCGGAGTCGGGTTATGACTGACTGGGGGGGTCACGGTGCCGGGTTATGACTGACTGGGGAGTCACGGTGCCGGGTTATGACTGACTGGGGAGTCACGGTGCCGGGTTATGACTGACTGGGGAGTCACGGTGCCGGGTTATGCCTGACTGGGGAGTCACGGTGCCGGAGTCGGGTTATGACTGACTGGGGAGTCACGGTGCCGGGTTATGACTGACTGGGGAGTCACGGTGTCGGGTTATGACTGACTGGGGAGTCACGGTGCCGGGTTATGACTGACTGGGGAGTCACGGTGCCGGAGTCGGGTTATGACTGACTGGGGAGTCACGGTGCCGGGTTATGACTGACTGGGGAGTCACGGTGTCGGGTTATGACCGACTGGGGAGTCACGGTGCCGGGTTATGACTGACTGGGGAGTCACGGTGCCGGAGTCGGGTTATGACTGACTGGGGAGTCACGGTGCCGGGTTATGACTGACTGGGGAGTCACGGTGCCGGAGTCGGGTTATGACTGACTGGGGAGTCACGGTGCCGGGTTATGACTGACTGGGGAGTCACGGTGCCGGGTCATGACTGACTGGGGAGTCACGGTGCCGGGTTATGACTGACTGGGGAGTCACGGTGCCGGGTTATGACTGACTGGGGAGTCACGGTGCCGGGTTATGACTGACTGGGGAGTCACGGTGCCGGAGTCGGGTTATGACTGACTGGGGAGTCACGGTGTCGGGTTATGACTGACTGGGGAGTCACGGTGCCGGGTTAGACTGACTGGGGAGTCACGGTGTCGGGTTATGACTGACTGGGGAGTCACGGTGCCGGGTTATGACTGACTGGGGAGTCACGGTGCCGGAGTCGGGTTATGACTGACTGGGGAGTCACGGTGCCGGGTTATGACTGACTGGGGAGTCACGGTGCCGGGTTAGACTGACTGGGGAGTCACGGTGCCGGGTTATGACTGACTGGGGAGTCACGGTGCCGGGTTATGACTGACTGGGGAGTCACGGTGCCGGGTTATGACTGACTGGGGAGTCACGGTGCCGGAGCCGGGTTATGACTGACTGGGGAGTCACGGTGCCGGGTTATGACTGACTGGGGAGTCACGGTGCCGGGTTATGACTGACTGGGGAGTCACGGTGCCGGGTTATGACTGACTGGGGAATCACGGTGCCGGAGTCGGGTTATGACTGACTGGGGAATCACGGTGCCGGAGTCGGGTTATGACTGACTGGGGAGTCACGGTGCCGGGTTATGACTGACTGGGGAGTCACGGTGCCGGGTTATGACTGACTGGGGAATCACGGTGCCGGAGTCGGGTTATGACTGACTGGGGAGTCACGGTGCCGGGTTATGACTGACTGGGGAGTCACGGTGCCGGGTTATGACTGACTGGGGAATCACGGTGCCGGAGTCGGGTTATGACTGACTGGGGAGTCACGGTGCCGGGTTATGACTGACTGGGGAGTCACGGTGCCGGGTTATGACTGACTGGGGAGTCACGGTGTCGGGTTATGACTGACTGGGGAGTCACGGTCCCGGAGTCGGGTTATGACTGACTGGGGAGTCACGGTGCCGGGTTATGACTGACTGGGGAGTCACGGTGCCGGGTTATGACTGACTGGGGAGTCACGGTGCCGGAGTCGGGTTATGACTGACTGGGGAGTCACGGTGCCGGGTTATGACTGACTGGGGAGTCACGGTGTCGGGTTATGACTGACTGGGGAGTCACGGTGCCGGGTTATGACTGACTGGGGAGTCACGGTGTCGGGTTATGACTGACTGGGGAGTCACGGTGCCGGAGTCGGGTTAGACTGACTGGGGAGTCACGGTGTCGGGTTATGACTGACTGGGGAGTCACGGTGCCGGGTTACGACTGACTGGGGAGTCACGGTGTCGGGTTATGACTGACTGGGGAGTCACGGTGTCGGGTTATGACTGACTGGGGAGTCACGGTGCCGGGTTACGACTGACTGGGGAGTCACGGTGTCGGGTTATGACTGACTGGGGAGTCACGGTGCCGGGTTATGACTGACTGGGGAGTCACGGTGCCGGGTTATGACTGACTGGGGAGTCACGGTGTCGGGTTATGACTGACTGGGGAGTCACGGTGTCGGGTTATGACTGACTGGGGAGTCACGGTGCCGGGTTACGACTGACTGGGGAGTCACGGTGTCGGGTTATGACTGACTGGGGAGTCACGGTGCCGGGTTATGACTGACTGGGGAATCACGGTGCCGGGTTATGACTGACTGGGGAGTCACGGTGCCGGAGTCGGGTTATGACTGACTGGGGAGTCACGGTGTCGGGTTATGACTGACTGGGGAGTCACGGTGCCGGGTTATGACTGACTGGGGAGTCACGGTGCCGGGTTATGACTGACTGGGGAGTCACGGTGTCGGGTTATGACTGACTGGGGAGTCACGGTGTCGGGTTATGACTGACTGGGGAGTCACGGTGCCGGAGTCGGGTTATGCATGGTACCGGAAGGCACCGGGCCGGTTATTCTGCCTCCTCACGATTGCCTCCCGATTGTCTGACTCCGTGTCTTCTTTTGACTCCGTGTCCTAGAAGACAGGGTAGGGCTCGGGAGAGCTGCAAGGCGCAGCTCACATGTGCATTGTGCAGTCTAGGAGGGGCCATTGACTGAGGTCAGCAGATGATGCCTATGTCAAGAAGTCATGACCGTCAAATGATGCCCTCGGCCAGAAGTGCAGGAATCTGATATGCGGCCGGCACTTATGTTAACTGCTCACAAGCTTAAGAAGCAGAGTACAGCCCACTTGAAGAGCACTAGGAAGTAACGACAGCAGGCTTGAACGACGACCGAGCAAACAATGTGGAGAGCGTTAATATACTGCACTGCTGGCGTCCGGCCGGCCGGCGCGCGGCGGCAGACCGACACGGCCGGTAGGCAGAGAGACTGGAGAGAGACCGGAGAAGTGGCCTAAAACGCACAGCGACAATAAAAACCGAGAAATCCGGCCGCTGACGGCTGGCGGCGCGGTGCACTCCTGGAAAGTCCGCTAACAAGGCCGGCTGTATCAGGCGGCGACAGTGGGCTAATTGCCGCGGACAAAACACGGCCAGCCGCTGCCACCGTCACTTCCCAGCCGACCGGCGCCTGATTACCGGCTCTGAGACGCGACCTACACAGCTGCCAGTCCATCGTCACTTCCCAGCCGACCGGCGCCGAATTACCGGGCATGACCTGCTCTGAGACGCGACCTACACAGCTGCCAGTCCATTGACTGGCCGGCACCCGGGTCCCGACCCGGCTCAGGCCGCCCGCTGGCCACGGTTGCCGCACGGCGACCTGCGCATCGCCGCCATTCAGACCCCTTAACACCGACCCGAGCAGGCCGCGCCACACGACCCGAGCAGGCCGCGCCACACGACCCGAGCAGGCCGCGCCACACGACCCAAGCAGGCCGCGCCACACGACCCGAGCAGGCCGCGCCACACGACCCGAGCAGGCCGCGCCACACGACCCGAGCAGGCCGCGCCACACGACCCGAGCAGGCCGCGCCACACGACCCGAGCAGGCCGCGCCACACGACCCGAGCAGGCCGCGCCACACGACCCGAGCAGGCCGCGCCACACGACCCGAGCAGGCCGCGCCACACGACCCGAGCAGGCCGCGCCACACGACCCGAGCAGGCCGCGGCACACGACCCGAGCAGGCCGCGCCACACGACCCGAGCAGGCCGCGCCACACGACCCGAGCAGGCCGCGCCACACGACCCGAGCAGGGCGCGCCACACGACCCGAGCAGGCCGCGCCACACGACCCGAGCAGGCCGCGCCACACGACCCGAGCAGGCCGCGCCACACGACCCGAGCAGGCCGCGCCACACGACCCGAGCAGGCCGCGCCACACGACCCGAGCAGGCCGCGCCACACGACCCGAGCAGGCCGCGGCACACGACCCGAGCAGGCCGCGCCACACGACCCGAGCAGGCCGCGCAACACGACCCGAGCAGGCCGCGCCACACGACCGACCCGAGCAGGCCGCGCCACACGACCCGAGCAGGCCGCGCCACACGACCCGAGCAGGCCGCGCCACACGACCGACCCGAGCAGGCCGCGCCACACGACCCGAGCAGGCCGCGCCACACGACCCGAGCAGGCCGCGCCACACGACCCGAGCAGGCCGCGCCACACGACCCGAGCAGGCCGCGCCACACGACCCGAGCAGGCCGCGCCACACGACCCAAGCAGGCCGCGCCACACGACCCGAGCAGGCCGCGCCACACGACCGAGTCCCGTCACCTGGTGAGTCACCGACGACACCATGCATCCCCCGGGTACCTTTGGTGTGCGACGGAGTGGCCAGACACCGGGAGAGAGCCGGGAGAGAGCCGGGAGTGAACCGGCGAGACCGTTCGTCCCGTGACCTGACGGGTCGCCCCCTCCCTCCCCAGTCCCCACCCGATCTCACCACACCCAGCTGTCCTACCTCCAGCTCCCGCTGGCACTCAAACCAATGGCACGGGCTCGACTCATTCACCAGAACTAACGTGCCAAAGAACGTGTAAATCAGGTGCGGGGCAGGGGGCATCCAGGTATTCCCCCCCCCCCCCTCCCATATGGGCTAATGCTAACCCTCGCCCAGGTAGGGCAAAATCACTACGTGTTCGGGTAGGGGTACGACCCCCCCCCCCCCCCCCTTAGCGTTTTGCCCCTAATTGAGCTAGAGCTTCGATTCAAAGACGAGCGTGTTGCTTGTGACGTGAGGAAGCCGCTGATACCCGATTTTAAGGTATTGGGTCATTAGGTGACCTCTGAGGTCATGTCAATGACCCAAAAGCAGTGATGGCCCACGCTACGCTACGATATGGTTTTTGGTAACACGTAGTTCAAGAAATCGTTCCATAGCGTAATTGAAGTATTTCGTAGCGTACTACCGAAAAATATTCCAATAACGTAACTGCTACGCAAGGTATTTCGTAGCATAACGTCAGGGGGCGGCGCCACAGCGGGGAGGGGCAGGGATGCGGGTAGATATTGCGCCCCCGGACTTAAGGAGGCCCCATAAAAACAAAGGGAGGCCCCTCGCAAATATACATAAATACTGAGCAGTTCCTAAATAAATAGACAATTGGAATGAGTTTCGAGTCGCTCTTTGAAGTAACAACCAGTAGATGTTCGAGGAGGCATCTAAAAAGATAAGCGTGACAAGTTCCAAGGAGGCCCTTAAAGACAATTGAGACAAACTCCAAGAAGACCCTAAAAACAACCCACACAAGCTCCAAATATCCCCTAAAGAGATGACCGACACCAGCACCAAGAAGGCCGCGAAAAGGCAGCCGAGACAAGCCCCAAAGATGCCCCTAAGAAGACAACCATCAGACTCCACATAGGCCCCTACGACAATAACCGGGAAAACTGTCCATGGGATATTTCAGATGAGACTTCTAAAACCACAACTTATTCCTAGAAAGCCTCTAGAAAGGCAGGCGGGGGAATTTTTGACGAGGCACCTACTAAAATAGCAGGCAATTTTTTTTAAATATAAAATGGGTCCCTTGCCTTTGGTTTGTCCCTCCCCACAAATCCATGGCGCTGCCCTGCAGACCCTATGTTGCTAATGGTAATGGGTATCTCATTGATATCTGATATAGCTGATGGTAACCTTATTGTTAAATACTAACGTGTTATGGATCGGTGGTTATATTACCGTTTCCCTGTTTCCCTGCAATTAACGTATGGCCTCCAGGGAGCGGCACTCCACGTCCCACGGCGGCGACGCCCCTTCTGTGAATTATATCATGTCTTACAAAGGATACTATGTTATATCGAAGGTATCTCAGTACAATGGTCAAACAGCTTCCGATAACAACGGTAATTCGGCTCATTAGCATATAACCGATTAGCAGGACAAAAGACATGTGGATCGTTTCTCAAACGCCGCCACCTGCCTGGGATATGACCATGACCAAAGGTCATGCATATCCTTCGTCTCTTGGTGATTGCGACCCCATGAGGCAGCACCAGGAAACCCACTGGCACATTGACATTCAGAAGCCGCCAACACCCGAGCGCCATGCCATAGCTCTCGGACAGAATATGCCTGAGGCGGCTCAGGCGGCTCAGCCGGCGCTGTCCTGATCGCCTATGCCGCTCTCCATTCGCGTCGATTTGCTGTTCTTTTGACGGGAACGGGCGGCGTTTTTCGTGTGTCGTGTATTCGTGCGGCGTGCCGGCGCCCTCCTGCGGCCTGCCGATCTGCCACCGAGTGGCGCTGATCTACCGCAGCTGTCCGGCCCGGCCGGGGATACAGGAGCTGACAAAGCTGCTGTCGACGCCACCAGGGGTGTAGTTTCTCAAAATCAGCTGAGGGGCTGAACTCAGCTCCAGCCTAGCATACTAAAAGAAGTGTATTCTCATCTGATTTCCACATCATGAATAGCGGTTTCGTTCGATATACAATACAATGTCTTATTTCTAATTTTGATTTGCCTTGGCATTTCTTTATATTTTCCCTTGTTATTGTTGCTGTATGTCAAATATCTGCCTTTAAGTTGAGGGGGCTGAGCTACAATGAAGCCCCTCAACTGAATAGGAAACTACACCCTTGGACACCCGTCATTCCACGGTTCGTTTGAAGGGTTCGGAGGGCTCAAACTACGGGAGATGCACCATTGGAAATCTCAGCTCACGCAGAATTCAGCGATGTAAATTTTATAAAAAATCTGTCGAGGACCTTTTTTTAAATCGACATTTTGTCCGAATTCGCGCCCTTTTCGTTTGGCCAGGGCTATCGCGGTATGACGAAAATGCAGACCAATAGCATGTCTACCGATTCGTCATGTTCTGCACGACAAGGTCTCATAGAATGCAAAGCCATTAGATGGTTTGGTTGGTTGCACGGCTGCATCAAAGCCAAGCGCTCCCGGTGTCGGCACTACGGCGCACTCCCACCCGCGCCTCACACGCAGAATCGCCCCTCGCGACACGCGAGTTGAGCACTGCGCGCCGCCGGCCCGGCTTACGGAGCGGGCACTCGGCCATTCACGGAGAAACGGTGCATCGCATGTTGAAAGCCCTAGCTTTGTCCACTAGCTCAGCTATTCAAGGAGATCGTGACAAATTTCCAGCCACCTCCGATAGCTACAAATGGTACTTTTAGACAATTGTAAGCACTATATTTTCCAAACGTAGCCTCTGACCGGGACTGGGCGCCGGCCCGGCTCGACCAACTTCGAGGCTGTACACGATGTGACGTCAGAGGCCACAGTACGGCCGCCGCCGGTCATGACCTGACCCTGACCGGCCAGCGGCGGCCGCGCTGTGGCCTCGACGGCACATCGTGTACAGCCTCGAAGTTGGTCGAGCCGGGCCGGCGCCCAGTCCCGGTCAGAGACTACGTTTGGAAAATATAGTGCTTACAATTGTCTAAAAGTACCATTTGTAGCGATCGGAGGTAGTTGAAAATTTGTCACGATCTCCTTGAATAGCTGAGCTAGTGGACAGAGCTAGGGCTTTCAACATGCGATGCACCGTTTCTCCGTGAATGGCCGAGGGCCCGCTCCGTAAGCCGGGCCGGCGGCGCGCAGTGCTCAGCTCGTGTCGCGAGGGGCGATTCTGCGTGAGGCGCGGGAGGGAGTGCGCCGTAGTGCCGACACCGGGAGCGCTTGGCTTTGATGTAGTCGTGCAACCAACCAAACCATCTAATGGCTTTGCATTCTATGAGACCTTGTCGTGCAGAGCATGACGAATCGGTAGACATGCCATTGGTCTGCATTTTCGCCATACCATACGCGATAGCCCTGGCCAAACGAAAGGGGCGCGAATTCGGACAGAATGTCGATTAAAAAAAGGCCCTAGACATATTTTTGAAAAATTTACATCGCTGAATTCCGCGTGAGCTCAGCTTTCCAATGGTGCATCTCCCGTAGTTTGATCCCTCCGAGCCCTTCCAACGAGCCGTGATTCTCCCCGCAGCAGGGCCGCGCCCGGCCACCGCCGGGGGACGGCCGGCCTTGGAAGGCAGCAGCGCCGCCCGGAGTCGTCACCAACTGACCGCAGTCTCGGTTCTCAAACGGTCTTTCGCGTAATCGTGCATTAGATGCTACTGGCGCAAGTCATTCGCCTCCCCGCCCCGGAGGGGGGTGGTTCCCCTCCCCACCCGCGGTCAAAAATAATACATCTCATTGATATTATTCGCCCGTTAGTCAACATAATTCATGAATTCCTACCAGTGCCCAGTAACGTCACAAGCCGTCCTACCAATGCCCAGTAACGTCACAAACCGTCCTACCAATGTCCAGTAACGTCACAAGCCGTCCTAACAGTGCCCAGCAACGTCACAAGCCGTCCTAACAGTGTCCAGTAACGTCACAAGCCGTCCTACCAGTCCCCAGTAACGTCACAAACCGTCCTACCATTCCCAGTAACGTCACAAGCCGTCCTACCAGTGCCCAGTAACGTCACAAGCTGTCCTACCAGTGCTCAGTAACGTCACAAGCTGTCCTACCAGTGTCCAGTAACGTCACAAGCTGTCCTACCAGTGCCCAGTAACGTCACTAAGCCGTCCTACCAGTGCCCAGTAACGTCACAAGCTGTCCTACCAGTGTCCAGTAACGTCACAAGCTGTCCTACTATGCCCAGTAACGTCACAAGCCGTCCTACCAGTGCCCAGTAACGTCACAAGCTGTCCTACCAGTGCCCAGTAACGTCACAAGCTGTCCTACTATGCCCAGTAACGTCACAAGCCGTCCTGCCATACCCAGTAACGTCACAAGCCGTCCTACCAGTGCCCAGTAACGTCACAAGCCGTCCTACCATTCCCAGTAACGTCACAAGCCGTCCTACCAGTGCCCAGTAACGTCACAAGCCGTCCTACCAGTGCCCAGTAACGTCACAAACCGTCCTAACAGTGCTCAGTAACGTCACAAGCCGTCCTACCAATGCCAATAACGTCACAAGCCGTCGCGGATCGTCACAAGCCGTCAGTCTGACACAGCGTGTCACAAACCGTCACCAGGCTTCACGAATCATCCCACACACATTACTGAGCTCTGAGGAGCGGCACAGAAGCCGCCAGCCGACTTCTCACAGCCGCCACGAGCACCGTGATATTGTCACGGCCAGTGGCTGCACAGACGCCCAGGGACACACGACATTCACATCAAGTCGACAAGTCACGAAAGCCACAAATACTCTGAGAACCCGGGAAAGTCATCACAGTTACGGGAACCATGGACGTCACCGACAATCACAGACAGGTCTCGGACAGGTTTGGAAGAAACTGGCAACGAAGTCGCGAGTTACGTCACTTGTTTCCCGTATGACGTCACACGTCCCGTCTGATATGGCGACATCCGGTCCGTGAACGACATCAGACGCAATCCGACGCCATCAGCGGCCATCGAGTTCCGGCGCGGAGGAACGAGGCGTCATCAGATCTGATATAGCAGGCCGTGCAATCAAAGGACACGCTGCGCCTCTCGGTGCTCCGCTACAGATTAACTTCCGGTGAGCAAGGACTTCCGGTCCACAACCACTTCCTGCGCTGGAAGCCCGGCGCCCGGCGAGCCCAGGAGCCCAGGAGCCGCGTCGGCAGGGCCGTCCAGAGTGCCGACAGGACCCGGCAGCCTCGCCTGCACGGTGCATGCTCACTGTTCAGCGCTGCCGATGAGTGACGAGTGTCAAACGCCTCCGCTTACCATCAATGTTTGGCCACGTCGCCTGCCCGATCAAGTACCCAGTGGCGTCGGGACTCGTTGCAGCAGAATGTTTCGACATGCGCCGAGATACCGCTGATTGAAATTCCCGGGGGCTCTGTCTGCAGTCTGCAGTGTATCCAACAACAGGCCGGCATCCGGCACTCTGAGCGACTGCTTGGCTGGAGTATTCAGCATGGACATAATTTAGGCGGTGGGCACTGGGTTATCGGTGGCCTGACTATGTTACAAACTTCGCAGACCACAATCACTGGCAGATATCAGATAGGTAAAGCAGACTGCATATATACTTCATAATGGAATGTCATTTACAGTGTAGAACATCGTTAACATAGCCAGTGTTGTTGTTGTTGTTGATTTAGGCTTTAGGGTGCCGCAACTCCTATGTTATATCGCGCCCAGTCAATATAGGAAGCTGAAGGCGCGGCACCACAGGACCGCTGCTCCACTGCTCCACTGGGCCACTGGGCCACAGCCGAGTGCAGCCTAGGCCCCGGGCCTAATGAGCCCATCACACGGTGACGGCTCGGCTAATGAAGCCGCCACCGTGGCCGACGGCGGCCCGCTGTGTGAGGAGTCAGAGAAACCGGCCGATTTCTCCGCCGGCGCCGCCTCTCCGGCCGGCCTGCTACAGAGGCCGCACCGCAGGCAGGACTCTCCAGAGGCCTGCTACATGCCGGCCTGCTACAGAGGCTGGACCTCAGCCAGGCCGGCCTGCTGTAGAGGCCGGACCACAGGCGGGACTCCCCAGAGGCCCGCTATAGAGGCCACAGGACTCCCATAGGCAGAATAGTGCTGAGAACCTGCTAAGCCCGCCCTCCAGTTGTGTCGCCGAGCTAAAGCCCCGCAACGACCCCAGCTTCCACCACACCGACACACAGACAGACACCGAGCCACAAAGGCCTCGCGCCGATCTAACCCAGCTCATCCTCCTATTTCGCCAGGTCCTAAGCCCGTCCAGAGAAGCTATCCCCACGTTTCAGACAAACGAAGACGACAGGAAGACCCGGGACGGCCTGGGACGGCCAGGCGTGCTGGTCCCCCAGCCAGCTGGCCAGGCGTGCTGACCAGACGTGTGGGTCCCTCAGCCAGCTGGCCAGGCGTGCTGGTCCACCAGCCAGCTGGCCAGGCGTGCTAACCAGGCGTGCTGGTCCACCAGCCAGCTGGCCAGGCGTGCTAACCAGACGATTTGGTCCCTCAGCCACCTGATCAGACGTGCTGGTCCACCAGCCACCTGATCAGGCGTGCTGGTCCACCAGCCTGCTAACCAGACGAGTTGGTCCCTCAGCCAGCTGGCCAGGCGTGCTGGTCCACCAGCCAGCTGGCCAGGCGTGCTGACCAGACGTGTTGGTCCCTCAGCCAGCTGGCCAGGCGTGCTGGTCCACCAGCCAGCTGGCCAGGCGTGCTAACAAGGCGTGCTGGTCCACCAGCCAGCTGGCCAGGCGTGCTAACCAGGCGTGCTGGTTCACCAGCCAGCTGGCCAGGCGTGCTAACCAGACGAGTTGGTCCCTCAGCCACCTGATCAGACGTGCTGGTCCACCAGCCACCTGATCAGGCGTGCTGGTCCACCAGCCTGCTAACCAGACGAGTTGGTCTCTCAGCCAGCTGGCCAGGCGTGCTGGTCCACCAGCCAGCTGGCCAGGCGTGCTGACCAGACGTGTTGGTCCCTCAGCCAGCTGGCCAGGCGCGCTGGTCCACCAGCCAGCTGGCCAGGCGTGCTGGTCCACCAGCCTGCTGGTCCCTCAGCCAGCTGGCCAGACGTGTTGGTCCACCAGCCTGCTGATCAGGCGTGCTGGTCCACCAGCCTGCAGGCCAGGCGTGCTGGTCAGCCGCCCACCGCGCTGGCAGGGGAAGGTCCAGGGCGGCGGTCGTAGGGTATAATTAATTATACTTTGTAGTGTTACATCCTGTACATGCAAACCTAAAGACGTCGCATTGATCATGACATGAATTGTTATGTTATGGTGTGTTCATTGTTGTGCATAGCTTTCAGTATCTTGGAGTTGCCTAATGTTCTTATCCTTCGCTTTGTATTAAGTCTCCGATAATTATCGATTGATTAATAGTATGAGGGCTGTCAGATCAAACTCAACTACGTTGCTATTTTACATGCAATAGATGCGTTGATGAATTCGCAGGTTTGTGGATTCTGGTCTATGGACTGGGTGACTGATTGAGTGCTGGCTGCCCGTGTTTTGGTCGGTTTCACTGTCCGGCAGTGCATCCATGGTGCGAGGTTATGATAACAACACCTCCAGGAAACGGCGTTTTCCATGCTCGGCAATCTAAATGCAAATGCGTCTGACTTATGGTGAGGTCGCGCTGGGGCTGCGTCATGTCATGTCTGGCCTGACTCATGGTGAGGTCGCGCTGGGTCTGCATCATATCATGTCTGGCCTGACTTATGGTGAGGTCGCGCTGGGGCTGCATCATGTCTGGCGGCGCTCTGATGATGCGGATATCTGTGGCGATTATGTTGTTCGGCCGGCCGGATGGATGTCGCCCGGAGCCGTGACACGTGGCGCCGCCGACGGTTCTGGAGCCCAGGTGTGCCGTGGCCGTGTCCCGTGTCCGCAGCTGGGCAGACGGGGCCGGCTCGGGACGCTGCCGGGCTGGTGGGCAGCGCTGTCATGGCCGGACACCGTCCAAATCGGGCTGCCGCTGCAGCTGGCGGCTGGTGGGCAGCGCTGTCACGGGCGGACACCGTCCAAATCGGGCTGCCGCTGCAGCTGGCTGGCGTGTCGTGCGCCAATCCGCCGATCGAGTCGTGTTTCGAGGAAAAGCTCAGTCTGAAGCTGACACCGATATTTCCAAACAAGTTGTTGTTATTGGTTCAAGTTGTTGTTATTAGTTGTATGAATGGCGATAAGTTGGGCCATCTGGCGCATCGGACACCACCTGTTTGCCGTGATTTGTCCGGAGTAAACTGTGGAAACACGGCCGACTGGTGATGGGTGCACCGCCCGTGACGTGTCGCGGCCGTGCTGCTGGAGCCGACGGTCGGCCCCGGCTCGCCCGGCCGGCTGCCGTCCGGTCCTATGTGACGCGCCGGTTGCTGTGGCCCGTATTTTGCCTCATTACGGGGTGATTCACTCACTTGAGGCGTTCAGCAGCTGTCAGTGAGCACATCGGTGCACTGCGCCGCGTGCTGCTCCGCACTGTGCCACGTGCTGCTCCGCACTGTGCCGCGTGCTGCTCCGCACTGTGCCGCGTGCTGCTCCGCCGCGTGCTGCTCCGCACTGTGCCACGTGCTGCTCCGCACTGTGCCGCGTGCTGCTCCGCACGGCACCACGTGCTGCTCCGCACTGTGCCGCGTGCTGCTCCGCACTGTGCCGCGTGCTGCTCCGCCGCGTGCTGCTCCGCACTGTGCCACGTGCTGCTCCGCACTGTGCCGCGTGCTGCTCCGCACTGCGCCGCGTGCTGCTCCGCCGCGTGCTGCTCCGCACGGCACCACGTGCTGCTCCGCACTGTTCCGCGTGCTGCTCCGCACGGCACCACGTGCTGCTCCGCACTGTGCCGCGTGCTGCTCCGCCGCGTGCTGCTCCGCACGGCACCACGTGCTGCTCCGCACTGTGCCGCGTGCTGCTCCGCACTGTGCCACGTGCTGCTCCGCACTGTGCCGCGTGCTGCTCCGCACTGCGCCGCGTGCTGCTCCGCACGGCACCACGTGCTGCTCCGCACTGTGCCGCGTGCTGCTCCGCACTGTGCCGCGTGCTGCTCCGCACTGTGCCGCGTGCTGCTCCGCACTGTGCCACGTGCTGCTCCGCACTGTGCCGCGTGCTGCTCCGCACTGTGCCACGTGCTGCTCCGCACTGTGCCGCGTGCTGCTCCGCACTGCGCCGCGTGCTGCTCCGCCGCGTGCTGCTCCGCACGGCACCACGTGCTGCTCCGCACGGCACCACGTGCTGCTCCGCACTGTGCCGCGTGCTGCTCCGCACTGCGCCGCGTGCTGCTCCGCACGGCACCACGTGCTGCTCCGCACTGTGCCGCGTGCTGCTCCGCACTGTGCCGCGTGCTGCTCCGCACTGTGCCGCGTGCTGCTCCGCACTGTGCCACGTGCTGCTCCGCACTGTGCCGCGTGCTGCTCCGCACTGTGCCACGTGCTGCTCCGCACTGTGCCGCGTGCTGCTCCGCACTGTGCCGCGTGCTGCTCCGCACTGTGCCACGTGCTGCTCCGCACTGTGCCGCGTGCTGCTCCGCACTGTGCCGCGTGCTGCTCCGCACTGTGCCGCGTGCTGCTCCGCACTGTGCCACGTGCTGCTCCGCACTGTGCCACGTGCTGCTCCGCACTGTGCCGCGTGCTGCTCCGCCGCGTGCTGCTCCGCACGGCACCACGTGCTGCTCCGCACTGTGCCGCGTGCTGCTCCGCACTGTGCCACGTGCTGCTCCGCACTGTGCCGCGTGCTGCTCCGCCGCGTGCTGCTCCGCACTGTGCCACGTGCTGCTCCGCACTGTGCCGCGTGCTGCTCCGCCGCGTGCTGCTCCGCACGGCACCACGTGCTGCTCCGCACTGTGCCGCGTGCTGCTCCGCACTGTGCCACGTGCTGCTCCGCACTGTGCCGCGTGCTGCTCCACCGCGTGCTGCTCCGCACTGTGCCACGTGCTGCTCCGCACTGTGCAGCGTGCTGCTCCGCACTGCGCCGCGTGCTGCTCCGCCGCGTGCTGCTCCGCACGGCACCACGTGCTGCTCCGCACTGTGCCGCGTGCTGCTCCGCACTGTGCCGCGTGCTGCTCCGCACTGTGCCACGTGCTGCTCCGCACTGTGCCACGTGCTGCTCCGCACTGTGCCGCGTGCTGCTCCGCCGCGTGCTGCTCCGCACGGCACCACGTGCTGCTCCGCACTGTGCCGCGTGCTGCTCCGCACTGTGCCACGTGCTGCTCCGCACTGTGCCACGTGCTGCTCCGCACTGTGCCGCGTGCTGCTCCGCACTGTGCCGCGTGCTGCTCCGCACTGTGCCACGTGCTGCTCCGCACTGTGCCGCGTGCTGCTCCGCACTGTGCCGCGTGCTGCTCCGCACTGTGCCACGTGCTGCTCCGCACTGTGCCGCGTGCTGCTCCGCACTGTGCCGCGTGCTGCTCCGCACTGTGCCGCGTGCTGCTCCGCCGCGTGCTGCTCCGCACTGTGCCGCGTGCTGCTCCGCACTGTGCCACGTGCTGCTCCGCACTGTGCCACGTGCTGCTCCGCACTGTGCCGCGTGCTGCTCCGCACTGTGCCGCGTGCTGCTCCACACTGTGCCGCGTGCTGCTCCGCCGCGTGCTGCTCCGCACTGTGCCACGTGCTGCTCCGCACTGTGCCGCGTGCTGCTCCGCACTGTGCCACGTGCTGCTCCGCACTGAGCCGCGTGCTGCTCCGCACTGTGCCGCGTGCTGCTCCGCCGCGTGCTGCTCCGCACTGTGCCACGTGCTGCTCCGCACTGTGCCGCGTGCTGCTCCGCACTGTGCCACGTGCTGCTCCGCACTGTGCCGCGTGCTGCTCCGCACTGTGCCGCGTGCTGCTCCGCACTGTGCCACGTGCTGCTCCGCACTGTGCCGCGTGCTGCTCCGCCGCGTGCTGCTCCGCACTGTGCCACGTGCTGCTCCGCACTGTGCCACGTGCTGCTCCGCACTGTGCCACGTGCTGCTCCGCACTGTGCCGCGTGCTGCTCCGCACTGTGCCGCGTGCTGCTCCGCCGCGTGCTGCTCCGCACTGTGCCACGTGCTGCTCCGCACTGTGCCGCGTGCTGCTCCGCACTGTGCCGCGTGCTGCTCCGCACTGTGCCACGTGCTGCTCCGCACTGTGCCGCGTGCTGCTCCGCACTGTGCCGCGTGCTGCTCCGCACTGTGCCGCGTGCTGCTCCGCCGCGTGCTGCTCCGCCGCGTGCTGCTCCGCACTGTGCCGCGTGCTGCTCCGCACTGTGCCGCGTGCTGCTCCGCACTGTGCCGCGTGCTGCTCCGCACTGTGCCGCGTGCTGCTCCGCCGCGTGCTGCTCCGCCGCGTGCTGCTCCGCACTGTGCCGCGTGCTGCTCCGCACTGTGCCACGTGCTGCTCCGCACTGTGCCACGTGCTGCTCCGCACTGTGCCGCGTGCTGCTCCGCACTGTGCCGCGTGCTGCTCCGCCGCGTGCTGCTCCGCACTGTGCCGCGTGCTGCTCCGCACTGTGCCGCGTGCTGCTCCGCCGCGTGCTGCTCCGCCGCGTGCTGCTCCGCACTGTGCCGCGTGCTGCTCCGCACTGTGCCACGTGCTGCTCCGCACTGTGCCACGTGCTGCTCCGCACTGTGCCGCGTGCTGCTCCGCACTGTGCCGCGTGCTGCTCCGCACTGTGCCGCGTGCTGCTCCGCACTGTGCCGCGTGCTGCTCCGCACTGTGCCGCGTGCTGCTCCGCACTGTGCCACGTGCTGCTCCGCACTGTGCCGCGTGCTGCTCCGCACTGTGCCGCGTGCTGCTCCGCACTGTGCCGCGTGCTGCTCCGCCGCGTGCTGCTCCGCACTGTGCCGCGTGCTGCTCCGCACTGTGCCGCGTGCTGCTCCGCACTGTGCCGCGTGCTGCTCCGCCGCGTGCTGCTCCGCACTGTGCCGCGTGCTGCTCCGCACTGTGCCACGTGCTGCTCCGCCGCGTGCTGCTCCGCCGCGTGCTGCTCCGCACTGTGCCGCGTGCTGCTCCGCCGCGTGCTGCTCCGCCGCGTGCTGCTCCGCACTGTGCCGCGTGCTGCTCCGCCGCGTGCTGCTCCGCACTGTGCCGCGTGCTGCTCCGCACTGTGCCGCGTGCTGCTCCGCACTGTGCCACGTGCTGCTCCGCACTGTGCCGCGTGCTGCTCCGCACTGTGCCGCGTGCTGCTCCGCACTGTGCCACGTGCTGCTCCGCACTGTGCCACGTGCTGCTCCGCACTGTGCCGCGTGCTGCTCCGCCGCGTGCTGCTCCGCACGGCACCACGTGCTGCTCCGCACTGTGCCGCGTGCTGCTCCGCACTGTGCCACGTGCTGCTCCGCACTGTGCCGCGTGCTGCTCCGCACTGTGCCACGTGCTGCTCCGCACTGTGCCGCGTGCTGCTCCGCCGCGTGCTGCTCCGCACGGCACCACGTGGTGCTCCGCACTGTGCCGCGTGCTGCTCCGCACTGTGCCACGTGCTGCTCCGCACTGTGCCGCGTGCTGCTCCGCCGCGTGCTGCTCCGCACTGTGCCACGTGCTGCTCCGCACTGTGCCGCGTGCTGCTCCGCACTGCGCCGCGTGCTGCTCCGCCGCGTGCTGCTCCGCACGGCACCACGTGCTGCTCCGCACTGTGCCGCGTGCTGCTCCGCACTGTGCCGCGTGCTGCTCCGCACTGTGCCACGTGCTGCTCCGCACTGTGCCACGTGCTGCTCCGCACTGTGCCGCGTGCTGCTCCGCCGCGTGCTGCTCCGCACGGCACCACGTGCTGCTCCGCACTGTGCCGCGTGCTGCTCCGCACTGTGCCACGTGCTGCTCCGCACTGTGCCACGTGCTGCTCCGCACTGTGCCGCGTGCTGCTCCGCACTGTGCCGCGTGCTGCTCCGCACTGTGCCACGTGCTGCTCCGCACTGTGCCGCGTGCTGCTCCGCACTGTGCCGCGTGCTGCTCCGCACTGTGCCACGTGCTGCTCCGCACTGTGCCGCGTGCTGCTCCGCCGCGTGCTGCTCCGCACTGTGCCGCGTGCTGCTCCGCACTGTGCCACGTGCTGCTCCGCACTGTGCCACGTGCTGCTCCGCACTGTGCCGCGTGCTGCTCCGCACTGTGCCGCGTGCTGCTCCGCACTGTGCCGCGTGCTGCTCCGCCGCGTGCTGCTCCGCACTGTGCCACGTGCTGCTCCGCACTGTGCCGCGTGCTGCTCCGCACTGTGCCACGTGCTGCTCCGCACTGAGCCGCGTGCTGCTCCGCACTGTGCCGCGTGCTGCTCCGCCGCGTGCTGCTCCGCACTGTGCCACGTGCTGCTCCGCACTGTGCCGCGTGCTGCTCCGCACTGTGCCACGTGCTGCTCCGCACTGTGCCGCGTGCTGCTCCGCACTGTGCCGCGTGCTGCTCCGCACTGTGCCACGTGCTGCTCCGCACTGTGCCGCGTGCTGCTCCGCCGCGTGCTGCTCCGCACTGTGCCACGTGCTGCTCCGCACTGTGCCACGTGCTGCTCCGCACTGTGCCACGTGCTGCTCCGCACTGTGCCGCGTGCTGCTCCGCACTGTGCCGCGTGCTGCTCCGCCGCGTGCTGCTCCGCACTGTGCCACGTGCTGCTCCGCACTGTGCCGCGTGCTGCTCCGCACTGTGCCGCGTGCTGCTCCGCACTGTACCACGTGCTGCTCCGCACTGTGCCGCGTGCTGCTCCGCACTGTGCCGCGTGCTGCTCCGCACTGTGCCGCGTGCTGCTCCGCCGCGTGCTGCTCCGCCGCGTGCTGCTCCGCACTGTGCCGCGTGCTGCTCCGCACTGTGCCGCGTGCTGCTCCGCACTGTGCCGCGTGCTGCTCCGCCGCGTGCTGCTCCGCCGCGTGCTGCTCCGCACTGTGCCGCGTGCTGCTCCGCACTGTGCCACGTGCTGCTCCGCACTGTGCCACGTGCTGCTCCGCACTGTGCCGCGTGCTGCTCCGCACTGTGCCGCGTGCTGCTCCGCCGCGTGCTGCTCCGCACTGTGCCGCGTGCTGCTCCGCACTGTGCCGCGTGCTGCTCCGCCGCGTGCTGCTCCGCCGCGTGCTGCTCCGCACTGTGCCGCGTGCTGCTCCGCACTGTGCCACGTGCTGCTCCGCACTGTGCCACGTGCTGCTCCGCACTGTGCCGCGTGCTGCTCCGCACTGTGCCACGTGCTGCTCCGCACTGTGCCGCGTGCTGCTCCGCCGCGTGCTGCTCCGCACTGTGCCGCGTGCTGCTCCGCACTGTGCCACGTGCTGCTCCGCACTGTGCCGCGCGCTGCTCCGCACTGTGCCGCGTGCTGCTCCGCACTGTGCCGCGTGCTGCTCCGCCGCGTGCTGCTCCGCACTGTGCCGCGTGCTGCTCCGCACTGTGCCGCGTGCTGCTCCGCACTGTGCCGCGTGCTGCTCCGCCGCGTGCTGCTCCGCACTGTGCCGCGTGCTGCTCCGCACTGTGCCGCGTGCTGCTCCGCACTGTGCCACGTGCTGCTCCGCACTGTGCCGCGTGCTGCTCCGCCGCGTGCTGCTCCGCACTGTGCCACGTGCTGCTCCGCACTGTGCCACGTGCTGCTCCGCACTGTGCCACGTGCTGCTCCGCACTGTGCCGCGTGCTGCTCCGCACTGTGCCGCGTGCTGCTCCGCCGCGTGCTGCTCCGCACTGTGCCACGTGCTGCTCCGCACTGTGCCGCGTGCTGCTCCGCACTGTGCCGCGTGCTGCTCCGTACTGTGCCACGTGCTGCTCCGCACTGTGCCGCGTGCTGCTCCGCACTGTGCCGCGTGCTGCTCCGCACTGTGCCGCGTGCTGCTCCGCCGCGTGCTGCTCCGCCGCGTGCTGCTCCGCACTGTGCCGCGTGCTGCTCCGCACTGTGCCACGTGCTGCTCCGCACTGTGCCACGTGCTGCTCCGCACTGTGCCGCGTGCTGCTCCGCACTGTGCCACGTGCTGCTCCGCACTGTGCCGCGTGCTGCTCCGCACTGTGCCACGTGCTGCTCCGCACTGTGCCACGTGCTGCTCCGCACTGTGCCGCGTGCTGCTCCGCACTGTGCCGCGTGCTGCTCCGCACTGTGCCACGTGCTGCTCCGCACTGTGCCACGTGCTGCTCCGCACTGTGCCGCGTGCTGCTCCGCACTGTGCCGCGTGCTGCTCCGCCGCGTGCTGCTCCGCACTGTGCCACGTGCTGCTCCGCACTGTGCCGCGTGCTGCTCCGCACTGCGCGCAGTTGACACATCTTCACCCCCATTGCTAATGTCCACATATCGACCGGGGCAGTCTCAGGCACGGTGCTCATCCTGCCGGCAGCCGATCGGTTGGTGTTGAACGATGAACCTCGCAATGGGCCGCGTGTCCCACCTGTGCGCTGTTTCTGTGGCAGCCGGGCGTTTGTTGCGGGTGACCTGCGGCAGGTCTGTAGATTGTGCTCCCGCAGCCCAGCGCCTAGCCTGCTCGAACGGACCGGATTGGAGACGGTGGGCGGTGGGTCGGGCGGGGACGGTGTGTGGAGGGTGACTGGTAGCGAGGCGTGCCTTCGTGCGGCGGTGGTGTGGTGTTAGCGGGCCGCCGGCTACCTTCAGGCTTCAGGCCGCCTGGCAGCGGTGGGCAGTGGTCATACCGCGGCCGACAGGGCCTGACCTCGACACGCACGCACGCACGCACGCACGCACGCACGCTTAGTGTTGGAATTTGGGCTGTTTTCTGGTCTTTTTTGGGTCCAAGAAATTTTGCTCTCTTCAAGTATGACTCAAATTTCCTCTCTGTTCATGTACCTTTGCTCGTTGTTTCACACACTAAAATTTAACACTTGTACAACGCCACACATCAACATATATAATCAGCACAAACTACACTAACCTTCAGAGCTTCCGAGTTCCCGCCTACCACCTGGAACACGATCTCACGAAGTTTAAGCTGGATTTTATAGTTAACTAGGAGTATTTAACAATAGGTAACAACTAAACTAAGTTTGTACCTAGTACCTACCTACCCGCCAAAACTGAAATAAAAACACGGCCGCCCGCGACAATCTGCACGTGTGCTCTGACTGGTTCATATTTGTCAAGAACCTAACAACGGAAGTTGATCATCCTATCCGTATGCGGTGTATAGATGGGTAGCTAAAGTTTCTTGAAATGCATATTGAATTTGACGCCATGATCGAGTCATCTGTATTATTGTTTTGAATGGCGGAAGTGCGACTGGTTCGATCATGTTTGACATCCTCGCCTTTGGCTCTTTTTATCGGAGCGCAACAGATAACGACAAACATTTGTGCAGCGAAATGCGTATTCATTTTTCCGGTCGGACACTCCCCTCGGTTTACTATCGGAGATTCGGAGCCGGAAATTCTGAAGAAAACTACCATTTATTTGATGCTCTGCACTGTATTTGAAATTCTGTTTTAAATGTCTATGTTAGCTTCTTTCCACTAACATTGTTTTCCTTGCCCGCAAAAATATTCAAATCTAAGATACTCTTGTTTTTTTGGCAAGGGTCGTCGAACCTTGTAGCAAAAAGTAGTTTGCCCCGAAGACGAACGGATGGATCCGTCCTTGCTCCTAACCGGCCATTGACTGGGAGGAAGGGGGCGTTTAACGCCTCCCCCCCCCCTCCCCTGGTGAATTTTCGTAATAGCTCAGAAACCAATAGCACTATCAACGTGAAACTTCGGGTGTCTTCTTCAAAATCACGTTTAAGTCTTCTGTAAAAAAAATCGTCCAATTTTTTTTAGTTATAGCGAATTTAGTGACTTCACTACACACGAGTTTTACACCAAAATCAGCTAAAATGTAACAGACCGTACAAATGTACAAATACAAAATTTTGAGCAAAATGCAATCCAAAAACGTCAAAAGCTAGCAAATGGCAAGGGCTGCATCATGGCCATCTTGGATTTGTGAACATTTTTGTTTTTGAGCCCCCCCCAAAAAAAAAATGGGGGAAAAGATATTCAAAAAGTTTTTTTTTGGTGATGAATTTTGGTGATGAATTGGTAAAAACGGTGATGGATAAGCAATTCGGTGATTTTAAGTCACTTCAGGTTATGGAATATTGGAAGCATCCAGCGCATCCACGCTTTCTGACGCTTTCTGACGATTTTGAGACATAGCCTCGCACATCAAAATAGCAACAATAGTCTGCCGCCTGTAGGTGTCGACAGTTGCTCGACAGTGCCCGAGGTTCTAGTAGATATATACGTGTGCTACTCTTCTCAACCAACAAATATGTAGATCCGGAGAGTTCTAGTCAGGGTTCAGCAGACTTGAAATTGGTCAATTTCTAGCGGAACACCGTTAGTTGTGAACCAATCATATGCAAAAAGTGACCATTCTCAACGAGATCTCATCTCGTTGAGTCAGGGCTGGGGAACGTTATAGTATGGGGCAGGTGTTGAGGTTTGGGGAAGGGATTCCTTAAATAGGGTGGCTCATGTTAAATGTGACTTAAATTACTGAAAAATGACGTATCGGAGTATTGGAGATAGGTTAGGGTAACCTAACCCACTTACCACACATCTTCATATGCCCCATAACCCATTCGGGACAGGATTTAGACTGCCCCAAACATGTCATGACATCTTTGCTATGGTTTGGAGATTGGATGGCGATTGGGCATGTGAGTTTGGTGCGCCTTACCTACCAAGTCCAGTCTGCATACATTGCATCTGCCGCCTGCCAGGTTGTAATTTAACATATTGTATGCAGATGAAAAACCTTAAGGTATATTTGAAAGAAAATGTGAAATGTTATTTGTATAATTGGGTACTTGTAGTTGTGGTTATGTTTGAACTGATAAGTAGATTGTTGGTAGAGTAGGATCAGGCAATGAAATTTAATTAAATATAAACTAGTGATAATATACTTGTTTTTAGCAATTTATGGCTTACTGTATGTTGTTGAACAATGTTTTTTTTTGGGGGGGACTATTGCTGATAATGTTATAAGCAATGAATGCATCTAAAATGCATCTAAAAGTTGGTGTGGATTTTGCACACCAACTTTCAAGATGGTGTGGAGCTTTCCACACCAACCACATACAAAGTTACGCCCATGTGCACACGCACGCACACACGCAAGGCAGGCAGGGTTGGCGGCTGGTCGGCTGGTCAGCTGGTCGGGCCGGCTCCGCCCCCGGCATGTGGTCGCCCGCCTGTGACCCGGCCGACATCGGGGTCGCGTGCGGCCGCCGGACGCCGGACCGACGATTCTGGGTCGGCGCCAGCGGCGGCCGCGGCCCGCGCCCGGTTTCCGCACACCGGTGAAGCGGCGGCGCCGGGAGAGACAGTGTCCTGACGGCTGGCGCCGCCAGAAGCTGAATCATGTATTGGCAGCCATTTTGTGCCGCTCCGTATTCGCGGTGCTGCTGACTAAGCTTAACCGTGCTTCTCCTCATGCCTGCTGTCAGTCACGCATCTCTTTTGGTCTTCCCATATACAGGAACACTCCTTCTTTTAGCTACTCTCCTCTGTCAAATGTCTAGTCTGACACCCCACACTCTCCGATCCGCTGACCCCGGCCGTCACACTCGTATACCAGCACATATGTCGGCCGCCATGGCCGCCACTGCCTATCTCCGCAGACATGGTGGCGCTGCTGATTTCCCGCGGGGGCGTCTCAAAAGCCGTTACGGGGCGTGTGCAGAGCATCAGGCTCCGGTGCTGCCGTGTAGTTGGCGTACATCCGCCGCAGCTGAAGCTGAGGCTGACCTATGCCGGTGTGGACGGGCGGGCTGGGGCCAGACCAACACGTCTGGCCAGCAGGCTGGGGGACCAGTATGCCTAGCAGGCTTGATGGGGACCAGCCGACGAAGGGCCGGGCGGCGCGGCGCGGCGGCCCGCCCTCTCAGCAGTGACGGCCGACTCCGTGACCCGAGCGCAGGACGCGTGTCGCAGTGTACGGCGCCACTCGTGACCCGTGACTGCCGCCGTGTCCAGCGTGCTCGTGACCCGTGACTGCCGCCGTGTCTCGGCTTGGTTCAGCTGGGGGGGGGGGGGGGGGCACGGCCGCTGTATTCAGCGTGCTCGTGACCCGTGACTGCCGCCGTGTCTCGGCTTGGTTCGGCTTGGAGGGGGGCGGGGCACGGCCGCTGTATTCAGCGTGCTCGTGACCCGTGACTGCCGCCGTGTCTCGGCTTGGTTCAGCTGGGGGGGGGGGGCACGGCCGCTGTATTCAGCGTGCTCGTGACCCGTGACTGCCGCCGTGTCTCTGCTTGATTCAGCTGGGGGGGGGGGGGGCGGGGCACGGCCGCTGTATTCAGCGTGCTCGTGACCCGTGACTGCCGCCGTGTCTCGGCTTGGTTCAGCGGGGGGGGGGGGGGGGGCACGGCCGCTGTATTCAGCGTGCTCGTGACCCGTGACTGCCGCCGTGTCTCTGCTTGATTCAGCTGGGGGGGGGGGGGGGGCACGGCCGCTGTATTCAGCGTGCTCGTGACCCGTGACTGCCGCCGTGTCTCTGCTTGATTCAGCTGGGGGGGGGGCACGGCCGCTGTATTCAGCGTGCTCGTGACCCGTGACTGCCGCCGTGTCTCGGCTTGGTTCAGCTGGGGGGGGGGGGCACGGCCGCTGTATTCAGCGTGCTCGTGACCCGTGACTGCCGCCGTGTCTCGGCTTGGTTCAGCTGGGGGGGGGGGGCGGGGCACGGCCGCTGTATTCAGCGTGCTCGTGACCCGTGACTGCCGCCGTGTCTCGGCTTGGTTCAGCTGGGGGGGGGGGGGGGGCACGGCCGCTGTATTCAGCGTGATCGTGACCCGTGACTGCCGCCGTGTCTCGGCTTGGTTCAGCTGGGGGGGGGGGGGGGGCACGGCCGCTGTATTCAGCGTGCTCGTGACCCGTACCTGCCGCCGTGTCTCGGCTTGGTTCAGCTTGGCGGGGTGGGGCGGGGCGGGTACCGGCGGTGCAAGCGGGGGACGGTTTGAACGTGACAACTTATAATGGCAGATGCCTCATGTGATGTTGGCATTTTTACAAGGCATAACCAACTATCCTATGAGACCAAATCCTTAGCAGACACCACAGACTTCACTTCTTCCTTCCAAACTCAGCTGGAAAGTGTAGACATTAATAATTCAGCGCAGCAGGTGCCTGGATTCCATTGATTCCGCTGTGTGGAGCGCGCTCCCCCAGCCAACACCAGCCGACGCTAATCAGTGTCTGCCGGCGACCGCGCTCCCCGCTGCCGCCGCCACGGTCACACCAGCACCAGCAGCACCCAGCGCCGCGCCGTGACCCTTTCTGCCGCCGCCGGCGGCGGCAGTGCCAGTTGGACCCACTTGCAGCCGACATTAACATGCTCGGCTCGGCGGCCGCCGCGGCGCCGCGCTTGTAAATAGTGTGCCGATGAGAAATCCGGCCGGATGGCATTGGCCAGCATCAGGTATAATGTGGCCATTGCACGCCGCTTGCACGGCCAGCGCCGACTGGAGGGCCGCCGTCCGGTCCCGGGGTGCACCACGCAGCTGTCGGGAGGTGCACCACGCAGACAACCCCTACGCGGCCGAGCCCGTCATGACCGGCAGCCGGATAAGTACTTCACCAGCGCACAGTGGGGCCTTTTGCCGATTAGCCGGAATTATTGCATGACGGCCACGCCGTCAACCGCAGTGCAACCAGCTGAGGTACATGGGAAGAGGAATCAATTGCGCACATTTTGACAGCAAAATAGTTTAAGGTCAGGTCAGGTCCAAGAGTAATGACGTTATACTGCAAGGTATGCACGGTAGTCTGAGCGCTGTAAGGTGTGTTCGCGCTGCAGCCGTTTTATTTGCGTCAGTTTGGACTCAGGATGGTCATGATGGTCAGATTCGGCTGTTGATAGCCAGTCATGAGAATCATCAGGTCACCAGCCAAGGTCATGTCAGGTCACTGAGGAGCCATTTGATGTTGCTAACGTTTTGCTTTGTTCGTCGATTTGTATGGTCCTGACGTGCCGTAATTAACATATGAGGCCTAAAAAAACATCCGAAGACATTGCGATTGTCATCAAAAGACGGCACTCAAGTTTCCAGATTTTTTCATTTTAAATTTTCGAAATTTCCAAATTTTACATTTCCAGCAAATTGCCTGTAGCAATAAAAGGGGGCGAGTAGGAGCGCGGTTTCCGGGTTGGGACAACATCAGAACATTCTGGTGACTACGCTGGCATGTGTCTCGAAGCGTCAATCGCCGTCGAACTTTATATAAACTTACATTTACATGTTAGGGTTGATCTTAATTTCAAAGCAGAGCTCAATCTATGCAAGACTCAGGGGATTGTGCTTGGTTAGTTAAGATTTGCAATACAATGAAATAAAATGAAGTGAAAAAACGGTTTGTTAAAATTAGTCGAGGAAAATGAACGTACAACCAGCCAAATGTTGTGCATGTATTTCGCCTGAAACAGGTGACCTGGCGCTTCCATCCACAAACTTCAGTTTCGGTCGCGTTTTGCGTACCACGGCTGCTGAGGCTGCCGGGACAGCACGTCCAGACAGCACAGACAGGACGTACGGACGGAACAGCACGGCCAGACAGCACGGCCAGACAGCACGGTCAGACAGCACGGCCAGACAGCACGGCCAGACAGCACGGCCAGACAGCACGGCCGGGACAGCACGGCCAGACAGCACGGCCAGACAGCACGGCCAGACAGCACGGCCAGACAGCACGGCCGGGACAGCACGGCCAGACAGCACGGCCGGGACAGCACGGCCAGACAGCACAGACAAGACGTACGGACGGAACAGCACGACCAGACTGCACGGCCGGGACAGCACGGCCGCCCGGGTCAGTACAGGTCAGGAGCCATGCCGCCGGGCGGCAACACACCAACATGGACATGGCACAGAGTACACGGCCGGCGCGCATTCTGTCTAGCACCCCACGCAGACCAGCCCGTCTCCGCCCGCCCGCCCAGCACCGTGAAAAGTCGGCAGCTGCAGTAACAGCCACAGCGGCAGCGGCAGCGGCAGCGGCAGCCGCAGATCGCTGACTCACTACAGGTCTGTTGACGCCGGACCGACTGATTAACTCCAGTGTATGCTGATTACCTGCTCTGTGGCGGCGGCGGCGGCGATACGCGGGCGGCTCGGGGGCCGCCGACCTCAGAGGGCCACTACCATCAGCGCGGCGGCCCGCAGTCCGTCAGCGCCCGCTCCGGCAGCGTCTCCAGCCACATCACCCGGTCCCGGCAGCGTCTCCGGCAGCGTCACCCGGTCCCGGCAGCGTCTCCGGCCGCTTCACCCGGTCCCGGCAGCGTCTCCGGCAGCGTCACCCGGTCCCGGCCGCGTCTCCGGCTGCGTCACCCGGTTCCGGCAGCGTCTCCGGCCGTCACCCGGTCCCGGCAGCGTCTCCGGCCGTCACCCCGACTCGGCGCCAGGCGCGCGGCAGACGCGTCACCGAAATAGCTGCCGCCGCCGCCGTCGTCGGTACGCGAGCAGGCTGTTTACGCCGCCGGTCGGTCACAACGGGCCACTGTCGTCCGCCGCCGCCGCCGCCGCCGCCGCCGCTGCCGGGGCTGCAGCTGCGCAGGCCGTCCTGCCGAGCCGCGCCCAGCTGTGACAGAGAGCTGCGAGGGCGCGAACGCTCCCAGCTGATGTGCGAATCGAGACGCCCGAGTCACCCACCGACCGAGGCGAGAATCGACACCAGCCAACGTCAGGAGAGGCGCTCCACCACAGCAGCTCAGCTCACCAGCACGCTACCTTCTCACTCTACATTGCCCGCACCATCTCCACAGCAATGCCACGCCACCACCGGCACCGCGCGGCCGCCGTCTTCCCTCCTCCGGCTGCGCTCACCGGACCTGCAGTCTGCACCCGGCCAGCGGCCGTCGTCGTCTGGCGGCGAAACCGGCGCGTGTTGCCGCCGCCGCGCCGCGCTCGGCACTGGCGGCGGCGCGGCACGCGACCGCGGGGAGGGCCGGGGCGGGGAGCCAGACACGCGCCATCCAGGCCGAACCGGCATCGACGCTCCACACCGCACAGCCAGCGTCAGCGCCCGGCCGGCAGCAGGCTCCCAGTGGCGAAAGGCTGGAAAGTGGCCAGACGAAATATGGAGTAGTTGGACGACCAGATGAACCATTGAGCGTTTTGGGTAAAGTTGTAACTAAATTTTCAAAGAAGACGAATAGACGACAGAGGAAAAGCGACGCAAAAAGTGATTTTTTGTTTAGTACAGTTTGTGTCCGTCGGTTCAAACGCCTGTCACAGAATGTCAACTGCCAAGAGAGCGGGAAATTCCGAAGTTACTCTCCAACGGCTACTCCTGAGGAAAGTGCTAATCCTGAGGAAAGTGCTAATCCTGAGGACCGCTGGCGATATAGCACAACCCCGAATAATGATGAATCACCAATGACGAATGTCCAGATGCGGTCGAAAGCCGTTATCATAATGGGGGCTGTGGGCATAGCGACATTGTGTCTGGGGCTCAGATGATGGGTCGCATTAGATTCTCAGCGATTAGAGCAGCCAAACACAGCTACATAACAGCGACCACAGCTGCATAACAGCGGTTCACAGCGGGTTTACAGCGGGTGACACGACGGCTAGCCGTGCAGCGCGTGCAGACCGCACCGCTCCTCCGACCCGTGCCATCACGGCGGGCCACCGAGGCAATCAACACAGCCCAGCACCACCGCCTGTACCACGGCGGGCACCCAGTGCACCACGCAGCACCAGCACCACACCCCAGCACCACCACTTGTACCACGGCGGGCCACCCAGTGCACCACCCAGCACCAGCACCACACCCCAGCACCACCACTTGTACCACGGCGGGCACCCAGTGCACCACCCAGCACCAGCACCACATCCCGGCACCGCCGCCTGCATCATCCCCGTGCTGAGGCGGCCGTCCGTCCCCGCCGGCAGGTGTCAGGCGATGTCCGTCAAGGGAACCCGTCAGCCGGTGCCGGGGAACCCGTCAGGGAACCCGTCAGCCGATACCGGGGAGAGCTACTGTGGGCTGTGTCGAGCTGAGCACAACGGGGCAGTGACTTCAGCAGTAGGCTGTAGTCGGCTGTAGGCCAAATACTCAGCGTCACCAAATCAGTGGTGTCGCTCCATGTCAAATGCCACATATCGTACACGAAAACACATGCCATTGCACACAACTAGTGAGATATCCAACCGAAAGCGTTCCTTGATGTTTCTTGTAAGATGTTTCACTTCCACAGCATGTTTCCCCAGTTGTTACACTAAGCAAAGTAGGCACATAATGACGGCTGCCCAGAACCGGACATCAGTTTGCGTAGCGGTGCGGGCGGCTCCTTGAAGGCACTGGTGCGGCACCTCCTGCTGCTGTTGGCCGTCGACCGGCGACCCACGCTGTACATCCCAGCTGGAGTGCTGCGCTGCGGGGCCCAGCCCGGCACAAAAACCGCCACTACGACGCCCTGCGTGCCACTCCCGGCCGCCGCCGCCGCAGCCCTGCTTCCGCCCCCGTGCCAAACCCCGCCCGCACGTCCGCCGGCTCATAGCGCGCCGACCAGACGCGCTGACCAGACGCGCTGACCAGCCCCGCCCAGAACACGCAGAAGGTGCGCCGATGATGGGTCTGCAATACTGTGCTACGCTCTGGATACAGTGGTGCATGGCAGCGTACCATTGGCAGCAACACAGGGCAGCGGAAGTACCAGTATGCGTAATGCATCGTTGGAACTAGGAAGCGTCAGCACTGGATAACCAACAACACATGGTTGTGTAATGCGTATTCGATGCATCAATATTTCGCTGCGCTTATTTCAAGCATAGCAATAAAAGCGAATCCAGGGTTGCCGAAACAGCAAGAGCAAGTGTTGAACCTGTACCGATTTCGCAAAATACATTGCACACATTGATCGCTGCTGAACTTTGATATTGCTGCCGTCAGTCATATAAAACGCACCCCTCTCAGCGGATCACACAAATTGCCTTCTGCGGCGTACGTTGGCGGATTGCCTACACTGGCTACTGCGGCGTACGTTGGCGGATTGCCTACACTGGCTACTGCGAAGTACGTTGGCGGATTGCCTACACTGGCTACTGCGAAGTACGTTGGCGGATTGCCTACACTGGCTACTGCGGCGTACGTTGGCGGATTGCCTACACTGGCTACTGCGGCGTACGTTGGCGGATTGCCTACACTGGCTACTGCGAAGTACGTTGGCGGATTGCCTACACTGGCTACTGCGGCAGCCGCCAGCAGGCCGCCTGCTTAGTGCTTATGAAGCACAGCCTTGTTAGCCGCCCGCAGCCCTCCGCCGGCCGCCAGCGAGCCGATGACGCATCAGGCGCATCAGCAGGCCAGCCTGCAGGATAGGGGAGCACTGCAGCGCGGCGTTCACGGCGGCCGTGCGCGCCCAGCTGAACACACCGCTGCGCCGTCCGGCCGCCCCGTGCGGCGGCCGTGGTCGAGTGGGTAGAGGCCGTGGTCAAGTGGGTAGAGGCCGTGGTCGAGTGGGTAGAGGCCGTGGTCGAGTGGGTAGATGCCGTGGTCGAGTGGGTAGAGGCCGTGGTCGAGTGGGTAGAGGCCGTGGTCGAGTGGGTAGAGGCCGTGGTCGAGTGGGTAGAGGCCGTGGTCAAGTGGGTAGAGGCCGTGGTCGAGTGGGTAGATGCCGTGGTCGAGTGGGTAGAGGCCGTGGTCGAGTGGGTAGAGGCCGTGGTCGAGTGGGTAGAAGCCGTGGTCGAGTGGATAAAGGCTGTGGTCGAGTGGGTAGAGGCCGTGGTCAAGTGGGTAGAGGCCGTGGTCGAGTGGGTAGAGGCCGTGGTCGAGTGGGTAGAGGCCGTGGTCGAGTGGGTAGAGGCCGTGGTCGAGTGGGTAGAGGCCTTGGTCGAGTGGGTAGAGGCCGTGGTCGAGTGGGTAGAGGCCGTGGTCGAGTGGGTAGAGGCCGTGGTCGAGTGGGTAGAGGCCGTGGTCGAGTGGGTAGAGGCCTTGGTCGAGTGGGTAGAGGCCGTGGTCGAGTGGGTAGAGGCCGTGGTCGAGTGGGTAGAGGCCGTGGTCGAGTGGGTAGAGGCCGTGGTCGAGTGGGTAGAGGCCGTGGTCGAGTGGGTAGATGCCGTGGTCGAGTGGGTAGAGGCCGTGGTCGAGTGGGTAGAAGCCGTGGTCGAGTGGATAAAGGCCGTGGTCGAGTGGGTAGAGGCCTTGGGCAGTGGGTAGAGGCCGTGGTCGAGTGGGTAGAGGCCTTGGTCAGTGGGTAGAGGCCTTGGTCAGTGGGTAGAGGCCGTGGTCGAGTGGGTAGACCGCTTGTCCAGTGATCGATAGGTTCCGGGTTCAACCTTCTCCCACTCCCACGGCGGCAACCCATGTATGGATGTATCATCCCCGTATACCTAAATAAATTAGAGTGGGGGGACGTTAAGCCCAAATTTCTCCTCTTCTCACACAAAACAATTAAATACCTGGGCATAACCCAGGTCTAACGCTTACCCCACATGTTAACGACTTGGTACAGCGATGCACTCGGCGCATCAACATAATGAAATCACTAGCCGGTCGAGAGTGGGGCGCAGACCGCTCCACTCTCCACCAACTGTAAATTTCCCTGATACGCCCAATCCTGGAGTATAATGCATTCTTATTTGATGATATATGTTCCAACAAATTACAAACTTTCAAACTGTCCGGAACGCATCGTGACCGGAGCCTGCCGAACAACAAACACCACAAACCTACACATCGACACAAACATTCCCACACTGCAGCCGACGCAAATGTCTATCTATATTACGCTTCTACGCCAAAGCAAGCTCCCAGCCCACACGCCCAGCATTTCAGATTTTAAACCAGCCCCTATCCACCAGACGACACAAACACAAACACACGCGCACGTGCACGCACACGCACACACACACACACACGCACACGCACACACACACACACACACACACACACACACACACACACACACACACACACCACTTTTCGTGACGTTCCTATGTCCCTGTTAACCCGGCATTGACTGGGGTCTGAGCAGAACGCCATTGACGGGGGGAGGGCCGTTAAACGCCCTCCCCCCCCCCCCCCCCCCCCTGGTTATCTTCCGAACCAATGATCGCGGCGAGACGCGGAAGACGGAATTCGAAATATCTCAATGAGACGAATCTAAACCATGCTCAAAAATGTCAAAGTGAGGTCAAATGTCAGGTCACGGTCAGGTCAAAGGTCAAAATCGGCGTATTTGAGTTTATGGGCCATACTTTCCATCCAAAGCCTTCGATTGCGACCAGTTTCACCCAAAGTGCTGCCAAAGGTATGATACATATCCCGCATGAGCTAAAGTGAGATTGTTGGTCAAGGTCAAGGTCAGGTCACAAAAGGTCACTATGCTCAAAATATCTACGAAAGTCATGCAACACATGTTTTATTAGTTATTTTCCACGTGACCAATAACAATAAAAAGCCAGGGATGATAATAGCCGCTGATTTTGAAGCGGCTTTCGAGTCAGTCGATTGGGATTATTTAAGATTAGTCATTAGCGAGCTTAACTTTGGCCCAAAACTGAGAGCATTAATAGACCAAACATTTTTAAATACTAAAAATCAATCACGTATTCTACTAAACGGATATCTCGGCAAAAAATACGGCTAGAACGTGGCATAAGGCAGGGAGACCCAGCCTCAGGATATCTATTCAACATAGCAGTTGCTGTATTAGCTGAACAAGTTGCGAAGTCTAATCAATTGACTGGAATACAAATAAATCAGAATCAAGAAATAAGAATAAGTCAATACGCCGACGATACAATTATATTTGTAGACGGAACTGAACGTTCAATCACAGGAGCTGTCAAGGAGCTAGTCACTTTCGACAATCACTCGGGTTTGAAAATAAACCTTGAAAAAACCGCAGGTATGTCAGTAGGGACATTAGCAGATCAGATTAGTACAGAACATAGCATACAATTTGTGGATGAGCTGACAGTTCTGGGGATAAAAATAGACCGAAAAGGTACAAATGTGACGGAACGTAATATGCTACTAAAAATGCCTGCATTAAAAAATGAATTGGAACAGTGGAAAAGACGTAACCTTACACCAATTGGAAGAATATGTATAGTCAAGGCTTTGTTACTATCTAAACTTGTACATTTATTCATCGCACTTCCTAACCCTTCAAGTAAATGTATAAAAGAACTAGAGAGGCTTCTATTTGCATTCATTTGGGGTCATAAAAAAATAAGATAAAACGTACTAAACTAGTACAAACCCAATCAAAAGACGGTTTAAACATGGTGCATATAGAGTCATTTATCAAATGTATGAAACTGACGTGGTTGAAACGATTGGCAACATCACGTGCCGACTGGACACTACTCGCTACACAGGAACTTCCAGACATCGATTTGTTGTTAACGTACGGATGTGGGAAGTTGCAACAGATACAAAGCAAGTTATCAAACCCTTTCTATATAGATATCATCGATGCTTTGATAAAGTTCAATCGCGAATATAAACCATGTAACGAGGAAATTATATCTGAGAAAATATGGTTTTCAGATTGGACAAAATATTCAACAAATATAGTTAGAAGTTGGAACGAACGAGGATTACGCTTCATAGGAGACTTATATAACTCAAACACAGGAACAATTTATTGCAAGCAAGAAGTAGAAAATATGTATGGAATTAGTATGACGTTCTTATGCTACGAAACCTTAGTGCGAAGTCTGCCGCAGGATATACGTAGAAGTATTGACAAGATGCTGATAAATAAACCAAACATACCATATAAAATAAACTTAGTATTGAATAACAAAAAGTTCTCAAAGCAAGCTTATAATGCGTTTATTTCGAACGCTTCAACACAAAATAACAATTCCAACGAACGTCTGCGAGCAAAATGGGTGGCAGATATAAGTAATTACACGGAAGGAAGTTTAGATAATGTTAGTGCTGCAACGACCTCCACTTATCTTCTATACCTTCATTTTCGAATAGTAAATAGAATTTACGCAACTAATAAATATTTGAAAACAATACATATAAAACAATCAAGTAACTGTACATTCTGTGAAACAGCTATTGAAACCATTAGCCATCTCTTTTGGCACTGTCCCAAAACTCAACTGTTCATTAAGGAGATACTATCACATTTAAGGACAACATACCAAGTCATAATACATATAAATGCATTTAACTGGTTTTTCCTTGTTGAAACGTCCAACTTAGAAGCGCTTATAATATCATTATGTAAGGCCTGTATACATAAAGCACGATTAATGTCAACTCAACCAAGTATACAAATCATGATGCAATCGCTAAAGCTCGAAAAAAAAAAAAAATATTACGTTGCCAAAGCGAAAGGCAGTTTAGATAAATTCGAGCAGAAATGGGAACGGCTGAGGCAAGTGTTTGAGTGAAGGGTTAGTAAAATCATTAACTTTTCACTCATGCTTTCATTTCATTTAATTCATGTGCTATGCTTTGTTTGCATCAACCAGTTGTGACTATGGGGTGGGCCTGTGCTGCTTCCGGGCGTGTGATTCATGCGCCTACAACGAAACACACATATACACACACACACACACACACACACACACACACACACACACACACACACACACACACACACACACACACACACACACACACACACACACACACACACACACACACACACACACACACACACACACACACACACACACACACACACACACACACACACACACACACACACACACACACACACACACACACACACACAGCACACAGACACAGACACAGACACACAGACACACAGACACACAGACACACAGACACCCAGACACCCAGACACACATACACACAGACACACAGACACACAGACACACAGACACACAGGCACACAGACACACAGACACACAGACACACACACACACACAGACACACAGACACACAGACACACAGACACACAGACACACACCACACACACCACACACACCACACACACCACACACGACACAGACACAGACACAGACACAGACACAGACACACACACACACACACACACACACACACACACACACACACACACACACACACACACACACACACACACACACACACACACACACACACACACACACACCACACACACACACATACACATACACATACACACACACACGCACACGCGGCGCGCGGGGTCCGCCGATGCCGCTGATGAGGCGTTTGATGTTGTGT
>JAXIVJ010000528.1:170000-180000 GCA_036785665.1 Chirona hameri
TCACAAGTTTAAATTTAGGACAGTTTACATTCAGAAGTTTACATACAGGACCTACAGGACCTGCTTATGGCAAATATCCATGCTTTGCCATGCTCCATGTTCCAAAATTGACCTAGGTGAGAACTCCATGGAAAGTTTAAAACTTTTAAGGTGCCATGAATACTGGCCCCATTGTAGGTGTCAGACGTCAGTTAAGGAATCATCATCCTGCATAGCGGCAGTAAATTTTTAGCTCTATATAATAAGCTTTACAAACGTTTAGGTCGCAGCACTCAGGTTCGTACATAGGTTCAACTGCCTCATAAATCATCATTGTGTTCAGAGGTCAGCATATGTTTTAATCATTGACGCTGAAAACCATACATTTTTTCTCATCAGTACAATTAACTGTAAAATAACAAATTTAACGCTGGGGCTCAGCCGCCACCGCCGCGCCGGCCGCAGCTCCACGCCCAACCACAAGGCCAGGCAGGCGGTCCCGGTCCCTCCACAGTCCACAGCACTGACCGGGCCAGCGGCGGCAGCGGGACGCCGGAGGAGCCGGACCCGGCGCCCAGCGCGCGGCGTTCTGACAGCGTCGCGGATGAGTACCTCTCGGGAGCAGCAGGTGGCCGTGTTTACATTGCAGTCCACCGGCAGCCGGAGCAGCTTGCAGCGGCGGACCGCCCCCCAAACAGTGCCGCTGACCGGGGGCCGCGTCACCGCCGACCGACGGACCCGGCGGCCGGACAGACAGACAGACAGACAGACAGGACGTCCGGCCGCCCCGCGCACCGCTACACAAACACCAGAGGCCATGTGCTCCGGCTCGGCACGCCACTGCCCGGCTCGGCACGCCACTGCCCGTCCGCCCGCCTGTCTGCAGGTGGCGCTCTGGGCCTGTCGCTGGAGAAACCAGAAACGTGCCGCCATGTAGGTCATGGCTTGTGATATAAATGCGCTGTGCTAAGATAGGGGGCATGAAAGTCGGTATCGTGACGCGCCACCACTGGCGGATCCAGGGGGAAGGGCACTGAGGCCATGGCCTCCCCAAACGCTCAAGTCGTAAGGCCAAACTATGTTTTGACCTCCCCAAACCGGCCAGCACAAGTACCAATCTAGGCACACACAAAAAAACGATTATTTCGCGCTGAGCAGGGGGTGTCATCCCTACAGTGGCCATATGTAAATAAATTGCTACCAAATGCTGCCAATGAGACGTCATTGGCATGGTAAAATCTGATTAGTTCTGAAACGCCCCCTTCTAACTCGGCTCCTATGGAGAGTAGACGGAATCCAAAAACACTGTTCGATATAGCTCGTCAAAAATAATTTCGAAACTATTTGTTCATTTTTTTTTGGCTCAGGTCAATATTGAGGTCACCAGAGGTCATTAAATGTCAGATTTTACAGTTTAAGGACTTCGCTTCAGAAACCCCCAAATATCTCGGGAACTTTGATAACGAATAAAAAGCAATCGAAATATATTAAAAAATGCAATCGCCATTGGTGTCCTCAAATTTTAGCTCATGTCAATAGTTTAGGCTCCAGAGGTCACCAAAGGCCAAAAGGCTATTTTTTGGTCAAACTGGGTTTTTTTCTCGCAAATAACCTTTTGCCTAATAAATATAAGGTGACCGAAGAGTCATTTATTTAACACTGGTATTATATTATTGTTTTTATCGGAAAAACTAAAGTGTGTTTTTTGTTTTAATTTATTATACAATTATTATATTTATATATAATTATATATATATATATATATATATATATATATATATATATATATATATATATATATATATATATATATATATATGTATGTATGTATGTATGTATGTATGTATGTATGTATGTATGTATGTATGTATGTATGTATGTATGTATGTGAGAGTGTGAGTGTGTGTGTGTGTGTGTGTGTGTGTGTGTGTGTGTGTGTGTGTGTGTGTGTGTGTGTGTGTGTGTGTGTGTGTGTGTGTGTGGGGTGCGGGTGCGGGTGCGGGTGCGGGTGCGGGTGCGGGTGCGGGTGCGGGTGCGGGTGCGGGTGCGGGTGCGGGTGCGGGTGCGGGTGCGGGTGCGGGTGCGGGTGCGGGTGCGGGTGCGGGTGCGGGTGCGGGTGCGGGTGCGGGTGCGGGTGCGGGTGCGGGTGCGGGTGCGGGTGCGGGTGCGGGTGCGGGTGCGGGTGCGGGTGCGGGTGCGGGTGCGGGTGCGGGTGCGGGTGCGGGTGCGGGTGCGGGTGTGTGTGTGTGTGTGTGTGTGTATGTGTGTGTGTGTGTGTGTGTGTGTGTGTGTGTATGTATGTATGTATGTATGTATGTATGTATGTATGTATGTATGTATGTATGTATGTATGTATGTATGTATGTATGTATGTATGTATGTATGTATGTATGTATGTATGTATGTATGTATGTATGTATGTATGTATGTATGTATGTATGTATGTATGTATGTATGTATGTATATATATATATATATATATATATATATATCACCCACTCCACATCATGTCTTTCCGCTTCGCGGATCCCAGATGAGTCCCTGAACAGGTCGGAAGGGCGTTGAAAAGGTCAGAGGGGCCCCTAGACGATCTGAAGGGACCTTGGGCCTTTCAACAGTAAGAATACAGTTGTACAGGGATTACAACTAAAAAAATCGCGGCGTTCCGCGGCGCAATTTAACTACAAATTGAATTATATGCGGGTTAGGACAAAAAATCGGCCGGTTTCTCGACGCATTTGTGTTATGTTGCTACTTTCCTATATAATCGGGCAACATAGTTCACTTCAACACTTTTTTACCGCACTTTTAAACGCACAATACAGCAATTTTAAAGGTCCGCACTAGAGCTGCCACTTTTCAGGCCTGTGACTACCCGCGCCGCGCCGCAAACACTGTTCAACTACCCACCACTATCCACGTGCTCAATTAAGCTGTGAACTACCCACAAGTACCCTCAACATAAATTGTACTATTTTGGGATTGAAGAAAATTAAAGCAAAAACCTTTAAATTATGCAAATTCATGCAATAAACTTGAATCATAATTGATGAAATGAAAGCGCAGTCACTGAAATAAGGTTAAAAACTTTCCTTTTTTGAAAGTTGAAAATTCTGCTACCCCGCCAACTACCCACTTCAGCCAAATGATTGCTTGTGCTACCCACAACTACCCACGTGGGTAGTAACTACCCACGTCTCGTGGGTAAGCGAGTAGTAAAGTGGCACCTCTAGTCCGCACCATACGCAATGCGAGGCATTGATGAGAAAGCATATCCAGGGCATAAGACTCAAAATTTTCGCGCCGCTCCGCGGCGCAATTTGTTTAAGAGTTCCAGGTCTTGAGCTTAAAAAATATTCCAAGCTGGTTCCAAATTGGTGTCCCTGGTTCCAAAGTTGATATGGCAGTTTGCTAACTCCAGCTCATAAAAGTTGGTATGGCCCACCTGTCATACTGCATTTTGCATCCTTGTAACGTGCCTTTTCATCCGTTTTTTGGAGGGGCCCCTTCAACGCTTGGGAAGGGGGCCCTTTCAACGCTCGGGAAGGGCCCTTTCGACCCCGGCACCCCGGCACGGCGCGGGTTAATACGCTCGGTCAGACCCGAGGGATTCCGACCAGGTTGTGCAGTAAGAGTGACAGATGGTCTAGATTTGCCATTGCCAGACCACATCGCATCTTTCTGCATCATATACAAAATAAAAGCATGGTTAAAAACTGCGGTAACGACTCGACGCCGCAGCCACCACCACCACCACCCCCACCCCCCCCCCCCCCCTCCCGTTAACAACTTTGAAACGGAAATTTTTGCCTCCCCAAACTGGAACCCTAGATCCGCCAGTGAAGAGGGGGCAAATGCCCCCTTCCGCAGGAACATGGGTGGACATTCAATACAAATACAAGTATGCCCCCCCCCCCCCGGTCAACAACTTTTCGCTGATGAAACGGAGCGAAATTTTAGCCCTCCAAACTCGATCCGCCAGTGCCTGAGTCTTTGGCCTCCACCAAACGGAGTGGCTGGATCCGCCAGTGCGCGCCACGTATCGAAGAAGTAAACATATCGAAGAAGTAAACAAAGTGCCTGATATTACAAGCTCATCTACGCGTTCAGCTATATTTTGTGAAGTTATGTTTAATACATCCACAGTCGAGCTTGTGGCGGATGTATGTAGTTGGATAGAGGCAGGCAAAGCACGACTTGTCGGAACCGGCTGCAGTGTGCATCCGCTCTCGTGCTGCGATGACGAAGCAGCAGTGGAACTGATTCTCGCCGCACCGCTGCGTCACATACTCTCAGACGTTGGCGCGTGATGCACCACTGCCGCGGCGGCTCAAAGTCGGATCCGCCCAGTACCCTGCACCCCTCGCAGACAGACCGGCGGCGCTGCAGGAGCCCCCCGCTGCTCCAGTCGGATCCGCCCAGTACTGGAGCACCCCTCGCAGACAGACCGGCGGCGCTGCAGGAGCCCCCCGCTGCTCCAGTCGGATCCGCCCAGTACCCTGCACCCCTCGCAGACAGACCGGCGGCGCTGCAGGAGCCCCCCGCTGCTCCAGTCGGATCCGCCCAGTACCCTGCACCCCTCGCAGACAGACCGGCGGCGCTGCAGGAGCCCCCCGCTGCTCCAGTCGGATCCGCCCAGTGCCCTGCACCCCTCGCAGACAGACCGGCGGCGCCGCAGGAGCCCCCCGCTGCTCCAGTCGGATCCGCCCAGTACCCTGCACCCCTCGCAGACAGACCGGCGGCGCCGCAGGAGGGCGCCTCCACCAGCGCCGCCGCCTTTCCAGCGCTGCGTCCGGCTCCCCGGCAGCGACGTAGGAGCACCCACCAGCGCCGCCTTCCCAGCGCTGCGTCCGGCTCCCCGGCAGCGACACAGGAGCACCCACCAGCGCCGCCTTCCCAGCGCTGCGTCCGGCTCCCCGGCAGCGACACAGGAGCACTCACCAGCGCCGCCTTCCCAGCGCTGCGTCCGGCTCCCCGGCAGCGACACAGGAGCACCCACCAGCGCCGCCTTCCCAGCGCTGCGTCCGGCTCCCCGGCAGCGACACAGGAGCACCCACCAGCGCCGCCTTCTCAGCGCTGAGTCCGGCTCCCCGGCAGCGACACAGGAGCACCCACCAACGCCGCCTTCCCAGCGCTGCGTCCGGCTCCCCGGCAGCGACACAGGAGCACCCACCAGCCCCGCCTTCCCAGCGCTGCGTCCGGCTCCCCAGCAGCGACACAGGAGCACCCACCAGCGCCGCCTTCCCAGCGCTGCGTCCGGCTCCCCGGCAGCGACACAGGAGCACTCACCAGCGCCGCCTTCCCAGCGCTGCGTCCGGCTCCCCGGCAGCGACACAGGAGCACCCACCAGCGCCGCCTTCCCAGCGCTGCGTCCGGCTCCCCGGCAGCGACACAGGAGCACCCACCAGCGCCGCCTTCCCAGCGCCGCGTCCGGCTCCCCGACAGCGACACAGGAGCACCCACCAGCGCCGCCTTCCCAGCGCTGCGTCCGGCTCCCCGGCAGCGACACAGGAGCACCCACCAGCGCCGCCTTCCCAGCGCTGCGTCCGGCTCCCCGGCAGCGACACAGGAGCACCCACCAGCGCCGCCTTCCCAGCGCTGCGTCCGGCTCCCCGACAGCGACACAGGAGCACCCACCAGCGCCGCCTTCCCAGCGCTGCGTCCGGCTCCCCGGCAGCGACACAGGAGCACCCACCAACGCCGCCTTCCCAGCGCTGCGTCCGGCTCCCCGGCAGCAACACAGGAGCACCCACCAGCGCCGCCTTCCCAGCGCTGCGTCCGGCTCCCCGGCAGCGACACAGGAGCACCCACCAGCGCCGCCTTCCCAGCGCTGCGTCCGGCTCCCCGGCAGCGACACAGGAGCACCCACCAACGCCGCCTTCCCAGCGCTGCGTCCGGCTCCCCGGCAGCGACACAGGAGCACCCACCAGCCCCGCCTTCCCAGCGCTGCGTCCGGCTCCCCGGCAGCGACACAGGAGCACCCACCAGCGCCGCCTTCCCAGCGCTGCGTCCGGCTGGTCGGCGCCTACATCTGCATTCTGGACCACTTCCAGCTGAAGAGACACGACATCAGTGTGACGTGTGACACGGTCGGGAGTCTGGACACTTCCGTGAAGTTCAGTTCCGTGGCCGGGCGTGGTCCGGCCGCCACGCCGACTGGCCGGCGCCGAGCAGCGCCGCCACCACGTCACACCACCCGTCACCGAGCGGTGACCGGCTGTCCTGCAGCGGTGACACGTGCTCTAAGAAACCGCCGGGGCGGGGACGGCAGACGCATCACTGGAGCCGGATGCAGGCCATTTTGGCTCGGTCATGGTATGTCATCTCATCGTCTGTTCCAGATAAGGATAAGGAGAGTCTGTTCACAGCTGCACCGCGCGCCGGTCCAGGATGCTGCAGTGCCGAGACATGGCGCACCACGGCACCGAAGTGAGACATGGCGCACCACGGCACCGGAGTGAGACATGGCGCACCACGGCACCGAAGTGAGACATGGCGCACCACGGCACCGGAGTGAGACATGGCGCACCACGGCACCGGAGTGAGACATGGCGCACCACGGCACCGGAATGAGACATGGCGCACCACGGCACCGGAGTGAGACATGGCGCACCACGGCACCGGAGTGAGACATGGCGCACCACGGCACCGGAGTGAGACATGGCGCACCACGGCACCGGAGTGAGACATGGCGCACCACGGCACCGGAATGAGACATGGCGCACCACGGCACCGGAGTGAGACATGGCGCACCACGGCACCGAAGTGAGACATGGCGCACCACGGCACCGGAGTGAGACATGGCGCACCACGGCACCGAAGTGAGACATGGCGCACCACGGTACCGGAGTGAGACATGGGTGAGACATGGCGCATCGCGGCACCGGAGTGAGACGTGGATGAGACATGGCGCACCGCGGCACCGGAGTGAGACATGGGTGAGACATGGCGCACCACGGCACCGGAGTGAGACATGGGTGAGACATGGCGCACCACGGCACCGGAGTGAGACATGGGTGAGACATGGCGCACCGCGGCACCGGAGTGAGACATGGCGCACCACCATGGGCGTAGCCACCACTGGGGACAGTGGGGAAAGTTCCCCCAGTAAATATCAGAGCGTTGAATTATATTGGTGAATTTTCCCAGTGAAATACAGACAGCTCAGCTACGTAGCTTGTGAGCTGTACTGCACCCGATACCATGCAGTATGTACGAGGCCTGATATCAAAACAGTATCCGACCTCATTTGTTTACTCGAAACCCATTAGGTTCCGGCGGATGATATCCGGTGCCGAGTAAGCTTGAATCGTTCCCATTAGGTTCCGGCGGATGATATCCGGTGCTGAGTAAGCTTGAATCGTTCCCATTAGGTTCCGGCGGATGATATCCGGTGCTGAGTAAGCTTGAATCGTTCCCATTAGGTTCCGGCGGATGATATCCGGTGCTGAGTAAGCTTGAATCGTTCCCATTAGGTTCCGGCGGATGATATCCGGTGCTGAGTAAGCTTGAATCGTTCCCATTAGGTTCCGGCGGATGATATCCGGTGCTGAGTAAGCTTGAATCGTTCCCATTAGGTTCCGGCGGATGATATCCGGTGCTGAGTAAGCTTGAATCGTTCCCATTAGGTTCCGGCGGATGATATCCGGTGCTGAGTAAGCTTGAATCGTTCCCATTAGGTTCCGGCGGATGATATCCGGTGCTGAGTAAGCTTGAATCGTTCCCATTAGGTTCCGGCGGATGATATCCGGTGCTGAGTAAGCTTGAATCGTTCCCATTAGGTTCCGGCGGATGATATCCGGTGCCGAGTAAGCTTGAATCGTTCCCATTAGGTTCCGGCGGATGATATCCGGTGCTGAGTAAGCTTGAATCGTTCCCATTAGGTTCCGGCGGATGATATCCGGTGCTGAGTAAGCTTGAATCGTTGTGCACTTGTTAACATATTTCCAGCGCCGCCGCTCAGCTCAGTCGCTGTCGAGCGATACGTATGTCGTATCGATACACATGTCGTTTTTGCTCGTCGCATTTTCGTTTAGTGTCGCGATGACCGAAAGAAGTGAGCAAAGATATTGCATCAAATTTCGTCAGTAACTTTAGGGACACGCAGTCCAATACTATCAGGAAGGTTCAGCAGGCTTTTGGCGATGAAGCAATTATTGTTACCCAAATTAAGTTCTGGTACAACCGCTTCAAGAGCGGTCGAGCTTCGGCGGAGAGCGAAATGCGGCCCGACAGGCCTTCACCGAGCAGGAATCCAGAAATGGCAGAGAAACTGCGCGCCATCGTCATGGGAAATCGACGCATAACCATAAGAGAAATAAAAAGGGAGCTAGCATTGCGTACGGTTCTGCACAAACCATTTTGACTGAGGATTTGGGCATGCGCAGAGTGGCAGCAAAATTCGTGCCAAAGCTCCTTACGCGTGAACAACAAGATCTTCGCCTTGACGTCGCAATGGACATGCTGAACTGCGCCAATGAGGACCAGCAGTTCATGAAGAAGAATAATAGATAATAGATAGAAGATAATAATAAGATAATAATAATAATAGGCACCAGTTTTGAGGACACCGAGGCGATCAAGGCAAATGCGACGAAGGCCCTGATGGAGATCGCAAAGAGTGACTTCTCAAAGTGCTTCCAGCAGTGGAAGGACCGCTGTGCTAAGTGTGTGGAGTCCCAAGGGGCATACTTTGAAGGAGAATAGAGTCCGAACTCGGTAAACATCCTTGTTTATTTTTGGTGGACAAAGGTCGGATACTTTTTGGTCAGGCCTCGTATGTCTCAGTATGTGGGGTCGTCCATCAGTCTCAGTCCAGCGCCGACGCGTTACATGGAGGCTATGCTGACGAAAGCAGCTAAAGATCACTGCTTTCCAGATTGAATACCTATATCTTTGTTAATATCTTTGTTTGTAAATAGTAAATTGAGATTTACTGCCCTGGGGTTTTGTAAAATCCAAACTACAAACATGTGTAAACATTATTTGTAATAACAAAGAAATTATTTGTAATTACAAACTTTTTGCCTTGTGAAATTGGCCTCTGCTCAAATGGCTCAGATGCGAATGCTGCCGCGAGGCGTCAGCCCAATCACTAGATAAAGCCAGGCGAGACTTTTTGTTAAAAGCTGCCGGTTTTCTTGGCATAGAGAACTGTGACTGTAATCTGTATATAGTAGAGCTATGATTGAAAGCAAAGTATTTGATATAATTTCTGAACTAAAGAGTTAAGATTTTAGCACCGCCGGATTCAAGGGAGACCAAAAGGGCACTCTCAAACGCCTGACGTAAATTGGCTTACGTTCTGACATGATTTGAGAGAAAACCTAAGTAACTTGAACGGCTTATTTCATATTTGTTTCAGAATCTTAGGAACGTCATGAAAAGTGTGTGGGTGAAACTTCGATCTCGTCTTGAGTGAACCCCAACCCCCTATGGAAAATGTATTTGAATAGGTATTTGAGCTCCTCTAGTCTCTACCTTTTACTGACCCAAATTTTCCTCATTAGACAAAAATACAGATGTTATCAATAATTATGATCAAATAGTGGGGGCATGACCCCCGCCCCTACGCCAGTAGTTTGTTTTAAGTTGTTTAACTGAACTCGCAAGTCGCAGCTGCTCCTACCCGTTGCAACTTCTGGACTTGGGCCTCAGGTACTTTGAGGACCACGAGCCGCCACTGTGTGTGTGTGGGGGGGGGGGGGGGGCGTCATGGGTCCAATGGCGTAGGTATCTTAGCCACACAATAGATAAGATCAATCTGTTTGCATCAAGGGAGACAATTGTATAATGTTCAGTAAAAGAACAGGCATGTCAACAGTTATGATGGAAATATAGCAGAGCAGTTGGGTTGGGTATCTGGGTTGAGAGTAGGCAACTTGCATCAGTATGGTAATTATTTGATCGGCTGCCATTTAAACACATAAATTGTTAAAAATGGTGTTATTTTCAATGTAGCTTGGTAATTAACAGAACAAAACCTACGCAAATAGGTTGAGCTATGCCCTAGAATGATTAA
>JAXIVJ010000528.1:185000-218711 GCA_036785665.1 Chirona hameri
TAATTTATTATTCATTCATAGAACATAAATGTAATAATGGATACAAGAGCAAGAAAGCAATAAAAAGAGCCCCCCCCCCCCCCCCCCCCCCCCCCCTAGTGAATTCAGAGCTGTGTTTACATTCACTTCCAAACAAGCCAAAGTAGGGTTTTGCAGGCTCAAAGGACAAAAATTATTGATAGAGGTATTCATGTGCTTCCTCTTGTAAGAAAAATATTGTTGATCAGGGCCTTTCTTCTGTTGATTAGGCATGTTTGAAAGTGAGATGTTTTTAAATTTATCTAAATTTAGATTCAATGTCCTTACATGGGCATTGCTCTGCCCATTTTGATCTCTTTTTAGATCTGCTCCCTGTAGTTTGCCTAACTAAGGTCAGGTTTGATTATGTATTGCTTTTGGTGACATCATAGCTTTGGTATTACTGATACACTTTTGTCTGTTGTAATAATACTCTCTTCTTCTATTAGGGATGTCAAGACACCATTAACTGGGGAGGTGAATTACTGAACTATTACTGTTAGTGTGCCCAAAACAATAAGCCCCAATTATCATCATCATATTGATCACCTACTGATAGGACAGGCATCACACTTCTGTACACAACACTGTGTGACGAGCCTGAACAAGTGGCGGGTGGTGCAGCAGGCTTGATGTCATTGGGAGGGTATACTTAATGGCGTAGGCCAGTAAATTACTACTCTATTGGACTTACTGGTGTAGGCCTGTTTACTACTCAATTTAATTTAATGGCGTAGGCCTGTTTACTACTCAATCAGACTTAAAGGTGGGGTTAGGTTATGCTAGTTTAGGAACCACAACCTTAACTAACCTAACCCCGCCATTAAGTCTGATCGGGACGAAACTTAATGCCTGTAGCCATTAAGTCTGATTGAGACCAAATATAATGCTTGTAGCCATTAAGTCTGAATGGTATGAAACCTACTGCTCATAGTCATTAAGTCTGATTGAGTAGTAAACAGGACTATGCCCTTAAGTATACCCTCCCAATGACGGCATCAAGCCCGCAGCACCGCCCATCACTTGTTCAGGCCTGTCACACTACCTAGTGTTGTGTATGGAAGTGTGACGCCTGCCCTACCAATACCTTGATCACTTACCTTTTGGTTGTCCCTGCCTTAGTGATTGATCTTGAGTACAGGTGTCCTCAATGTCAGTGTCAGTCTTCCATGTTTACCATGCATAAGATTGAACAAAAAGTCAGCATTAACACCATGGCTATCCGAGTGTCAGATCTTTCCCACACTCAAGGCCACATGCCACACAATGGCAATCTCAACCACAGGCGCAGACCACATAGAAATCCTTGGTTTCAGAAGAGTCGATATTTTCCACGCGGTTAACAAACTTCGACACGATTAATTTATAAAATGCATAGGATAACTGCACTAATTTTAAACATTCACTACAACACTCGCACATCATGCACTGCGACGACGGCGACAACACTGGTTGCAGGGGGTATCATCCCGGGATTCCCCATGTATCGGCTGCCGAGCGGCTACGCATTAGCGACGACGTCACTGGTGCTCTGGTCCAGTCGTGGCCAGCCTCGTCACCGCAGCTGCGCTTTCGAGCGTTTTACGCTCTTTTGACGGGTGTTGACGAGAGCGGCAATTTGAAATCGTCGCCGTTAAATAAGTAAGTTATGTTGCAAGTCTATATTTTGAAGAAAGAAAGAATTTTTTTTTTAGCATATCTTAAAGGAAATAGTTCACCTTCAACATGGGGTTTTGAACTGAAATAGCAGTTTTGTAGCCCGTGTTGAGAAATCCTTATCTGCAACTTTTCTTGGCTGAAAAGACTCTCCAGCCGAAGATATTTGACTTTTTGGCGAAGGAATACGGCGCATATATGATATACCGTACCGTCTGAAAGTGCCAGCACTGCCATGGAGCATGCGCAGACCAATAACGCACACTATAAAATTAATAATTTACAACCTTCTGTCCTGAATTGGCGCGATGTAGGACCATTTTTAAAAAGAAAAAAAGAAACTGTATTAAAAAATATAATAAAATCGTGTTCTGAAAAATTTCCGAAGATGAACTATTTCCTTTAAACATTACGCCAAAACAATGCCATTTATTTATACACATCATGAGGTAGCTCCGTGAAACACGGCTATTCTGCACCTCGAGTCATAAAAGCATAAGCAGCGAACAATCTGGAGTCAGGCATTCACAGCAGGCGCACGATGTCACATTGTGTCACAGTATTTATGTATAGACAATCAGTCATCGTCACCAAACTGACTTCTTAAGAGCCATCTTCGCACCTCGCCTTTGAAAAGTGAGGGCTGCATATCACGCATGGCTGCTGGCAGGCCGTTGTATTTGATCACGATAGAGTATAAAAACCTGCGCTTTCCAGACTCAGATCTTATCTGAGGGGTCACAAGCTGATCCGACTGCCTAGTGGAGCGATGGTGAATGTCGTGTCTGGTGATAAGACCATGGGCAAGTGTCTCTGGCTCAGATATACACCGGATCTTGTTCAGAAGTGTGAGGCCGTGATACAAAAACATATTCTCGGCTGTGAGCCATTTAAGCTCCCGTAGCACGTCACTGATGTGGTCGTACTTTCTGCGACCGGAGATGACTCGAGCTCCAAAGTTGAGTATTCGCTGAAGGCGACATAGCTGAGTTTTGTTGGTAGCTCCGTAGACGGTCACACAGTAGCGTATCAGGGAAATCACCAGCCCTTCCACAAGTCGGATCACAGTGGGCTGTGGCAGGCAATGACGACTGTGGCTGAGGCCACACAGTGTACCGGTACATCGTCGTACTAGGTCATCGATGTGAGCCGAGAACGTCATTCTCTGATCAAACACGACACCCAGATTCCGCACAGTGGGAGAACCGACGACAGTGGTTCCCATGAAATTGATGCTGACGGCCGGGAGCCGCTGAACGTTTTGACGAGAGCCGAGAACTATAAGCTGTGTTTTCTCTGCGTTAATTTTTAGCCCATTTTTGCCAAACCATCGGGAAAGCTGTAGAAGAGTTTGCTCCATTGAAGTTACAAGGGAACCAACATCGCCAGGCCTCCCAGAGATCAGAACCTGGGTGTCATCCGCATATTGCACAATGTCCGCATCGTTCGCATACAGAGGTAGGTCATTGGCATAAATCGAGTACAACAGGGGTCCCAACGCTGAGCCCTGGTAGGTGCCGATGGGGTTCAGCAGCGGCCGAGAGGTAACACGCTCGCCAGATGGCGTTCGAATACGCACTTGTTGGTAGTGATCGGCCAGATAGCTATTAAACCATCGCTCGTCTACACCGTAAAGACGCAGCTTGCTAAGAAGACGATCGTGCGGGATAACATCAAAACATTTCGACAAATCCAAAAGACAGAGAAGAGTGACGTAACTGTGGTCCATTGCAGTAAACACTTTGTCAGTTACGGTAAGCAGTGCAGTGTCGGTGGAATGGTTCAGTCTAAAACCATGCTGACTTGGAGAAAACAGATGATGCGATGAAAAGTAATAAAAAAGCTGCTCGTACACGACTCGTTCAGTGATCTTGGCGATAGTCGGTAAAATCGAAATGGGTCGGTAGTTAGAAGTTTTTGTTGATTTTGAGGATTTCTGAATAGGATGAACGATTGTCAATTTCCAAGATCTAGGGACGTGACCGGAGACGAGGCTAGTGTTAACGATGTGAGTGAGAATGTGGCACAACGATGACATACAACGCTTCACGAATCGAACGCACAGGCCGTCAGCACCACACGCCGTGCTACTGCGCATTCTCCCCACCACGCGGCGCAGGTCGCCCGGGCAGATGGGAGAGACTCGGAAGCCTCCGATGGCGACTCGCGGCAGACGGACCGGCAGCTCCGGTCCGGCCGCGTCTACCTGACGAGCTGTCTTTGGACCCACTTCCACGAAATATTTGTTCATAGCATCCGCGTCAGCACTGGGAGTGGACTGGACAGGCCGCTTGGATGCGACTATGGGCTGCACGCTGCGCCACATGGCGCCAGGTCCGGCTTGGCGCACCCGCCGGTCCAGCTCCTCCCGCGTGTCGCGCCGGATCGCAGCCTGGACCTGACGGTTCAGGAGTTTGTAGCTCTCGCGGTCACCTTCCCGGAGTGCTGCTCGTCGCTGCGCCATGAGGTCTTTGGTAGTGTCCGTGATCGGTGGCGCAACTGGATTGCGCACTCTGAACCGCTTTTCAGGAATCAAAGTGTCTAAGATGGGCCTTGTCACCATAAGTAAATAGTCCCACTGCTCCTCCGGGCTGTCACTAGTGAACACCGGGCTCCAGTCCACTGCTGCTATCTGGCGGTCAGCCTCATCCGGGTCAAACTTAGACCAGCACCTGGTGGTGAGGGTGCACGGCTGGGGTCTGAAGTCCGACACGGACAGCATAGCACGTGACCAGTTGTGAGGGCTGTAGTCACAGTGGACAACACCGGCCCTGGAAATGTTGCAAACGCCATTTGCTGTTTGCAACATTTCCAGGTACAACGCATGACCGTCTCACCCCTCAGCCAGACTAGAGCAGCGTATGGCCGTTTCACCACTCAGCTATACCGGGGCAGGGTACGGCCGTCTCGCCCCTAAGTCGGGCCGGGACTGCGTCTGTCCGTCTCGCCTCTCAGCCAGAAGGGCAGCGTATGGCCGTCTCCTCCCTCAGCCGGACCGGGGCTAAGGGAGAGTATGGCCGTCTCATCCCTCAGTCGGACCGGGGCAGCGAACGGCCGTCTCGCCCATCAGCCGGACCGGGGCAGAAAACGGCCGTCTCGCCCATCAGCCGGGCCGGGGAAGCGTGCAGCCGTCTCGGCCCTCAGCCGGACCAGTGCAGCGTATGGCCGTCTCGCCACCTCAGCCAGACCGGGGCAGAGTATGGCCGTCTCGCCCCTCAGCCAGACCGGGGCAGCGTATAACCGTTTCACCCTTCAGCCAGACCGGAGCAGCCAGCGTATGGCCGTATCACCCCTCAGTCAGACCGATGCAGCGTATGGCCGTCTCGCCCTCAGCCAGACCGGGGCAGGGTATGGCCGTTTAACCCCTCAGTCAGACCGGTGCAGCGTATGGCCGTCTCGCCCCTCAGCCAGACCGGGGCAGCGTATGCCCCCCCCCCCCCTTCAGCTGGACCGGGGCAGTGTATGGCCGTCTCACCCCCTCAGTCAGACCGGTGCAGTGTATGGCCGTCTCACCCCCTCAGTCAGACCGGTGCAGTGTATGGCCGTCTCAACAGTCGCCCATCACACAGACCGCGGCAGCTTATGGCCGTCTCCCCCTCAGCATGAATTAAAGGAGGGATAATTATCCGCGGTAAACGTAATCTTAAATAGGATCGTACCTTAGGCGCAACTATCCGTATCCCGTTCGAAATATTCGCACCGCAACGAGCCGCGTGCGGCGACAGCCGAGTCGGACCAGAGCACCAGTGACGTCACGCTAATGGTGTGATTAGGGTGCTAAAATCCCCGGATGACTCTACCTCTCTTATACGGCCTTGACAGGTTGTTATAGGCAAGGGGGTGACACCGCTTGAGCGCCGTATAGGCCACCTCGTCGGTGCTAGAAACGTGATTTAGCGTCATTGGCGGCAGAGCGCTGCACCAATCAAATTGCAAGATTTCAGCTAGTAATAGCGCAATAGTTGAAATTGAACAGTATGTTGGTGGAGTGTTGTGTGCGGGTTTTCATGGCTGTCGTTTGTCAAATTAGCAGCATCAGATATCACACTGGCAGTGTGATATACCGAGGCGTCTCCGATTTGCCCCAAATTTTGCATACAGGGCCTCCTCGATGCGATGATTCCGAAAATATGCCTCTATAGGGTGGTATTTTTGTCGTTTACGAGTAACAGCCATGTGCTTGATCGCGGCGCCGATGAAGGAGCCGGGCCCCGCCAGTGACATCATCCGGTGGTCCGGCGAGTTCAAGGTCAAATGGCTGGTGTCTTTACCTGGTTATAGGGCCTTGGACAACACAACGCAGCTAAGCGAACTCAAACACCTAAAAATGCTCCTGCGCTATATTTTCCCCCCTGCCCCCCCCCCCCCCCCCCGAGTGCAATGAACTCATATTTGTCTTCTTTTGGGTGTCCCAACAGCGTGTATTTTTTTAGTAAGTAAGCTTATGACAGGTTTAATAAAACGCGTCCGACCCCTCCATTCCTACATACTCCTCGACACCCCTCGCCCGGCCCGGCGTTCCAGCGTGGCGGCCGGCCACGACCGCTCTCAGGTACCCTTGTCCCTTCCAGTTGTTATTGAGTTCAGTGAGGTGGACACGTGCAAGCCACACGTACGGTGACAGGGAGCCATTGGGCAACAAGGCGCTCGGTAAACTGATCGGGTGTTCACAGTTCACTGTGTCCGGGTGAAGCGGATGTATAGTGTATACTATTGATCTACTACTCTACTATTTATATAGGTCTACTATTGATCTTCCCTTGCCACCACGTGGCGCTACGGTCGCGATAGGCACACAAAAGATGGTTTCCCCCAGTGGCGGATCTACGGTTGGGTAAAATGGGCAATGCCCCCCCCCCCTCCCCCCAAACGAAATATCGATAGGCAAACGTATGTTTTTGCCCCCCCCCCCCCAAAAAAAAAAACGATCCAGCGGGTTGTGATTTTTGTCCTGGTACAGTGGCGGATAAATTTTTCTTCGAAAATACGATTTTGTTTTACATGGGGAGACAACAACAAAAAACGCAGTAAGACAACCAAAAACAAAATTTGCCGTCCGACCATTTTTAATTTTCTTGAAAAGTTGTGCACTGGGGGTTTCAAGGGCATTGGTGACCCAAAAAAAATTCAAAGATACGGCCTTTATATTTTCCCAAGTTCACTATGCAGGCCTAAGTTTGACGACTCCGAGACTAAAAAAAAAACGATTTTGATCAACTTTTTTTTTGTTTGGATCAGGATTAGCCGAAGAGCAATTTGGCAATCACGGAGTTTCGATTTTGTTTGTTTGTGTTTTGTCACGTGATTTCGTGACATACTTTTTGCGCCGTGATCTTGACCTGTTGGAAACTGAAATTAAAATGTCCGTCTGACGAAGATTTGAGCTTCATTGGTGTCCTTTCGTATAAAAAAGTGGGTTTCGACCTGTAAAAATCATTTTTGAGTCTTGCAATGCTGACAATACGCTGCTTGGGCACCTGTCCGTCGATAACTTCGCATCTATTTGACATACGCTTTCGAAACAAAGTCCAAAGTGACTCCTAACGACGAAACCCCTCGGTTGGTGCCTGTTACACCGACATCAGGTCGCCATATGACCTGCCAGGTCAATACAACGTAACATACCCAAACAGCGTATTGCGTGCATTGCAACTTGCAAGTCTCAAAAGTAGTTTTTACAGGTCGAACCCCACTTTTAAATTTGTTTATACGAAAGGACATATCAATGGAACACAATTCGTCATCAGACGAAAACAAAAATAATTTAAGTTTCCAACAGGTCAAGGTAACGGCGCTAAATGTAGGTCACGAGGTCACGTGACAAAATTAAAATAGACAATCCGAGATTGCCAAATTGTTCTTTGACTAATCCCGATCCAAACAATACAAAACAATCGAAATCGCTTTCTTAGTCTCGGAGTTTGTCAAAATTAGGCCTGCACAGCGAACTTGGGAAATTTTCGGAAGGCCTTATCTTGTTGTTTTTTGTCACTACCAATGAATTCCCCGCCCTTGAAACCCACAGTGCACAACTTTTCAAGAAAATAAAAAATGGTCGGACGGCAAATTTAAAGTAAAAAATGTTGTCTTATTGTGGAAGTCTCCAAAAGTAGGTTTTACAGGTCAAACCACACTTTTTTATTTGTTATACGAAAGTACATCAATGAAGCTCAAATCGTCATCAGAAGAAAATTTTAATTTCAGTTTCCAACAGGTTAAGGTCACGGCGCATAAGATCACTGTGGGGCATTCCACAGTAAGACAACCGGTGGGTGCAGTCTGACCATTCTTAATTTTCTTGAAAAATTGTGCATTGTGGGTTTTCAAGGGAGGGGAATTCAAAGGTGCTGACACAAAATTCACACACAAAATATTTCCCAAATACGGCCTTCCGTATTTTCCCAAGTTCACTGTGCAGGCCTAATTTTGACGACCATACCTCTGAGAAAAACAAAATTGAAAACCTTTTTGTTTGGATCAGGATTAGTCGAAGAACAATTTGGCAATCACGGATTTGCGATTTTTGTTGTGTTTTTTTTTGTCACGTGACCTCGTGACCTACTTTTTGTAGGTCACGAGGTCACGTGACAAAAAAAAAACACAACAAAAATCGAAAATCCGTGATTGCCAAATTGTTCTTCGACTAATCCTGATCCAAACAAAAAGGTTTTCAATTTGTTTTTCTCTCAGAGGTATGGTCGTCAAAATTAGGCCTGCACAGTGAACTTGGGAAAATACGGAAGGCCGTATTTGGGAAATATTTTGTGTGTGAATTTTGTGTCAGCACCTTTGAATTCCCCTCCCTTGAAAACCCCCAATGCACAATTTTTCAAGAAAATTAAGAATGGTCAGACGGCACCCACCGGTTGTCTTACTGTGGAATGCCCCACAGTGATCTTATGTCAAGTCACGTGATTTTATCATGTGGCCATTTAAAATTCGGAATTTGTTTCTCGCTAGAATCGACTTAGATATATTGACATTCGATGGTAAGAAATTGGAGATATGTTATTCCTATATTTGTCCCCTTTTTTGGGGGTCATGGTCTTTGGTAATAACTTTGCACATAATTATTGTGCTAGAGACCTTAACACCACGGCATTATATCTGTATCGTCGAGCTGCATTCAATGATGCATAGCATGACCCCCGCAGGTCACTCAATGACCTGGCTTGATTATACAATAGATAATTTGTTGACATTTTTCGTTTTATTTCGCACAATTGAAGATTTTTGTTTTCTCTGGAAGACACTTTTAGCTATTTTAATAACATTCTCGGTCTGCAAATAGAGAGGAGAAAAATTGATACCTTGAGGACCCACAGACGCCTCTATCGGCGAAATATGTAATTATGCCGTCATGAGATCTTGATCACTGAGCGAAATAGGTTGGCACGTGATTCAAAGGGCCTGCACCCTCCTATTCCACCTAAGAAAAATCACGAATTTTAACTGAGAACATAACGAAATCACGTGGCCTGACCTGAGGTCACACGCCAAAATTTCGACACTTTTCCATTCCAGTTCTCACACAAGATTACATTACATTAATGTGTGGTTCATGGCGATTCTGATGATACATAGTTTTATATCAATCCAATTATTTATAGGATATCCCCCGATATATATCGCCCGAAGAAAATTAAACCTTTGTGCGACATTAAAGGAAATAGTTCACCTTCAACATGGGATTTTGAACTGAAATAGCAGTTTTGTAGCCCATGTTGAGAAATCCTTATCTGCAACTTTTCTTGGCTGAAAAGACTCTCCAGCCGAAGATATTTGACTTCTTGGAGAAGGAATGCGGCGCATATATGATATACCGTACCGTCTGAGAGTGCCAGCACTGGTCTGAGCATGCGCAGACCAATAACGCACACCATAACATTAATAATGTACGACCTTCTGTCCTGAATTGGCGCGATGTAGGACCATTTTTGAAAAGAAAAAAAGAAACTGTATTAAAAAATATAATAAAGTCGTGTTCTGAAATTTTTCCGAAGGTGAACTATTTCCTTTAAGGAGATGCCTGAGGTTATAATTCGAAAACCGTTCGACGGACGGGGCTGAAAATTTTACAGCGTAGGGTAGCATGGGGTTAGATGCATTTTGCTGAAAATCTCGTTTCCTATTTGACGGAGGCGGCGAGTGATAGCATTTTCACATAGTTTGGAGATTTGGCTTGTATTCTGCATCGCCTAATTATACCACCTTCTTCAGTTAACAAATTTGTAGGCGACGATTTTCGAGGAGCCTGCAAAAGGGGTGTATTGCCTCACCCCCTGGGCAAGACGCCACCTGTCGATGGGGCAAAACGCCCTATCCCCTCGAACTTGGCTCCTATGGAGAGTAGGCGAAAACTAACAAATACCGTTTGATAGCTCGCCGGAATTAATGTTGAAACTATGTCGTCATTTGTTTGGCTCAGGTCAATACTTAGGTTAACAAAGGTAGTCAAATGTCACCATGGTAACTCCTGGAATGTCTCAGATCTTGGCGGTACATACTTGTGGTACCACGTTAGTTATTAGTAAATCCCTATAATATACCTACCAATCGATAGAGAATATCACGTTTAGTAACTATGGATGTCTTCCCCAACACATTTTGCACTATAATTAAATATAACTTCAATAATTAATATTTCGCCGCTTCCGTCGCCAAACTTTGTTTACATGCCAGCTGACTGAGGTGCCCTTGATAATATTTCGTCGCCATAAATATAGTTCCTCCATATATGCCCTTCATTCTAGGGGGAAGGTGGGAAATCGGGGTTTTTGGGTGGGGGGAAGTGGGAAAAGGGGTAATTGGGTGGTGGGGAAGACAATACATTGAATGGTTTAATAAATTGGCGAAGAAAATGTTGCGCATTGAAAATAGCATTCGAACACCGCTACTAAATTAAAGCTGCGGTATTTCATGCGTTTTTTTTTGTAAATTAAAGCTGCGGTATTTCATGCGTTTTGTTTTGGTAGATACAGAAGTTGCAAATCTAGAATAATTTCGTCGACCACTAAACCCTGTCACGCTCTCACTAAACCTCCGTTCCTGGCGGAGCGCAGGACTTGTATTTGAGACCGAAGGTCGGCCGCGCAGCGGCCGCCACCACAGCATTGTTTTGTCTCGTGACATCACAGGTTCCTTGCTTTCCTAGTGAATAATTGTTACCGGTCATTATTGTTGCTCCAATGATGTGTCAGCATTACCTTGTTCCCATGACGTCATCATTTCATATTTATCTTATGAAGTAGACTAACCGGAAACGCCCGCGAAACGCCAGCCTTGTTCAGATCATGGTGTTCATACGCGTAGTAATGTCTGCGGTGAACATGGCAGGAGCGACACCGGGAAAATCATCGTTTCAACATAGTTAGGTAAGATACATTCTAAATAAAAATATCTCGGGAACTATGATAGCTGGGAACAAACGGGAAAAAAACAATCAAAGGCTCTTTAAATATGCATTCGCTGGGCGTATGTCCATTATTTAGATCAGTTGAACAGTTTAGGCACAATAGGTCATCAACGGTTAAAGGAAATAGTTCACCTTGGATTTTTTTTACCAAACACGATTTTATATTTTGTATACAATTTCTTTTTATATTGTCAAAAATGGCCTTATATCGCGCCGATGCAGGACAGAAGGCCGTACATTTTTGTATTGTTTATCAAAACTATATGCATACTCTCTGAGTCAGAGTCCTGACGTCACGCGAATGTAAACAATGATTCAGCCAATCAGATTCGAAAGTAAGGATAGGCTCGCATTGGAGATGTGCCAACCGGCGGCCGGCGGTTCGCTTGCTAGCATCAGCTGAAAGCTGATTGGCTGATGGTATAGCCTCTGCCCGGGCTAGAACCAGTATAACATTATTTCGCCAGTACCGCATTCCTTCGCCAAAAAAAAATATATATATTCGGCTGGAGTCTTTTCAGTCAAGAAAACTTGCAGATAGGGGTTTCCCAACACGGGCTACAAAACTGCTATCCTTGCTGCTATACCTTTCGTCCTGCCTGCTATACCTTTCGTTTTACCCCATTGCGTGCTTTCGATGAAAAGCGAGCCAAGCCCAAAAACGTGCATGAACGGGAACCCATAAATGAGCAATAGACCTTTTCCTACATCAGATTCTGACCTTTCAGTTGGCTTGAATTATCTGGAAGAAAAGTGTCGAGAGAAAGAATGCTCCTGGTCCATTTCAGTACTGAAATAACAGAAAACGTTCCAAAAACAGACTTACTTATATCTCTGGAAAGCGCAGCAGAAATTATGTCGCCTTCTATGAGTTCACTCAAGGCCGTATATAGAAGGTAAAATCATCAGGCGATTTGCTTACATTGGTGATCGAATGACGAATGACGTCACTGGTTTTCGGCTCCCCGATTGGCCCGACCGGCATAGCTTAGCGAAGTATTCTACAGCGAGCACAGAACGGACCAAGGGGTGACAATTACTTGCACTACCAACAGGGGCGCACACAAGGGGGGGGGGGCATATGGAGGCCGTGCCAATCCCCTTAGTCAATCGAGGACCCCTGGACCACACGAAGGGCGCGGTGCATGGCCCTGTCTGGCGTCCAGACTTCAGGGGGCCGCACGGCCCCTTCGGCAATCCCAGGGCCCTCGAACAGGCCAGGGGACCCCCCCCCCGCAGGGGTGTAGTTTCCTATTCAGTTGAGGGGGCTTCAACCCCACCCCCACTTGGACAACGAAGTGGGTCAAATCCGGGGAGAAATATGTATTTTGTGGATTTTGATGGTATTTTAAGAGATCATTGTCCTGCTCAGCCCCCCCCCAATGGTCTGGAGAAGCTACGCCCCTGCCCCCCCCCCCCCCCCCCCCCAGCGATCCAGGGGCCCTATGACGGTCAGGTGTCTTTCATCCGGGGGACCCGAGTGACCCAGGGGCCCACTTTGGCAGTCCAGGGTTCCACCGTGGATGGCCCAGAGGAGAACGTCCAGGAACAACCCAGCCGCCCGTTACCCAGGGGATCCCTCCGGTGGTCCATAGAGTATGAGCACAGCCCAAGGGCACTCGCCCGCCGGTCCAGGGGTCTAAGGGCGGCCCAGAGCCCCGTCAGGCAGCTCTGATGGTCAGCTGATGTCTTATGGCCCATCCAGCGATCGTTGCGCTCCGACCTGGCGGTTCGTTGGTTGGCAATGGAGGTGGTGCCGAGATAGGCCCGGGACCGTCATCCAATGGTCCAGGGTTTCTGAGAGCGTCCAGTGTTCAAGGGAGTCCGAGAACGGCACAGCAGACAATGTCCGCCGGTTTAGAGGCCAGCGAGGACGACCCATTGGCCCCCTCCGGTGTTCCATGGGCCCCGAGGGCGCCCTCAGCAGCAGTTATTTTCGTAGCATTCCCACTATCAAAATACTCGATATGCATTGTATACGAGTGACCAACCGCATTGTCCCCAACCGCAATGGCGGAAATTCCCACACACGCCCGCTGTAGGCGATATTAACACCCAATGGATTCACCCAGGGACACAATGATAACACCCCGTGGCACTTGTATTGTCTTCTGCAAATATGGCATGCAACAAGAACAGGTTGGGAAATGGGCGACTTAGGCTGACACGCAGGCCTATCGGCAGTCTCACAGTCCCGCACTGCGAATGCTAAATGCTAGCAGCGGGCGCGCCGGCCACTGTTGCGTTATACGAATGAATGTTAAACGTTGCACGCCCGCCAGCCCGTGAAGCTCAGTCGGGAGAGTGCTGAGCTTACAATCTAACCCGCCCTGGCAAGGTGGGTTCGAGCCGCTTCGGCGCTCGCTATTTGGGTCCTCGTGGGTATGACTTGCGGCCGGTGGCAGCGGCCGCGTTCAAAGCCAGGCGAAGCCAGAGCCGGGTGGGCCGTCCTCAGTCGTAAGGGTACGTTAAATTGTTGCCTCTAAATTATACCGGTGACTGGAATCGCGCGATCGGGTGGTGGGGTCAGGGCCTGCGCAACAAGCTTAGCTCAGCATGGGTCCTGATCTCGAAAATCCATCCCATCAAAACATTCGGACTAAATTTACACATATACAAAATGGTTTCGACAATACCGGTGCATCCCGCGCGCAGTACGTATATACGAACGTATATGTACAACATACCAGACACTATTGGGAATGATATTTTGGAAGGCGTTTAAGATAAATGTCTGCGGCGCCTGCGCTATGAGAGACAACCGGATTGACCGGCGGCCCACGACGCAGGCAGTCGTCTCGCATACTCCGCCATCGAACAGCTGGTCCAGGCACACGGCCTCAGCACGGAGCCCATGCGGAGGCCGTCGGGATCTGAAACTTGTAGATGAGCTGGAGAACGATACATACTTTGCTAAGATAAATAGGGCGCCTTTACTAGTTACTTGTGTCTATCGGGGCACAACGAATTTTAAATACATGTATGCCTTTTTAACATCTTAACTCTGTCCCGGTGCAAGCTGGAAACATATATCCAACAGTGGAACGGCGATTGCATCATGCATGTGCGCCTGCAATAAGTCCCAAAGTATCACTGCCATACAAACACATTGCGAAATATAACACAGCGACGTTAGTTGAAAAAAATTGTCTGTACGAAAGGTGCTTTTAGCTTAAATCATGGGAACTCAAAACATGTTTGTTCTCATCATTGCATAGTTATCAGCCCCAGGTCCAGTCAAGTGAATGACATTCCTAATTGTAATTGTATGTTATGAACCCAGTAGCCCATGCAGGGAATTCAAACTTGGGCATCTGTACATATACACCCTTATTTGGGCAAATCAACTGGTATTCCAGGGTATCTATTGGATTTCCAAGACATTGAAGCATCTAAACTACACAGAGTAAACACAAAACACGACACAAAACATGTGCGCCCCTCAACAAACAAATCTCCCAATCCTGCCAACAACAGTACTTTGAATGTTGTTGTTGATGGACTAGGGCGTATAGCCTCTTGGGCCCAGGACACCCAACTTCAATAGTCTTTGATCTTGCTTGGTCCGATTTTAGGTTTGGCAGTTAAGGTTACTAAGCAGCAGGGTACTAAGCAGGGTGGTTTGCAAGGAGGGTTGGTTCTTGAACGTTTGACAGTGTATGGGAGAATAGCCAGGGAAGGCTTGCCGGGGAATTAGGCAGGGGGACTTGGCTAGGTTTGGTGTCTTCTGTCTTCTTCTGATTTGGTCTTCAGATGTTTGCCATGGACTTAGGGGTAGGATTGTTGAGGAAGGATTGCTGTTGCCAGTATTTGTTAGTGGTAGTCAACAAACTACTACAGAGTCTCTAGTAGTCTCTTCAGAAAGTAAAAGTAAAAATTAAACAATATGAAATTGCTGGTAACTTGCTTCTTTAATACTGTACTAGAACATAAACCTGTAAAAATGAAAATAATAGTTGAGACGACTCATCACCCTCACAGGCCACAGCAGTCAGAACATACATACAAGTGATTTTAGAACAGAACAGCCGTGTCGAAATTCTGCAACAGAAAGTACATTTCTCAACACTTCACACCCAGCTATTTTAGCGATGTGCAAACGGATAGTAAGGATATTTATACACCAAGCAAAACCGACTCCCTAATAAAACAAAAACTACACCATCACACACATCTTGCCGCCAGTTTACGTTAAAGTTTTCCTATTAAATCAGCCTCTTTCGGGTAACAGAATAAGCCGAATAAGGCATCTGAAAACCATGAAACTCTCCCAACCTACCGCGATCAGGGCACTATACACTCCGCGACGATGAAGTAGCGCATTGTCACACACGCGTCGTAGACGTAACAATCGGCCAAACTAGCGTTAAAGCACTGCAATCTGTGTCAACAGTCATCTAATTCACTGCCTTGCCTGAACACAAAAAGTGTGCATCACACTACACAGTAACTAATAAGAGATGTAGAAGTGGTCTAAACCTACCACTACACACAAACACGACGATGTTGGCACCCTACAAGCGCAGGGCGACGAGCAGAAAACCGAAAACCAATGACGTCACTTTTCTACCACAACCTTCCCATAACCCTCCCTATGGCGCAGCATAGAAGTCATCAGCCCCCTGAGTTCACTGACCATATGTTGCTTGTTTTGTGGAGCAGAATATTTTACCCGGGACCTTTTAAATTCCGAGATATCTTGGTGAGGCGTTTTACCCCGATGGGGCGTGTTGACCCATCTTACCCTACCCATAATGTTCATGTGCATAAATAAATGTGATATACCTACCCACAAATGTGTTTGAATGTGTGTTCATCGGTGTGGTGGATGTAAATAAATGTGTGGATGTGCAGTTAGTACTGCAGCTACCGGTACGAGCTACCCGTCAAAAGGTGTGCCTTTTCAAGACGAGTGTCGTCATTGCTTTCAATTGGAAATCCAATGAAAATTGACAAAGTAATAGCGAATAATATTTTGAGGTGAGCGTCAATCCATCGTAAACGAAAAACAAACTTTGTCAAAATTTAATCGATATATTGCATGAACGCCGACCAGCCACTAATCAACAAATGCCTCACAAATACATCTATTGGTAATTTTCAATTGGAATTTGGTTCACAATTGACAGACATAATTATTTAAAACTGTAACCACATGCAGAATGTATCCCTAATGTATCGCAGTTACAGGTGCATGTGCTCAGGGGCGACGGATTGCGGGGGGCAGGGTACCCAAAATGCCACCCAGTCGAAAATCCTGGGGGAAAACGGGTCATTTTGCCCCCAGATTTTAGCCTCTCAATCTGGGGGGCAAAATGACCCTTTTGCCCCCCATTTGCCCCCAGATTTTAGCCTTTCAATCTGGGAAGCAAAATGACCCTTTTGCTCCCCAGGATTTTCGACTGGGGGGGCATTTTGGGTACCCCGCAATCCGCCGCCCCTGCATGTGCTTCTATTGCGGATAATAGTGTGGCTACCGGTACGAGCCACACATCAAAAGGTGTGTCTTTTCAAGACGAGTGTCGGTATTATTTTCAATTGGAAATCCAATGAAAATTGACAAAGTTATGGCAAATAATATGTATAGCTCATCACAATCTTGCCGCAAGACAGCGTAATGCAAGAACAAACATTTGCACAATTTAATCGTTATATTGAAGGTACCGCAACCAGCCACCCATCAAAACATGCGTATTTTCACGAAGCATGCTTTGGTAATTTTTAATTGGAAATCGGTTCAAAATTAACCAAGTTATTTACCCAAAACCTGAAGTCACGTGTATTATAGGGGCATAAATTCATGTCCGTGAAGTTAGCGTCGGATTCGGATTCGAATTCAGCGCTGAGTAGTGATTCGCTTCAAAATGTGATTGCAGGTCAATTGGGGCACGCTGATCATGAAAATAAAATTTATTTTGACATTTAAGGTCATTTTTAAGGTCGTTTTCAAGGTCAAAGGACGAGGCGCCTGAAAACGTCCTTAAGGGTTGCTCCAATCGCAAACATAATGGTCTTAGTCGATTCCTCAGGTCCATACCTAACCTCCGCATCAGGGTGCAGGATTGTTTTGAAGCTAGGGTGTTGGAGTGGAAAATTATGGCTAAAAATAAGCATAAAGAGTGGAAAATTCAACCAAAAAACATGTCATCGGCTTTATCAATACCGAATTTCCCGCTCACCAGAAATAGTTATTACCTATGTCAATTCTTACCCATCTTTCCCTCCACAGGCTGCACAATCAATACATCCATAAATCGGTATCATGGTTCCAAGTATCCAATACATTTAGAAATAAGGAGTCGTAAATTCACAGGAAAACTCGGAAAAAGGGTGGAAAAACAATATCCATAGGGTGTCATTTTCCACACACATTTCCCAATGCTAGGACACTGCTCCGCATTGGCAAACTTACGCGTACCTTATATACTTAAGACCATAAAAGGTTCTCAAAGGACGGGGCGCCTCAAAACGCTCTTAAAGGTTGCTCCAATGGCACAAATAATAATATCAGGAGATACCCCGGGTCGAACTCTAACCTACGCATCGCCAACCTCACGCGTGCCTCATATGCTTGAGACCATAACAAGTTATCACAGGACGGGGCGCCATAAAACGCCCTTAAGGGTTGCTCCAATCGCAAAAATAATGGTCTCAGTCGATTCCTCGGGTCCATATCTAACCTCCGCATCGGTAACCTCACGCGTGCCTCATATACTTGAGACCATACAAGGTTCTCAAAGGGCGGGCTCCCTTAAGGGTTGCTTCGCTTCACAATGTGGTTACAGGTCAATTAGGGAACGCTGATTTATTTATTTATTTATTTATTGTACATCATGGGTCCGTCCCCGGAACATGGCCAGGGCCAACGGGGCTATTCTTGAACCCGAGTCAAAACAATACGAGCATGGGCACAATATGGGTAAAACTCTCACACAAGACACACACCATACAGAGGTCAAGGCTAATAACAGGACAGTTTAAAAACGAAGATAAAAGCCATACGAGTAGAAACAAAAATATATATATAAGATCGCGGCGAATGAATGAAGACGAGCGAGTCAGGCAGGTGAGGAACTCAAGTGAAGTTTAAGAGAATGCTTGAACTGTGATACCGACATGGTCGAGAATTCGGGCGGTAGTCCATTGTAACGGTCGGCGGCACGATATGCGAACTGTCGCTTGCCGGCAGCCGTCCCGCGTATGCGAGGAAGGCTGAGTAAATGGTCTTGTCGAGTACTTCGTACGCGATCAGGCTGCTCTCGGTTCGTGTGAAATTTGCAAGCCAGTGACTCTGGTTCACCCATTGACCGGATATTGTGCAGGAGAGTGAGGGTATGGTGGGTAAACATGTCATTGGAGTTCAACCAGCCCAGGTTCTCCCGCACGCCAGAGATGTGGTCGTATTTCCTCTTACCGGAGATGACACGGGCGGCAAAGTTAATGATTTTTTGCACTGCAGCCATGTTCTTGGCGGAACCATTTCCGTACACCGACAGACAATACCTGACGTGCGAGAAAACCAGGGCGGATACGATGGTAGTCAGAGTGCTGGAGGGGAGATAATGACGAATGTGGGAGATGGCGGACAGGACTCCGACACACTTCCGAGACGGCTGAGTGACATGCGGTTCCCAAGATAGATATCGGTCGAACGTGACACCGAGGTTTCTGGCTTCACTGCAGGTAGCCAATGTCTTTTCACGAAACTGAACTGTGAACGAGGGCATGCTGCGCATGTTTTGCCTAGTGCCCAGGGGAATAAGCTGAAATTTTGACTCGTTCACTTTAAGACCATTAGCGAGAAAATAGGCGTCGAGCGAAGCAAGACAGGCTTCAATGTCATCAACCATGACCGAAATAGCAGATTTTTGACCGGATACCAGAACCAGAGTGTCGTCGGCGTATTGTACAACAAAAGCGCCGCCAGCATGCAGGCTAAGGTCGTTTGCAAATAAAGTAAAAAGGAGGGGTCCCAGGGATGAACCCTGAAATACCCCCTGGCTGATCGGACGCGAGGAAGAAATATGTGAATCGGAAAGACGAACACTTTGAGAGTGACCAGAGAGATACTCAGCAAACCAAGTGGTGTCGATGCAGTTAAGCTGCAATTTTGTGAGTAATTTCGAATGGTCGATGACATCAAAGCATTTGCTGAGGTCAATGAGACAGAGCAAAGCAATTTTGCCTTCATCCATAGCAGTAAACGCACGATCGGAGATGTCAATCTGATCACGAAATTAACATTCATTTTGACATTAAAATTCATGTTCAAGGTCGTTTTCAAGGTCAAAGGACGGGGCGCTTCAAACCGCCCTTAATGGTTGCTTCAATGGTAAAAATAATGGTCTCAGTCGAATTCCCGGGTCCATATCTAACCTCCGCATCGGCAACTTCACGCGTGCCTCATATCCTTTATACCATAAAAGGTTCTCAAAGGACGAGCGCCTCAAAACGCCCTAAGGGTTACTCCAATCGCAAAAATAATGGTCTCAGTCGATTCCTCGAGTCCATATCTAACTTCCGCATCGACAACCTCACGCGTGCCTCATATAGTTGAGACCATACAAAGTTCTCAAAGGACGGGGCGCCCTTATGGGTTGCTTCGCTTCACGATGTGGTTACAGGTCAATTGGGGCACGCTGATCACGAAAATAACATTTATTTTGACATTCACGATCATCTTCAAGGTAGTCTTCAAGGTCAAAGGACGGGGCGCCTCAAAACGCCCTTAATGGTTGTTTTAATGGTGAAAATAATGGTCTCAGTCGATTTCCCGGATCCATATCTAACCTCCGCATTGGCAACCTCACGCATGCTTTATATCCTTGCGACCATAAAAGGTTATCGAAGGACGGGGCGCCTCAAAACGCCCTTAAAGGTTGCTCCAATCGCGAAAATAATGGTCTCAGTCGATTCCTCAGGTCCATATCTAACCTCCGCATTGGCAACCCCACGCGTGCCTCATATCCTTGAGACCATAAAAGGTGCTTACAGGACGGGGCGCCTCAAAACGCCCTTAAGAGTTGCTTTAATCGCGAAAATAATGGTCTCAGGCGATTCCTCAGGTCCATATCTAACCTCCACATCGGCAACCTCACGCGTGACTCATATACTTGAGACCATAAAAGGTTATCAAAGGACGGGGCGCCTCAAAACGCCTTTAATGGTTGCTCCAATCGCACAAATCATGTTCTCAGTCGATTCTTCGGGTCCATATCTAACCTTCGCATTGGCAACCTCACGCGTTCCTCATACACTTGAGACCATAAAAGGTTCTCAAAGGACGGGGCGCCTCAAAATGCCCTTAAGGGTTCATCCAATCGCAAAAAAAAATGTATCAGTCGATTCCTCAGGTCCATATCTAACCTCTGCATTGGCAACCTCACGCGTACCTTATGGAATTGAGACCATAAAAGGTTCTCAAAGGACGGGGCGTCTCAAAACGCCCTTAAGGGTTGCTCCAATGGCGAAAATAATGGTCTCAGTCGATTCCTAAGGTCCATATCTAACCTCCGCATTGGCAACCTCACGCGTGCCTCATATCCTTGAGACCATAAAAGGTTCCCAAAAGACGGGACGCCTCAAAACGCCCTTGAGGGTTGCTCCAATCGAGAAAAAAATGGTCTCAGTCGATTCCTCAGGTCCATATCTAACCTCCGCATCTGCAACCTCGCGCGTGCCTTATATACTTGATACCATAAAAGGTTCTCAAAGGACGGGGCGCCTCAAAACGCCCTTAAGGGTTGCTCCAATCGCGAAAATAATGGTCTCAGTCGATTCCTCAGGTCCATATCGAACCTCCGCAGCGGCAACCTCACGCGTTCCTCATATACTTGATCCATATATAACCTCTGCATTGGCAACCTCACGCGTGCCTTATATCTTTGAGACCATAAAAGGTTCTCAAAGGACGGGGCGCCTAAAAACGCCCTTAACGGTTGCTCCAATCGCAAAAACAATGGTCTCAGTCAATTCCTGAGGTCCATATATAACCTCCGTATTGGCAACTTCACGCGAGCCTCATATCCTTGAGACCATAGAAGGTTCTCAAAGGACGGGGCGCCTCAAAACGCCCTTAAGGGTTGCTCCAATCTCGAAAATAATGGTCTCAGTCGATTCCTCAGGTCCATATCTAACCTCTGTATTGGCAACCTCACGTGTGCCTTATACACTTAAGACTATAAAAGGTTCTCAAAGGACGGGCGCCTCAAAACGTCCTTAAGGGTTGCTGCAATCGCGAAGATAATGGTCTCAGTCGATTCCTCGGGTCCATATCTAATCTCCACATTGACAACCTGACCCGTTACTCATATACTTGAGACCATAAAAGGTTCTCAAAGGACAAAGTGCCTCAAAACGCCGTTAAAGGGAATAGTTCACCTTCAACATGGGTTTTGAACTGAAATAGCAGTTTTGTAGCCCGTGTTGAGAAATCTTTATCTGGAACTTTTCTTGGCTGAAAAGACTCTCCAGCCGAAGATATTTGACTTTTCGGCCAAGGAATAAGGCGGATATATGATGTACCGTATCGTCTGAAAGTGTCAGCACTGCCATGGAGCATGCGCAGACCAATAACGCACACCATAAAATCAATAATTTACAACCTTCTGTTCTGAATTGGCGCGATGTGGACCATTTTTAAAAAGAAAAAAATAAACTGTATTCAAAGATACAATAAAATCGTGTTCTGAAAAAAATTCCGAAGGTGAACTATTTCCTTTAAGGATTGCTCCAATCGCAAAAATAATGGTCTCAGTCGTTTTCTCGGGTACGTATCTAACTTCCGCATCGAAAACCTTACGCGTTTCTCATATACTTGAGACCATAAAAGGGTATCAAAGGACGGGCCGTCTCAAAACGCCCTTAAGGGTTGCTCCAATCACAAAAATAATAGTCTCAGTCGATTCCTCTGGTCCATATATAACCTCCGCATTGGCAACCTCACACGTACCCTATATACTTGAGACCATAAAAGGTTCTGAAAGGACGGGGCGCCTAAAAACGCCCTTAAGGGTTGCTCCAATCGATATCGATGCTCCAATAGATATGGACCCGGGAAATCTACTGAGATAATTATTTGTGCCATTGGAGCAACCTTTAAGGGCGTTTTGAGGCGCCCTGTCCTTTGAGAACCTTTTATGGTATCAAGTATATAAGGTACGCGTGAGTTTGCCGATGCGGAGGTTAGATATGGATCCAAGGAATCGACTGAGACCATTTTGTTTGCGATTGGAGCAACCCTTAAAGGAAATAGTTCACCTTCAACATGGGGTTTTGAACTGAAATAGCAGTTTTGTAGCCCGTGTTGAGAAATCCTTATCTGCAACTTTTCTTGGCTGAAAAGACTCTCCAGCCGAAAATATTTGACTTTTTGGCGAAGGAATGCGGTGCATATATGATGTACCGTACCGTCTGAAAGTGCCAGCACTGCCATGGAGCATGCGCAGACCAATAACGCACACCATACAATGAATAATTTAAGACTTTCTGTCCTGAATTGGCGCGATGTAGGACCATTTTTGAAAAGAAGAAAAGAAACTGTATTAAAAAATATAATAAAATCGTATTCTGATAAATTTTCCGAAGGTGAACTATTCCCTTCAAAGGGACACTCCCACCTTCCCGAAAGCTGTCAAATGTACGCTGCCTGTGGTGCAAAATATGAAATAATTGCTGCCGAACACGATTATGACATTTGTTTCTCGCAAACAGTGCTTAATTTAATAAAAAGTTAATTTTTCATATTTGGGTTGATGACGTCATATTGAGCTCTAGAGAGCTATACAGAAATCCTTTGCGCTGCCAAAGTATGGCACAATTATTTCGAGACAATTCTGGCGCTTTGAATACAAACAAGCCAATTACCAAGCCATTTGAAACACGCAAATATATCCAAGTCTAACCTTAAAACAAGTCGACTATCATCACCATTTGGTAAAGAGGGGTGACGTCATCGGCTTTAGACCCCTATTCAAATACACGTGGGGTTTATTCGTTGCAATTGTCAAGACCAAGCTCGAATTTCTTTTTGATTAGACCTGTGTGGTTGTTTTAACTGCTACCCCACTTAATTTCAATGCAAATCCAACAACATGGCTATCTCAACTCAAAACTAATGTTAAGGTGGGAGTGTCCATTTAAGGGCGTTTTGAGGCGGCCGTCCTTCGAGAACCTTTTATGGTCTCAAGTGTATGAGGCACGCGTGCAGTTACCAATGCGGAGGTTAGATATGGACCCGAGAAATCGACTGAGACCATTATTTTCGTGATTGGAGCAACCCTTAAGGGCGTTTTGAGGTGCTCCGTCCTTTGAGAACCTTTTATGGTCTGAAGTATATAAGGCACGCGTGAGGTTGCCGATGTGGAGGATATGGAGGATGTGGACGATATGGACCCGTGAAAGCGACTGAGACCATTATGTTTACCATTGGAGCAACCCTTAAGGGCGTTTTGAGGCGCTCCGTCCTTTGACCTTGAAAACGACCTTGAAGATGACCTTGAATGTCAAAATATTTTTTAATTTTGTGATCAGCGTGCCCCAATTGACCTGTAACCACATTTTGAAGCGAATCGCTACTCGACGCTGATTCGAATCCGAATCCAACACTAACTTCACGGACATCATAAATTCTGGATGTGCTTCTACGGCAGCAAACATTAGTTACAGGTACGAACCACCCAACAAAAGATGGACATTTTCAAGACGAGTGTCGGCATTATTTTCAATTGGAAATCCAATGGAAATTAAAAAGTTATGGCCAATAATATTTATAGCTTATGAACACATCAGGGGGGGGGGGTGACACCGCTTGAGCGAGCGCCGTATAGGCCACCTCGTCTGAGCCACCAAGACTTGATGTGACGTAACTGGCGGCAGAGCGCGCAGCGCACAGCCGGCGCTGGCGACGTCCGTGACACGGCTGCCGCCAGCGCATAGGCCCGGGAACAGGGGGTGGGGGAGGGGGCAGAGGGTGCTCTTGCCCCCCCCCCCAACTTCAGGACGCCCCCCCCCGAGTTTTGGCTAGGCTCAGCTTAACGTTGCGTAAAAGAAGGCTCGTATGAGACACCGAAAATATAAGGTTTTCTTCACAAAATTCGTAATTTGCAAGGCAGCTTTTTTCGACCTCTGCCTGCTTCGACCGCGGATTTTACCATGTTCGAGCGGGCCTGTTTTAACGTGGGCTCTCGGTTCGCAGAAAACAGCCCCTGTCATGAGAGGGCCCTCATTAGGACGGCCCCGGCATGCCACATTTTGTCAGGATCGGGCCTGATTAAGACCGGGCCCCTGCCTTACTGCCATGCCAGGAATGTGCCCGTGATATCAATAATTAGAAGGAACTGGGCTCGACGCCTGACCGGGCCCCTGATACACGCCTTTGCCAGCACCGGGCCCCTGCCTCGATCGGGCCTGACCAGTGACCAAGACCGGGCCGCTTCCAGGACCGGGTCCGTATCAAGAATTTGCAAGGACCGGACCCTGTTGTGACCGGGCCTTTGCCAGCACCGGGCCCCTGCCTCGATCGGGCCTGACCAAGACCGGACCCCTACCAGAAAGGGGCCAGCATTAAGAATCTACGAGGACCGGGCCCTCGTCCTGACCGGCCCCCATATCACGCCAATTTGCCAGCAACGGGTCCCTGTCTCGATCAGGCCTGACCAAGACCGGGCCCCTGCCAGCGCTAGGTATGGGCCAGAATACGGGTCCATGTGATGCGTGCCCCTCAGAAATTGGGGAAGTCAGCTGACCCTTTTGACCCCCCTCCCCTCCCTGCGTGCGCCACTGGCGAGTTGTAACTGTCGGCTGACTACGTGGTCAGCTTGAGGGCGGCGCCGACGAAGGAGCCGGCTGCCGCCAGTGAAGGCATCCGCCGGACCGCCGAGTTCAAGGTCAAATGGCTCGTGTCCTTACCTGGTTATAGGACCTTGGAACACATGATGCGTTTCGGTGACGGTCGGTTCAAATGGCGAAAACGAAGTGCGGTAGTAGTACTAATGACTTATGCGAAACGTCACAAGATTTGGCGCTTTAAAATATGACCAAATATACCCAACGGTTTTTGCGTTGAAACTCAGCAACTAGCAGGGCCCGCGCCACAGGGGGGGGGGGGGGGAGGGGGGCAGGAGGGGCAGCTGCCCCTCCAACCGCCAGCTGGGCCCTTTTCTGCCAGCCTGGCGGGCGGACGAGCTGAATGTTCTCTCAGACTTTCTCAGGGCGCGATGAAGCAGCGCAAGCTCAACTCTGTGGCAGTCTGCCAAGTGCCATGCCCATCAGGAGACGCGCGAGGTTCCTCATCGGGATATGGCGCGCAAATATGCGTCCCTGAACGGTGCTCGTCGTTCCAGCTTCGGGACGTTTTTATGTCATCTGAGATCAGGCACATGGCCAAGGTGGGCGGCGGGTGCCCCCCCCCCCCTCCTGGAGGTTAGGAGGGCCCTTTTCGGCGCGCTGTGCGCGTCGAAAAGGTCTGCAGCCAGCGCAGTCCATTGCCAGGTCATAAGGGCCCTTCAGCAGGTTGGAGTGACCCTGGACAGACCAGAGGGCCCCTGGGAAGGTAAAAAAGGGCCCCTGTGACGGTCAGAGGGGCCCATGACCAGACCGAAGGGGCCCCTAGGTGGGTCAGAAGGGCCCCTGAACATGCCAAATGGGCCCCTAGTCAGCACGGAGGGGCCCCAGGGCAGGTCGGAGGGCCCTCGGAGCATGTCGCAAGGCGACAAAGCAGCCAGCGCAGTCCCTTGCCAGGTCGGAAGAACCCCCTAGAAGGCTGGAGGGCCCCTGGAGAGACCAGAGGGTTCCTGGAAAGTTCAAAGGGCCCCTGTGCAGATCGGAGGGGCTCCTGACCAGGGCCGCGGAGTCGACATAATTTTAGCAACTCCGACTCCGGCCTGAAAAAATCGACTCCGACTCCAACTCCGACTCCGGCCTATATATATATATATCCGTTCTCCAACCGCATGCTAAGCAATATCTGCAATTCCATCTATTTTTTCCGTTTGTTTGTATTCTTAACAGTATGGAGATTGGAGAACAATGTTACGCCGCCCGAGCACGGGCACGGCGTGCAGGCCGCGCTTCCAGCCCAGTCGCGCTCGCCTGCAGGCGGCAGAATACAATCAAGATAAGAACGTGAGACCGGCACCACTGTATATGTCTCGTCGAGACGCGCCTGACATTGCTCAGCACGACATACCTGGTTCTTCACCACATGATATTAAATTACCTTGACCTGAGGTCAAATTTTGAATTTGACCTAGGTAACCTGGTCACCATGGTATGATTATAATCTACTTGAGGAAACGAGCACGATGATATTACAATTGGCGCCGTGTGACCATAAGAGTCGGTGCGTCCAAAGCCCCAATCATCATTAGATGACGTACAAATTATTGCCCTATCTTCATCAGGCGCAAATCTACCACTAGTTGAGTAAACTTTTCACTCGGTTCATTTTCCACTCATTTTCTTTCGAAAGGGATGTAAAGTTAATGCCCCTAGGCCGACGACTATTCTACCGACCAAAGTAATCGCCAATTGCCAAAAAGTCGACACCGACTCCTGGCCGGAGTCGGAGTCGATAAGATTTTAGCGACTCCGACTCCGACTCCGTCCAAAACTGCAGACTCCAACCGACTCCGACTTCGACTCCGAATCCGCAGCCATGCTCCTGATCAGACCAAAAGGATCTTTGGGCGGGTAAGAAGGCCCCCTGAACATGCCAAATTGGCCCCTAGCCAGCACGGAGGGGCCTCAGGGCAGGTCGGAGGGCCCCTTGAACATGTCGGCAGGGCGACAAAGCAGCCAGCGCAGTTCGACCAGAAGAGTCGCTGGGCAGATCGGAGGGGCTCCTGGGCAAGTCAGAGGGGCCCCTGGCTAGACCAAAAGGGTTCCTGGGAAGGTCGGAAGGGCCCTTGAACATGCCGGATGAGTTCCTAGCCAGACTGGTCGGACTTCCCCTGGGCAGGTCGGAGGGGCCCCTGGGCATGTCGGCTTTGCAATTTCCTCGATTCGTGATTGCAGAAACCCGATGGTCTTCAAAATTCGACAGCTAATCAAATATTTAAACAACAAACAGAACAATCAAGTTTCTCTGGATCCCGGGACACGCAGGTATCCCGGGAAACGAGGAAGCCGACAGACTAGCGAAATTAAGCCTAGAATTACCTTCAGAAAACCATCTTTCAAGACGTTTTAAATTATATCAGACGTTTTAATATAATAATATACATTTAAATTATATCAGACGTATCAGACGTTTTAAATTATATAAATCTACAATTTAGCATATTGCGCCAGCGCGAGTGGGACGCTGCTCCGCATTTTCACCTTCATCCGATCAAACCAAAAGTCAAACATTTTATATCTAGTCAACAGAATTGTAGAGAAAAAGATATAGTATTAGCACGCCTCCGCCTCGGTCATACAAAAATTACGCATGATTATATTCTAGACAATCTTCCGCCCCAAAATTGCCAACACTGCCCAGGTTATCCGCGTTATACAATTAAACATTTACTTATTACTTGCCCTGTGCACAATGTCAAACGTCAGAAAATAATAGATTACGCGCAACAAAATCGAATCACATTAAATCTTCAAACGATGTTAGGTGATAATTATCCTGAATTAATTGGCCTCCTTTTTTTACAAAACACGATTAGTTAATCAAATATACCAGGGATTTTTTGCCTAGCGCAGTTTTGGCTTTCTGCGCAGGTTTTTCCCCTTTGCGTTAGACGCTGTTTTTTTATTATTATTTAGGACTTTTCTCCCAGCAAAATACATCCCACAACCTGGTCTCGCCGGGGTGCCGGAGCCAGGGAGACTGGCAACAGTCTCCCGTTGCTGCAATGATGGCGCCCCGGCTCCGTCAACACTGACACCGTTTCACAAGTGTATGTTCAAGTGTATGTGTGTCTGTGTGTGTATGTAATACAATGTGTATGTATGTGTGTCTCGTGTTTTATTTAATTTTGACTTTGAACGAAATACTTAACGTAAGATAGACATTGTATTTACTTTGAACAATTCACTTAACGTAAAATAGATACCCTATTCCCTAGCTTGCTCCGGGTTCACATAAACCGGTTAACGTAATTTTTGTCCTGGCAAATTGCCAGAAGTAATCCCCCCGGAATATGGCTTTAGGCCGCTCCGGAAAAGTAAAGAAAAAAAACGAGAAAAAACAATGGTGGTGTGATCTCGCTTTTTTTTCTTTTTTTTCTTCTTTTTTTACCCGGACCGGCCTATAGTATTTTCCCCATCCCGGGTTTGGGGAAAGTACTTCTGGCAATTTGCCAGGCAAAGAGTTACGTTAGTCGGTTTATGGGAACCCGAGCAAGAAAGGGAATAGGGTAGCTATATTACGTTAAGTGAATTGTTCACAGTAAATCTAAAGTCTATCTTACGTTAAGTATTTCGTTCAAAGTCAAAGTTAAAATAAAACACGAGACACATACATACACAATATATTTCATACACACACAGAGCAGAATACTTGTACAGTGTCAGAGTTGATGGAGCCGTGGGGTTCCGTCATTGCAACAGCGGGAGACTGTTGCCAGTCTCCCTAGCTCCGGCGCCTCGGCGAGACCTGGTTGTGGGGTGTGTTTAGCTGGGCGAAAAGTCCTGAATAATAAAAAAAACCAGCGCCTATAGCAAAGGGGAAAAACCTGCGCGGTGGGCCAAAAATGCGCAAGGCAAAAAAACCCTGTTATATTTGTTTAGCTAAACGTGTTTGGTAGAGATAATCTAAGAGCGGACCTATCAATAACTATCACCTAACAGTGTAAAAAAGTTTGACAGGGTGGATACTGCACCGCAGCGCAGTGGACACTGCACCGCAGCGCAGCAGCCACCGCACCGCGGCGCAGCATCGGCGTGTGATCTGGTTTGGCAGGGAATCATGCCGCCGCCAACGCAAAATCGCACATCAGCCATCGGCGTCCCATCGCAGAAATCCCCCGCCAAATCAGCCACGCCACGAAGAGCCACGGCCAGAAACCCTCGCCGCGGGGCCGAGATCCAGCAGGGGGCCCCCGCAACAAGACACCGGCAGCCAACACGCAACCCCACGTCGGCAGCAACATGATTTAACATACTGCACCGCAGCGCAGCGGACACCACACCGCAGCGCAGTGGAGTGAGCACCGCACCGCAGCGCAGCGGCCACCGCACCGCAGCGCAGCATCGGCATCTGTTATCAGGGGCGGGTGTTCAAGTACTCGGCTTTGGCAAGAGCGGAGTAGAGGGGAGAGGAGGGATGGGAGGAGCATTACGTTAAGAAATGAACAACGAATTCCAATGGAACCTTTCGTTGCGCGACTGATTTGGCAGGGAATCGTGCCGCCGCCAACGCAAGACCGCACATCGGAGGGGGTCATCGGCGTCCCATCGCCGAAATCCCCCGCCAAATCAGCCACGCAACGAATTTCGCCGCGCGGCCGAGATCCAGCAGGGGGCCCCCGTAACAAGACACCGGCAGCCAACACGCAACCCCACGTCGGCAGCAACGTGATTTTAACATAATTTAACATGCTGCACCGCAGCGCAGCGGACACTGCACCGCAGCGCAGCAGCCACCGCACCGCGGCGCAGCATCGGCGTGTAATCTGGTTTGGCAGGGAATCATGCCGCCGCCAACGCAAAATCGCACATCAGCCATCGGCGTCCCATCGCAGAAATCCCCCGCCAAATCAGCCACGCAACGAAGAACCCTTCGCCGCGCGGCCGAGATCCAGCAGGGGGCCCCCGCAACAAGACACCGGCAGCCAACACACAACTCCCGCGTCAGCAGTAACTTGATTTAACAGTTAGTCAGGAAGTTATTTCTGACTGGTTTGGCAGGGAATCGTGCCGCCGCCAACGCAAAACCGCACATCAACCATCGGCGTCCCATCGCAGAAATCCCCCGCCAAATCAGCCACGCAACGAACAGCCAAGCCATAACCATTCGCCGCGCTACCAATCCAGCAGGGGGCCCCCGCAACAAGACACCGGCAGCCAACAGGCAACCCCACGTCGGCAGCAACCTGATTTAGCGACCAATTTGACAGGGAATCATGCCGCCGCCAACGCAAAACCGCTCATCTACCATCGGCGTTCCATCTCAGAAATCCCCCGCCAAATCAGCCACGTCACGAACAGCGCCGGCCATTCGCCGCGCGGCCGAGATCCAGCAGGGGGCCCCCGAAACAAGACGCCGGCAGCCAACACGCGACTCCCACGTCAGCAGCAGCACAATTTAACGGTTAGTCAGAAACAACTGAATGAAGTATTTGTTGGAGGTGATTTATTGTTTCTTGTTGAACCGTCTCAAATTGCGGCGGTAGCGGTTACTTTCAGAGGGGCTGGGGGGGGGGGGGGGGCTACGAGGGAGCTGGGAAGGAGGGTGGGGGAGGGGAGGGATGGCAGGGAGAGGGTGAGGGACTGACTGTCTTCAGAGAGAGGAGGAGGGTGGGAGTTTGGGAGTTGGCGGGTGACGGCTCTGATCATAGAGGCGTCAGAGTCCTCAGAGGACTCAGAGGACTCGAGCGGGGACTCCGCCAGAGATTCGGCGGGGGTGGGAGTGGGTGCCGCTGGGGCACTGCCAGAGTCCAGAAGGGACTCGGCGATGCTAGAGTCCAGAAGGGACAGAAGGGACTCGGCCTGCTCTGCCGTCGGTGGGGGGTGTGCACTGCCGCCGCTGTGACGAGGCAGGCGGTGGCACCGGTGGGGTGGACCCACTTGAGGTCCGACGGAGGGGCACGGGTGGGGTTCGGTGGGATGGGGGCAGCGGGGGCCAGACGCTGGGGGCCAGCGCTGGGATGGGAGGTGGGGTGGGGGGACCGCCTTGCGGGCCCGGGTCTGCTCGGCGGCTATCGCTCGGGCAGGGCAGTCACGGGACCATGCGGGGTGGGCGCCCCCGCACGACACGCAGCGAGTGGCTGCGGTGTCGCCACCGACACATTGGGCTGTGTCGTGCGTCTCGGCGCACTTCCCGCAGATGGACTGGCGGGCGTGGCACTGACGCTGGTGGTGGCCAAACCGCAGCAGGCTCTGCACTGCAGTGGCCCTTGGGTCCACTCCTTGACTGTGACTACTATGTAGCCACAGTAGATGCGGTTCCGGGAGCTGTAAGCCCCGGAAACGCAGCCGGACCATGGGGTTGGGGCCTGGTCGCTTAGACCGCATCCGGACCACTTCTGTCACCCCTGAGTCACTAGCTCCTGGAGGAGCACGGTCTCAGTCAGATTGCTGACTTCGGGGCACAGGATGAATCCCTGGCAGGAATTCATGTGGCCGGGGGCAGTCACCTCACAAGCCTTGTCCATGAAAGACGGGATGGCTAGGAGGGTGGCAGTCTGCTGGCCAGACAGGGTCTGAACCAGCAGAGCGCCGGAACGGATGGAGGCGCGCGCTGGCCACCTCTCCGCAGAGGGCGACCAGTTGGCGGCCGCACCGCGAACGGGTTGGAGTGCCTCATGGTCACTCCGTCCTTCCTCTGAATGAGGAGGAGAGCAGGCCCGTCGGGTGGCGAGGTGTTGGGGGGGGGGGGGGGGGAGCCAAGCACCGGGTCGGTTCAGGCGAGGCTCCTGAGGGGAGCCGGGGGTCCAGGAGGACCGTCCGGGGGGGCAGACCCCTGAAGGGGGTCGGGTGGCTTCTGAAGGAAGCCGGGGGTGGCCGCGCGCCGGGACGGGAGGGGAGAGACTCCTGAAGGGGGCCGGGCGGGGGGGGGGGGTCGCCATGAGGGGGACGGAGGGCGGGGAAGTCGCCATGAGGGGACGGAGGGGCGGGGAGGTCGCCATGACCGGAGGAGGGGAGGGGAAAGTTTAATGAATAACCTAAGTTACGTTAACGTGGCACACACGGCAGAACGTGTTGCCAGCTGCAATTAATCTAAAGAATTGAAGCGGGTTCTCTACCTTGCAAATTGTGGAAATTACGTTACCTACTTAAAAATATCTAAGGGCTACCTATCTAAGGGTCTAACGACCCTGCCACAAGCACGTGGACAGGGTCCCCGCACCCGGAAGCGGTGGAGAGCTGGAGAAGGCTGGCTAGAAGGCGTCCGTAGGTCGATGTCGATGAAAAAGGTGTGATCTCGCCGTCAGCTGACGTGGTGAAGGTCAGCTGACGTAGAGGCGGAGAATGCGGTCCGTCACGCCTGTGCGACGTCCCGCGAGTGGCCTTCCTCGCGGTCCTGGCCATCCGGATAGTGATGGCCGGAGGCGTCTTGGCCAGAGCGATGCAGCCTTCTTCACACTGGACTGGCACATGGCCGATACCGAGCCAGAGGCCAACCACGTGTACCGCCTTGTGAAGGATGTTGCCTCGTGCTATGCGAAGGTACACCTCCACCATCTGGCTCGAGAAGTTACTGCAAACAGTACCGGGGTGCGGGTGCGGACGTACCTGACCAAACTCATTATATGTGGCCACCAGTAGGTCCAGGGGGCCCCTTGTCCTCAGAGACCATGTGTGTCAACGTATGTCATGTCATGTTAACGTATAGGGCGTATGTATATATGCATTGTATGTATGTCCTACCTATTGTATGTCTAACCTAACGTATGTCTAACCTATTGTATGTCCTACATATTGTATGTCTAACCTATTGTATGTCAAACCTATTGTATGTCTAACCTATTGTATTTATGTGTCTGACCTATTGTATGTCTAACCTAACGTATGTCTAACCTATTGTATGTCTAACCTATTGTATGTCTAACCTAACGTATGTCTAACCTATTGTATGTCTAACCTATTGTATGTCAACGTATAGGGCCGTTCATCATCTGTTCAGATCTGTTGTTGCAATACAACTATGACAAGTGCATCACAGTGTATAAAAATATGGTGTAAGGTCACGGTGTATAAAATATGGTGTAAGGTCAATAGTTAGGTCAGCAGAAGTCAGAAGACATTGAATTTGAAACATTCTAAAAATTGCGAATTGTTTTTTAACCCTATTAGTCGCAGGGGGGCAGATTCTGCCCACCCCTCAGTTTTTTCGCAGATATCTCCCGAACGGCTAGGAGCAGGACTCATGAAATTTTGGGACTTTCCTAGAATTGAATTCCGCAATATGAAGTCCAAAATTTGAAGTTCCTAACCTTAACAGAGGTGGTTCCAGGGCCCGGTTTTGGGATTTTTTTCGGCGACATTTGGCGATAATACGGAGATGCGAACTTCACGACTTCTTCCTAACTACCTGAAGTATAAAGGAGTTACATAGTTTTACGGTGATTGAAGCAAGTGCAAATAAGTTGATTTTAGTGAACTATAATACATATTGCACGGCAGAGGCCGTCTCAGGCACTTGAAAAGGGGAGGTTTACAGAAAGTTGTTTTAATATTTTACCTACATTTTCACTAACCTGGCACGCCTATGGATGAAAATATGATTTATAACTGCTGTGTTCAATGTCACAATAGTGCACTATTTCTTTTATCGAAAAAATAAGAAAAAAATAAGCTTTTATAAGGCATTTATTTTACCCCAAAAATTTAGTGACCTGAAAACGCCTATGATTTTTTAATTTTCAAAAGTCACCATCATATGTCAATTCCCAATTAAATCTATCCATTCCCATTAGTTGGTTTAAAATCAGTTGATAAACATGGACAGCTGTGTTGGATAACAAATA
>JAXIVJ010000529.1:0-92500 GCA_036785665.1 Chirona hameri
CGGAGCGCATGAGAGCCTGTGTGGAGAACCGTGGTGACTACATCAACAAATAAACCATGAACCAACCATTCTTTGTTTTCTTGTTATTGCACGCGATAGAAGGGGACATCAATTTCGGGACACCCTGTATATATATATATATATATATATATATATATATATATATATATATATATAATATATATATATATATATATATATATATATATATATATATATATAAATATATATATATATATATATATATATATATATATATATATATATATATATATATATATATATATATATATATATATATATATATATATATATATATATATATATTATTGCATACTCCCTGAGTCAGAGTCCTGACGTCACGCGAATTAAAAAAATGGTTCAGCCAATCAGATTCGAAAATAGTCGCGTAAGGATAGACTCGCATTAGAGATGTGCCAACCGGCGGCCGGCGGTTTGCTTGCTAGCACCAGCTGCAAGCTGATTGGTTGATGGTATAGCCTCTGTTTGGGCTAGATCCAGCACCACATTCTTTCGCCAGCACCGCTTTCCTTCGCCAAAAAAAAACACACATATTCGGCTGGAGTTTTTTCAGTCAAGAAAACTTGCAGATAGGGGTTTCCCAACACGGGCTACAAAATTGATATATCAGTTTAAAACTAATGTTGAAGGTGAACTATTTCCTTTAACCGTCGCCGCCACGCGTCGCTGTGTCCCCTGTGTATCAGCGTGTCATCTTCAGTGGAGTGCACGGATTTCCCGAGACATGACACCAGACACTGCTTAGTCAGCTGTCGTCACAGCGCTGGTTTCCGGCAGTTGCCATAGCAACATAATCTGAGACAGATCTGAAAGGGCCGGCGATGCACGACGCGCAGATGACGAACTGTATTCAGCATGGCGTGACGTCCGACTTACAGATTGAGGCCGGATTAGATGTCCAGATATGAGGCCACTGTCAAAATCCTCAGTATTAGCATGAGCATCGCAGAGGAGTGGTATCGCTGGACCCGGGACCGAGAGCCGCTCTCTATCTTTCTCGGCTCTGTTTGGCGCGGTTACAGTGCACCTACCGGCCTTGTCCCTGGTTATGGGCCACCGGCCACATAGGCAATCCGGGGGCATGACTTCACCGACCTCACACATCAGCCTTCACTTACTGTCATTTATTAGTGACATGCACGTCTATTGACATAGGTTAAATCACTTAAACACGTCATATCAAACATCACAACAATAATAATATAGGTATATGAAGACGCGGTATTAAGGCGTGCGACGCGCCCGTCGGCGTCGCACGCTCACATGTCATGTAAGGACCAGACGAGTGCTCTCTCTCCCTCTCTCTCGACTTGAGGAATGGTCCTTATCGTTGAACCCCACAGCCTCTGCCCCAGAGATGAACAGCCCGACAGCTGCGCGGGCGCGGCCAGCGCCCCTGGCGGGACCGTGGTGCCGCGCCCCCTGTCGAACTGGCCAGTGACCCCTCCCAGGTGCCGACCTGACTCTCCGCCCCTGCGACACCGCGACACTGACACCGTTGCCGGTGACACGGTGAAACCCCAGTCGCCCCGGCGCCGAGACCCCGGACGGCGCTCCACACCAATAGAACAGCATTGCATGACGCTATGGCACGGCGAGATTCACGGGGGCCGCGCCCTCTCGCTCCCCCTCCTCTCTCCCCCTCTATCCCTCCGCGTTAGTACCTATCAACAGTAGTGTTAGCACCCAACGGTCGACACTTCTTGTAAAGCTTCGTTTCTGGTATAGCGCCACCCGGTGCGCCGGGTGTCCGCTGGGTGACTGCGCGCGAGCGATGACTATGACGGTGTACCACGGCCGAGCGACTGCCCTCCACGGCGCCGCGCGCGATGACGATGAATTGACTTAGATAACGTTCTCTCATCCCCCTGTCCGTCCGTCCGTCCGGCGGCGGCCGTCGCCGGCACTACACCTGCGAGTCCGTCTCCTCCTGGTCTTTGTGAATGTTCTCCTCGGAGGGCGAGCGTGGCTGACTGGCAGTGCGCACGAACCCGACGCCCGGCCGGCCGGCCCACTTGTTGTAGCGCCTGCCGAGCAGCAGCCGGCAGCGGCCGTGCAGCCGGCAGTAGACGGCCGCCGCTGTGCCCACCAGCAGCAGGGCCAGCAGGCAGCCGAGCGCCACGGCCGCCGCCGGCGTCTGCCACCAGGCAGCTCCAGCCGCCGGCCGCCGCAGCCGTACACACTGCTCGACATCGGAGGGCGGCTCGGCGGCGGCCGCCGCTCCGTCGGTCCGGTGCGGCGCTGACACGCACACGCTGGCATTGGGCCGTCCGGCGGCGCGCAGCGCCAGCAGCGGCAGCGAGCACGCCATCGGCTGCGAGGCCAGCAGCGCGCCGGCCGCGTCCCGCAGCTGTACCGTCACGACGCAGTCGGCCGGCGCGTGACGCACGCGCAGGAACACCGTCACGCGGCCGGACACCGTCACGTTGGCGAAGAACGCCGCCAGCTCCGGCTCGGGGAGCGCCGGGGACGATGGCGGCGGCGGCGGCGGCGGCGGCGCTCCAGGGGTCGTCTCTGCCTCATCCTCCTCCTGCTCCTCCTCCTCCTCCCCCGCCCCTCCTGCAGCGGCGGTCAGGCTGACCGGCTCGCTGCAGCTGGGGCGGAGCGCGGCAGCCGCCACGGTCGGTGCCAGCTCCACCAGCACCATGCAGAACCGGTACGGCTGGTTGGCCTGCAGCTGCGGCCAGCGGACCGCCGTCTCCAGCTGGGTCGGGTCCGCCGGCGGCCGGTCGCAGCCCTCCGCCCGCACAGTGGCCACCAGCTCTTCCAGGCCCGCTCGAACCTCGAACACGAACACCTGGTCGCACTGGTAGGGCGCCAGGGTGGGGTCGATCCGCCAGCGGAGGCGCGCGCCGCCGCCGTCGGCCGCCAGCTGGGCGGTCTCCAGCCGGATCTGGTGACTGGCGTCGCCAGGCCTCGGGTCGCCGTCGTCATACTGCACCACCTCCTCACAGGTCAGCTGGTCCCGCGAGACGCGCGCCTGACGGAGGAGAGAAGAGAGGTCAGAGGTCAGGCAGAGCCAGAGGTCAGCGGCCAGCGATCGGCGGTCAATGGTCGAGGTCATCTGTCAGAGGTCAGCGGTCAGCGGTCAGCGGTCAGAGGTCAGGTCGGAGGTTAGCTGGTCAGAAGTCAGCGGCCAGCGCCAGTGGTCAGTGGTCAGAGAGCAGAGGTCAGGTCAGGTCAGCGGCCAGAGGTCAGGTCAAGTCAGCGGTCAGAGGTCAGGTCGGAGGTTAGCTGGCCAGAAGTCAACGGCCAGCGCCAGTGGTCAGAGGTCAGAATTCAGCGGCCAGAGGTCAGGTTAGAGGTCAGACGTCAGCGGTCAGGGATCAGCAGCGGGTCAGCGTCGGTGAAGGGGCCAGGTTCGGCACTGCCAGATCTGCGCAGGGGCGTCAGATCTGGGCGACACCCTGGACTTCAGATGGCCATGCTGGACATGGCGCATGTCTCACCTACCGAGGTCAGATGTCAGATGTCAGATGTCAGATGTCAGATGTCGTCGGGAACATCTGATCCGCGCGACACGGCCGCTGCTGTCATTGAGGCATGGCTACACGGCTACAGGTGTTGATGACACGCGACTGCATAGATGCGCGCGCCGCCGCCGGACAGCGGACACGGAGCCCGCAGTGAGCAATGGGTACGCCAGACAGGATGTCAGCTGTGCAGTGATGCATTCACAATAGTGTTTATTGGGGTGAGAGGGCGCGCCGTGGCGTTTAAACAGCTGGCAACATTTGTATTTGCCGAGGCCTCAGCTAGGGTGGCTCTCTAAAGCGACAGGAGAATGACCCGTACAAGTGTTTCTGTGATTCGTATGTTATTTGATACGAAAATACTACTATATTTTCGTCATATATTTTCGTACCTGCTTATACTTTCAGATCCTTAAAGGAAATAGTTCACCTTCAACATTAGTTTTAAACTGAGATAGCAGTTTTGTAGCCCGTGTTGGGAAACTCCTATCTGCAAGTTTTCTTGACTGAAAAAACTCTCCAACCGAATATATTTGAGTTTTTGGCGAAGGAATGCGGTGCTGGCGAAAGAATGTTGTACTGGTTCTAGCCCGGGCAGAGGCTATACCATCAGCCAATCAGCTTGCAGCTGGTGCTAGCAAGTGAAAGCCGGCCGCCGGTTGGCACATCTCCAATGCGAGTCTATCTTTACGCGACTAATTTCGAATCTGATTGGCTGAACCATTTTTTACATTCGCGTGACGTCAGGACTCTGACTCAGAGAGTATGCATATAGTTTTGGTAAACAATACAAATTCCGGCCTTCTGTCCTGAATCGGCGCGATATAAGGCCATTTTTGACAATATAAAAAGAAATTGTATTAACAAATATAATCACATCGTGTTAGGTAAAAAAATTCAAGGTGAACTATTTCCTTTAATCGAATTTAATTATACCTCAGCTGGACTCATGTGGACCTGCCACATTGCACACCATGGCTGCATTACGTAATGCTTGTTGACATGCCCAGAACCACGTGACCACTGGCTGCACATATGGGTCACATGGGGCAACGCTGCCAGTCTGTGCAGCGATGTACGCGTGTGTTCTCGTCACATGCTCAGTGTCCTGGATATCGCTCCCAGAACAATTCCTAAATAATTCTGCAAATTAAACCGCAAGCTTGTAGATGGATCAAGTAGATTAATTCAACAACGTGAAATGCAGATGAAATGTAGATGAATTCAACAACGCGCAGTTATGTCAGATTTTCGATTTCCAGGATGTCTTTCTATTCCTTGTAATTAAGGGAATAATGTCACGATCGGCCGCACATGACACGCCATCCCGAGCCTAATTGACCTGATTCGTGCTAACGCAGTGCGATTGGTGTGTAAGCGACTGCTGGCCGGTCCTGCCCGGTGGCATCCAACCCGAGAGACGCGCTCTATCCTGATGGTGGCTGACGCGGCCCGTGACGCCAGACTGCGGATTACTCCGCCTGATTACAGGCGCTCGGTCGCCAGCACCGCTCTGAGTCGAGGCGAGGCGAGGCGCCCGGACAGTCATAACCTGTTCTGGACGAGCTGATCTTGATGACTGATACAGTGTCCTGTTTCTGTCAAAAATCAGCCGGCACGGACGGTGACGTTGGCGCGGAGCGTTCGCTCGCCGCTCGGCCGGTGAAGTTTCCCGGTAATGCGGGCCAATCACGCGCCGTCACCATAAACGGTCACCCGTGCCATCTCCCGTCACCGAATCTAGACGGACTTGCGAGTTTTCCGACCCAAGGTCGACACGCACTTAGCTCCCGGTTGTGATCGTTTTGTAATCCGGTATGAATCAGAACATTATCAAATATCAGCACATTCCTGCTGTCATCGGGTTCTTCGAAGTGCAAACGGTGATTAACTGTTGGAATTAATTTATCGACAGTTCTGTTGACACAAAGGCTACGTCACCGTTGCGTGCTGTCCACAGTAAAGTAGCCATATAAAAAGCATTGTTTGCACGTGCAGTGTCCGGCTGGTGAGTCCCGGGCCCGGCCAGGTGCAGATGTTACAGCTGGGCTCCTCACACGCCTCTCAAGCTTCAGATGACATCACCACCTATACAACGCCGCCATCTGCGCGAGTGCGGCGGAATGAGGGTCAAATACGCCGCTCTCCACGGCTGATTGCATTGCCACGCTCTATTGGTAATAACCGCTCTATTGGTAATAACCGCTCTATTGGTAATAACCGCTCTATTGGTAATAACCGCTCTATTGGTAATAACCGCTCTATTGGTAATAACCGCTCTATTGGTAATAACCGCTCTATTGGTAATAACCGCTCTATTGGTAATAACCGCTCTATTGGTAATAACCGCTCTATTGGTAATAACCGCTCTATTGGTAATAACCGCTCTATTGGTAATAACCGCTCTATTGGTAATAACCGCTCTATTGGTAATAACCGCTCTATTGGTAATAACCGCTCTATTGGTAATAACCGCTCTATTGGTAATAACCGCTCTATTGGTAATAACCGCTCTATTGGTAATAACCGCTCTATTGGTAATAACCGCTCTATTGGTAATAACCGCTCTATTGGTAATAACCGCTCTATTGGTAATAACCGCTCTATTGGTAATAACCGCTCTATTGGTAATAACCGCTCTATTGGTAATAACCGCTCTATTGGTAATAACCGCTCTATTGGTAATAACCGCTCTATTGGTAATAACCGCTCTATTGGTAATAACCGCTCTATTGGTAATAACCGCTCTATTGGTAATAACCGCTCTATTGGTAATAACCGCTCTATTGGTAATAACCGCTCTATTGGTAATAACCGCTCTATTGGTAATAACCGCTCTATTGGTAATAACCGCTCTATTGGTAATAACCGCTCTATTGGTAATAACCGCTCTATTGGTAATAACCGCTCTATTGGTAATAACCGCTCTATTGGTAATAACCGCTCTATTGGTAATAACCGCTCTATTGGTAATAACCGCTCTATTGGTAATAACCGCTCTATTGGTAATAACCGCTCTATTGGTAATAGCCGCTCTATTGGTAATAGCCGCTCTATTGGTAATAACCGCTCTATTGGTAATAACCGCTCTATTGGTAATAACCGCTCTATTGGTAATAACCGCTCTATTGGTAATAACCGCTCTATTGGTAATAACCGCTCTATTGGTAATAACCGCTCTATTGGTAATAACCGCTCTATTGGTAATAACCGCTCTATTGGTAATAACCGCTCACAGCCGGCCACACGAGCATAAACATTGCTGGCGGGCCGGGACCAGCGTTCGATGGTGACGCGAGCGCGCCTATATGCCCCGGAGCTCGCTGATTGGATACACTCCCGCAGACGGAGCCCGCTGATTGGATACACTCCCACAAGCACTCCGGTAGGTGGGTGAAGCTCGTGGGAAGTCGCCCCAAACACTTTGGCAGATCCGGGGACCGGAACGGTCGAGAAAATGGTGTGGGCGGGGATGTCATATAAAACGTATTTTGGATTTTCAAAACAGAAAACATAAATGTGTTACCTATTAACCCGGCAGTCACTGGGGTATATTCTGTAACACGACTCACTTGGGGGGGGGGGGGGGGGGGGTAGCCCCCCCGAGGGGGGGTGTGGGGGGGGGGGGGGGGGGAGGGGGGGGTGGGGGGGGGGGGGTGGCGAAGGCGGCTCAATGATCGGAGAGGCCTAACGCAACTTAAAAATGTCAAATTAAGGTCACATGTCAGGTCATGGTCAAGTCAAACGTCAAAATCGAGGTATTTGAGTTTATGGACAATACTTGCCATCCATGGCCTTCGATTACGCCTATAATCACCCAAAGTGATGTCAAAGGTATGATACATATCCCACATGAGCTAAAGTGAGATTGTTGGAAAGAGCAAGGTCAAGGTCAGGTCACAAAAGGTTACTACACTCAAAATATCAACGAAAGTCATGCAGCACATGGTTTATGGATGCTTTTACGCGTAGAATTCGATAGTAGAAGTCATTTTACCACCTGACTTCATTTACGTGAAGTTAGTGTCAAGTTCAGGTCAAGTTCAGGTCACTGAAGGTCAAAATTTGAAATTGATAAATCGAAATAAAAAAGGCATGTTTCTATATCAGATTTATCTAAAGAAAACAGTGCTGGCATTTATTTGTCTGCATCCGGTCAATAAAATCCAAAAAACGCAATTTCAAAATCTGACGTCATGATTTACCCATACTTTATATGTCATGAAAGTTAAAAAAATGATATAATTTTGAAATTTGGTGTGGTAGTTGCCCATATGTTGTTATCTGATATATATATTCCGGTTTTTTCAATATCTTTCAAATATTTGATTTTGTGAGCATTTTTTAAAAAAAAGATTTTTTTTAAAAAATTTGGGTCAAAACCCAAATGTTTCGAAATTTCGAGATAGCCTGTTTGTAGCCCTTGCAATGTTCTACCTTCTAGCGTTTTTCGATTGCATTTTGCTTCATATGCGGCATTTGTAGGGCCTGGCAAAATTTAGCCGATTTTGGTGTCAAAATCGTGTTTAGTGACGTCACTAAATTCACTATATCTCAAATAAATTCTGACGAAATTTTTTAATTTTTTCTTATAATGTGTAAAATGATGCTCGGATAGGTACTGAAAGTTTGGCGTCGATATCTGCATTAGTTATTGAGATATGCCTAATATTCCTAAGGGGGGGGGGGCTAAAAAAAGCCCCCCCCCCAAGTGACTCGCGGGTTAAGCAGTGACTTAAAACACATTAAGTTTTATAAAATATATTTAATTTGGCTTGAGGATGAGAACAAAATATGTTAATTTTCCACAAAGGTGAGACCTTGTCAGGTTTTTCTTCTTCTTCTTCCCAGCTAGCCGCAAGGCTATTGCCGGGGGGGGGGGGGCAAGTTAACTAGCGATTTTAGCCAGGTTAAATGTTTTAATGTTACGTTAAGCCGGCTAATATTGTCCGGCGCAGAAAGCATAAGGCAGAGGCAAGAGCAAAGGCAAAGGTTTTACGTTAAACCGGCTCATGATCGTCCGGTACTAATAGCGAGAGGGAGGCCGAAACAGGGAACACAGACATTCGACACACATCGGGTGTAACCCTCGCCAGTGCAGGGCAGGATACCTACGTGACCGTATAGGGGGGGGGGGGGGGGTACGACCCCCCTGGCGTTTCGCCCCTAATTGAGCTAGAGCTTCGATTCAAAAGCGAGCGTGTTGCTTGTGATGAGAAGAAGCCGGTGATACCCGATTTTAAGGTCCTGGGTCATTGGTGACCTCTGAGGTCATGTCAATCACTCGGATGCCATCCAAATTGTAAATGCGTAGAAATTGAATTTGATCGAGCTAGAATCGTGAATGAGCATATCATTGTGCAAAATGGGTGCTAAATTTGAATTCAGCGTGACAAAATGTCCTAGAAACTACCAGATTCCAAAAAGGTCATCTGAGGTCAGTGACCTCGGTTGACCTGTGAAAGGGCATGACCCCATTGGAACATATAATAATGTAAAATGGATGCCAAATTTGAAATCAGCGTCACAAAATGTCAGAAACTGCCAGAGGCCAAAAAAAAGTAATCTCGGATCATCGGAGGTCACAATCTAAGTGGAAACCACAACTATCACCTGGAAACACCTGTGCATTTGCTCCTGAGCAACAAACACTATGAAACTGCACAAGTTACAAGCATCGATACTGCGGGACGCCAGTTGGGCCTGACATGACCTTGAGAAACAGGTCATATGTCACGGGTCATGGGGGTAGAACTTAAACATTTTCAGAATATAATAGTCAATAAAAACAACAGCCTCATACTATTTGATATATTAATGAGAAAATGAAACAAAAGAGACGACAGTTTCAGGCGTAGTCCATACTCGGGTCATCTCAGGTCATATGAGGTCAGTGACCTCGGTTGACCTGTGAAAGGGCATTGGAACATATAATAATGTAAAATGGATGCCAACCGGCGGCCAGACAGAGTTGTCAGACAGGTTTGAGACCTGAGGATGGGATACGCATGAAACTGTCGTCTCTTTTGTTTCATTTTCTCATTAATATATCAAATAGTATGAGGCTGTGTTTTTATTGACTCTATTTCACATTATGAGCCTAAAAAAGCACGATCCCACATAAATTTCAGAGTATGTGTCAAATTGTTCAAAAGTAGGGTACTTATGTATTTATTTTCGCAATCGGTTGATAAATACTGAGTTATTCCCGAAAACCCGAGGCGGTGGAATCCCCACCCCTACACTGGCGAGGGTTAAGACTGGACGCTGCAGATTCGGAGGCGCGATCTGAGGACCAGGGGCGGATCTAGCCGTGTTATGACGAAACAAATGTACCCCCATTTGTATGCGTTTATTTAAGCCTTTGCAGCATTTTTAATGTGGTTTTCATGTTATAGTAGGTACTTGTTATTTAGCGCCGCCAAGCGGCGCGAAATTTTACGGGTTTGCCTGATAAAGTCCAGAAATATGGGCGGTAGGCCTTGTAGAGGATAAGAAGCTAAAAATGTTATTCATTCAATTCACCGTTACAATGAACCGAAGACGATGGCGATGGCTTCGTTATGACGATGGCCACCGATCTGACGCCGCGAAGAGGCGTGAAAATGTTAATTTTAGGTCGTGGAAAACGAAACTTTAATATTGGAACCAGACCGTAAGTAGAGTCAAGCCTCAGGTAACCCCTATTCCTGGTTGCACATCTCGGTATGATGAAAAATATTGAAATTAAGGTAGTTTTTCATATACATATCCCTCGGATAATAAATCACGATGACCGGTGGCAGTGACGCAGTCAGCGCTCAATAGTACATATGATAATAATTACTGTATACATATGTACCGAACTGTAACAAACAACTGGTAACAGGAGAGCCTCTGCCAGACAATTAATTAATTAATTTTCCTATTTTCATTTTTTTTGTCATGCCGCGAAGCGGCGCGAAATTTACACGTTTTTGCAATATGGATAGCTGGATTTTGACTGCTGCAAAGTCAATTTTTACAACTGTACGTCCGCGGTCCGACCGTTGGGGGGAATCATAGTTTCAGGACCTTTGGGGAGGGGCATGACCCCTTTGTCCCCCTGGATCCGCCCCTGCTGAGCACTGAGGAGCATCCTGAGGTCCTGCATACTCACCAGAGGCGCGTTCTCCAGGTGCGACGGCGTGGTGCAGGTGACCTGCGTCAGGTCGTCGTCGCTCAGCTGTGTCTTGCTGGCGGCCAGGTATTTGGCCAGGCTGGCCAGCCGGCAGTCACAGTGCAGCGGGTTCTCTGTGGACGAGACGGGCCGGCACGGTCAGACTGGGCTGACTCAGGGAGGGGCACGATCAGACAGGGTTGAGTGGGTCAGAGAGGGGCACGGTCAGACAGGGTTGAGTGGGTCAGAGAGGGGCACGGTCAGACAGGGTTGACTGGGTCAGGGAGGGGCACGGTCAGACAGGGTTGACTGGGTCAGGGAGGGGCACGGTCAGACAGGGTTGACTGGGTCAGGGAGGGGCACGGTCAGACAGGGTTGACTCAGGGAGGGGCACGGTCAGACAGGGTTGACTCAGGGAGGGGCACGGTCAGACAGGGTTGGCTGGGTCAGGGAGGGGCACAGTCAGACAGGGTTGACTGGGTCAGGGAGGGGTATGGTCAGACAGGGTTGACTGGGTCAGGGAGGGGCACAGTCAGACAGGGTTGACTCAGGGAGGGGCACGGTCAGACAGGGTTGACTCAGGGAGGGGCATGGTCAGACAGGGTTGACGGGGTCAGAGAGAGGCACGGTCAGACAGGATTGACTGGGTCAGGGAGGGGCACGGTCAGATAGGGTTGACTCAGGGAGGGGCACGGTTAGACAGGGTTGACTCAGGGAGGGGCACGGTCAGACAGGGTTGACTGGGTCAGGGCGGGGCACGGTCAGACAGGGTTGACTGGGCCATGGAGGGGCAGGTCAGACAGGATTGACTGGGTCAGGGAGGGGCACGGTCAGACAGGGTTGACTGGGCCAGGGAGGGGCACGGTCAGACAGGGTTGACTGGGTCAGGGAGGGGCACGGTCAGACAGGGTTGACTGGGTCAGGGAGGGCCACGGTCAGACAGGGTTGACTCAGGGAGGGGCACGGTCAGACAGGGTTGACTCAGGGAGAGGCACGGTCAGACAGGGTTGACTGGGCCATGGAGGGGCACGGTCAGACAGGGTTGACTGGGTCAGGGAGGGGCACGGTCAGACAGGGTTGACTGGGCCAGGGAGGGGCACGGTCAGACAGGGTTGACTGGGTCAGGGAGGGGCACGGTCAGACAGGGTTGACTGGGCCATGGAGGGGCACGGTCAGACAGGGTTGACTCAGGGAGGGACAAGGTCAGACAGGGTTGACTGGGCCAGAGAGGGGCACGGTCAGACAGGGTTGACTGGGTCAGGGAGGGGCACGGTCAGACAGGGTTGACTGGGTCAGGGAGGGGCACGGTCAGACAGGGTTGACTGGGCCAGGGAGGGGCACGGTCAGACAGGGTTGACTGGGTCAGGGAGGGGCACGGTCAGACAGGGTTGACTGGGTCAGGGAGGGGCACGGTCAGACAGGGTTGACTCAGGGAGGGGCACGGTCAGACAGGGTTGACTGGGTCAGGGAAGGGTGCGGTCAGACAGGGTTGACTGGGTCAGGGAAGGGTGCGGTCAGACAGGGTTGACTGGGTCAGGGAGGGGCACGGTCAGACAGGGTTGACTCAGGGAGGGGCACGGTCAGACAGGGTTGACTGGGTCAGGGAGGGGCACGGCCAGACAGGGTTGACTGGGTCAGGGAGGGGCACGGCCAGACATGATTGACTGGGCCAGGGAAGGGTGCGGTCAGACAGGGTTGACTCAGGGAGGGGCACGGTTAGACAGGGTTGACTCAGGGAGGGGCACGGTCAGACAGGGTTGACTGGGTCAGGGAAGGGTGCGGTCAGACAGGGTTGACTGGGTCAGGGAGGGGCACGGTCAGACAGGGTTGACTCAGGGAGGGGCACGGTCAGACAGGGTTGACTGGGTCAGGGAAGGGTGCGGTCAGACAGGGTTGACTGGGTCAGGGAAGGGTGCGGTCAGACAGGGTTGACTGGGTCAGGGAGGGGCACGGTCAGACAGGGTTGACTCAGGGAGGGGCACGGTCAGACAGGGTTGACTGGGTCAGGGAGGGGCACGGCCAGACAGGGTTGACTGGGTCAGGGAGGGGCACGGTCAGACATGATTGACTGGGCCAGGGAAGGGTGCGGTCAGACAGGGTTGACTGGGTCAGGGAAGGGTGCGGTCAGACAGGGTTGACTGGGTCAGGGAGGGGCACGGTCAGACAGGGTTGACTCAGGGAGGGGCACGGTCAGACAGGGTTGACTGGGTCAGGGAGGGGCACGGCCAGACAGGGTTGACTGGGTCAGGGAGGGGCACGGTCAGACATGATTGACTGGGCCAGGGAAGGGTGCGGTCAGACAGGGTTGACTGGGTCAGGGAAGGGTGCGGTCAGACAGGGTTGACTGGGTCAGGGAGGGGCACGGTCAGACAGGGTTGACTCAGGGAGGGGCACGGTCAGACAGGGTTGACTCAGGGAGGGGCACGGTCAGACAGGGTTGACTCAGGGAGGGGCACGGTCAGACAGGGTTGACTCAGGGAAGGGTGCGGTCAGACAGGGTTGACTGGGTCAGGGAAGGGTGCGGTCAGACAGGGTTGACTGGGTCAGGGAGGGGCACGGTCAGACAGGGTTGACTCAGGGAGGGGCACGGTCAGACAGGGTTGACTCAGGGAAGGGTGCGGTCAGACAGGGTTGACTGGGTCAGGGAAGGGTGCGGTCAGACAGGGTTGACTGGGTCAGGGAAGGGTGCGGTCAGACGGACACGCTCGGTCAAAGGGAGAGAAAGAGAGAGAATCGAGGACAGGCATGTTTGAACAGAGTGAGAGTGGCTGGGAGGAAACACCAGTGGTTACTGTCAACTGTGGGTACGTTGTACAACACCGTGAGACATGCACGAGAAGTTGAGATACACCGCTGCTGTTGCATCCCAATGGCATCTCGCAATCCATGTCGCCGCGCGGTTCTTCCCTGATGTCACCTACTTTAACCAGGTGCAGCATATGTCCCGTAGCGTCACGCTCTCGGGACTCGGGAGTTGCTCCGATTTCTGCCGGTCGGCAGCATCAAGCCGTCTGTGGTGGGACACGACCGGCGCTGCACGGTCCACGGGACAGAGACATGCGCTGTGTATATACATGAGGCTAAATAGGCGGCGCGGGAGCACCGGGGAGGGCCGCGGCCCGTGCATACCGACAGGTCGTAACTGTCAGTTTCGGTACGTCTTACCCAGTCGGGGTATGACGTAGTCAAGCGTAGGCAGATGTAGCGGCGCCAGCGCGCTGGCTCCGCCAACCTCGCTGAAGCGAGCGACTCGATTGCCCCCGCTCCGCAGGTCTGTTTCGCTCCGCCCCGTCCGCCCGCTCGAATCTCGTGACCCCTGAGCCTTTCCTCGGTATAGACGCTGGCCGCGGCGGGCACGTAAGGATTGTGGTGCATTAATCCGGCTTCGGCTGCCGTTTGAAGTGGCTTCATAGCGCCGACTCCAGGGAGGGATGCGCTGCATGTTCCGACTGAATATTGCCGGCTGTAATCATACCGATGGCTGGCCAGTCACGATCGAGACGTGACTGCTGCAATCGCTATCTAACAACCCACCCAACTTACGGATGGTTAGGGCCCTAACAAGGCGCCAATCAGCGAAAATCAATGCACATGTGCAATGAGCAGATGTCTTAACGAGTGGCGCCTACGCTGAACGTTTGCCTGGCCGTCTGACAGTGGGTGGGGCCTCGGATACCTGGACCTGTCGCGTGCTGTGCCCACTGCCCACTGCACGCTCCACAGCACAGAGCACCGAGCCATTCGGGCCAGGGAACTTTTCACGCGATTTTCCCACGAACGGTGAGTCGGTGGTTTGTGCAACACGAAACTCCTGGAGAGGCAACACCTTCTAAAACGAGGCAACGCCTTCTAAAGCAAGAGTGACGGTGCCCTGTTGCCGCTATTCCAGGATATTCTAAGCTTTAAATGTTTGGGTGCCTATCATTATTGTTCAGTTATAATATTATAACTTGTCTTCTATTAAAATATACAATCACGTCATTTCTGTATCATGACAAACTGACCCCATCCCACGCAAAACTCTTTTTATTGTGACGATTTTAAGTATCCCCATACGTGCGTGATTCATTCATTCATACATGACGTGATTCATTTACATGTGGTATTAAATGTTCCCATTATGCATACCAGTGATGGCGCAGTTCTGCAGTATATGCTGTTTGTTTTTGTGAACTCATTCTCCAACTGCGCATGCAACCCAGTAACACTTTATTCATGAATTTTGTAGGAATCATAAGAATCCCAATCACCGTCTTTGTTGACATTGCTTAAGCATTCAACTCTATATCATGTGCATTATGGAATTATGAATGTTTAAAAGGACATGCTTATCACTGGAGGGCATCTTCGCGATCATTTGCTTCTCATTTATTTTATCACCCGCCTGGGGCTGGCAACGGAGACAGGGGGTCCTTTTCCTTCCTATATCTTGAAGTTCGGCGCATGTGACGGCAGTTTTTCCATGCGCACGGCACCCGCAGTCAGCAACAATCGCCGGAATGACTCAGCGATCCTGTCTCGGAAACGTTCCGATCCTGCCGCCTCCATATGCATGCAGGACTTACCGTCGTCCGCCGATGCCGGTGACGCCTCTGTCGGCCCGGTGACGTCTCTGTCATCGCGATGACGTCTCGGTCACGATGACCCATGGGATGGCGCCATTTGAGTAATGTAGGCTCTGACAACTCGAAAGATCGCTTTGTAACATTCATGCATTAAAAGGTGATGACGAATAAATTGGGCAGAGTGGACAGCGCGCCCGTCAATCAAAAGTTTGATATATGACTGAATATACATAGCGTTTCTCGCTACAAATACGTTCGACTTTGAAGGTGAACTAGGGGCTGGAAGGTGGGCTCGGCTCGCGTCGTGATAGTAGACCACCCGAGCGCCGCCGCCGCCGCCGCTGCCCCGCCGCCGCCCCGCCGCCGGGCGCCGCCGCGAATTTATGTCCATTGGGACGTACAGTGAACGATGGTACATGCAAATGCGACTAGCAGCTTGGTTGGCGCAATACCGCGTTCGTTCAGCATCGGCCGTCACCGTGAGATGACAGCTGCGGCGGGTGGAGCTGCCGGCCGGCGGACAGGCGCCGCCCGCCGCCCGCCCGGGTACCGACACAGCTCAGAGGCACCGCCCTCCCGGGTACCGACACAGCTCAGAGGCGCCGCCCTCCCGGATACAGACACAGCTCAGAGGCGCCGCCCGCCCGGGTACCGACACAGCCCAGAGGCGCCGCCCTCCCGGGTACCGACACAGCTCAGAGGCGCCGCCCGCCCGGGTACCGACACAACTCAGAGGCGCCGCCCGCCCGGGTACCGACACAGCTCAGAGGCACCGCCCTCCCGGGTACCGACACAGCTCAGAGGCGCCGCCCTCCCGGGTACCGACACAGCTCAGAGGCGCCGCCCTCCCGGGTACCGACACAGCTCAGAGGCACCGCCCGCCGCCCTCCCGGGTACCGACACAGCTCAGAGGCACCGCCCGCCGCCCTCCCGGGTACCGACACAGCTCAGAGGCACCGCCCGCCGCCCTCCCGGGTACCGACACAGCTCAGAGGCGCCGCCCTCCCGGGTACCGACACAGCTCAGAGGCGCCGCCCTCCCGGGTACCGACACAGCTCAGAGACACCGCCCTCCCGGGTACCGACACAGCTCAGAGACACCGCCCTCCCGGGTACCGACACAGCTCAGAGGCGCCGCCCTCCCGGGTACCGACACAGCTCAGAGGCACCGCCCGCCGCCCTCCCGGGTACCGACACAGCTCAGAGGCACTGCCCGCCGCCCTCCTGGGTACCGACACAGCTCGGAGGCGCCGCCCGCCCGGGTACCGACACAGCTCAGAGGCGCCGCCCTCCCGGGTACCAACACAGCTCAGACGCACCGCCCGCCGCCCGCCCGGGTACCGACACAGCTCAGAGGCGCCGCCCTCCCGGGTACCGACACAGCTCAGAGGCACCGCCCGCCGCCCTCCCGGGTACCAACACAGCTCAGAGGCGCCGCCCTCCCGGGTACCGACACAGCTCAGAGACACCGCCCGCCCGGGTACCGACACAGCTCAGAGACACCGCCCGCCCGGGTACCGACACAGCTCAGAGGCGCCGCCCTCCCGGGTACCGACACAGCTCGGAGGCGCCGCCCGCCGCCCAGCCGGGGTACCGACACAGCTCAGAGACACCGCCCGCCCGGGTACCGACACAACTCAGAGGCGCCGCCCTCCCGGGTACCGACACAGCTCAGAGGCGCCGCCCGCCCGGGTACCGACACAGCTCAGAGGCGCCGCCCTCCCGGGTACCGACACAGCTCGGAGGCGCCGCCCTCCCGGGTACCGACACAGCTCAGAGGCGCCGCCCTCCCGGGTACCGACACAGCTCAGAGACACCGCCCACCCGGGTACCGACACAGCTCAGAGGCGCCGCCCTCCCGGGTACCGACACAGCTCGGAGGCGCCGCCCGCCGCCCAGCCGGGGTACCGACACAGCTCAGAGGCGCCGCCCGCCGCCCAGCCGGGATACCGACACAGGACTGTGTCGTGGACTTCCATAGGTGGCAGGCCCTCAGCCTGGGTACTCAGTGGACTTGATACAATCCAGAGGTGGCAGTCCATCCTTTCTCCGGGGTTCTCAGTAATTCCGCTGAAGTCCAGCTGAAGACCCCGTCACGCCGCGGGGAGCTGGGCCGCCCACCGGGAGATGTTGCGGAGAGGCCGACCGTGACTGGTGAACACGACCAGGTCACAGCCGAGATAAGCACAAACGAGGTACCGCTGACAGGCAGATGACCGCGGCAGATGACCGCGGCAGATGACCGCGGCAGATGACCGGCACAGCGGCCGGCATGGGAGAGAGATAGCACGACAGATCTACAGCGGCCGGCATGGGAGAGAGAGATAGCACGGCAGATCTGGCTGACAAGGGGCGGAACAGGCCGATAGCGGGCCGTCACGGTGCCGCTGATCGATGAAGGCCACACTGCGCCCCGCTCCGGTCAGTGAGTCAGCTGGGGGCGGTCGGTCACGCGCCGACCACGGCAGCTGCTCCGGATGCAGGTGGCCGGCCACCGCCATCATCACCGCAGCGTAACCCACAGCCCGGCAGCTGAGTCGCGGGGCCGACACGCATGAACGTTTCGACATCCGCTGTCGGTCGACAGGCTACCGGGAACATCACTGGCTATCCTCCGTTGCGCTGGAACCGGCCGGCGCGACGAAGCCGCCGCGTCCGACGCGACGCGAGACGGCGGCGGCGGCGGCGGCTGTTCAGTGTGTCGATTGTCCGATAGATGGCAGTGGTGAGAGCTACGACGGCAGCGGCCGACACAGGGTCATCATTGTTTAATGACAGTTCCGGCTGCGGTAAGCATGCCTGCGCGGTCACGCCAGAACGAGGCGTACACAGCAGCTGAGAGCTGGTTGCTGACCAGAGATGAGAGCTGCAGCTGCAGCAGCGAGCAGCCCCCTGGTGTGGTCACAATTCACAGTCTGACAGGCACTTCCCCGTACACAGTTTGTGTCGTTTCTTATGTTGCATTGATGTCACCCACGGACGAGGCCGATAGCAGTAGGACGCTTCTATTGGGAACAAGTAAGCAAGTATTTAGATAAACGGCAGCCTCTATATTAGTCCTAATATCGGCATTGCTTCAAAGTCGAGACAGTCTGTCTCCGTTAGACGCCTTGCTTCTTCCAAATGAAGCATTGGACCTTGTAAACCATCCAGCTCCACTGCTTCAGAAGCATGTCAGTCGGTAAATTCCTGATCACATTTTTGATATGGTCAGCATAACGGACCTAGGCCAGTAGACCTGCTGGTGAACAAATGCGATAGTGATTTTTTTTTTGGGGGGGGGGCATATACGCTGGTCTGCCACGAATCAACAAAGACCTGTCTGACGTCTGCCTCGAGGCAGAGGCGCACCGAGGTATGGGTTCTGTGAAGTCCGCACCACTGCGGACTGCTCTCGACTCCTCACGTTTGTGGAAAGTCCTCACTTTGTTATGATTATTGAGAATCCACAACAAAGGCCAGAAGCCAACGAGAATGTGTCATTCGCGACCCAAATAGACACGGCCCCGGTCCCGTCCCTCTTTTTCAGAAGTCTGGGCACGCCTCTGCTAGTCTGTTCCTGGCCATACCATGCAATGGCCTTTGTGACATAAGAGAGTGAATCTGATTTACGATGTCCGGCTTGGGAATGCTTATGGCCGACATTGTATTGTTGCTGTCCGCGTCACTAGCAGCAGACTGGTTTGTTTCTGGCCGTTCGGGACGTTTCAGATACGGCGTGCCTGCGGACAAGCAAAGAGCACGAGCAAGCAACAATACGCCGCGACTCACGACCGCAACATCCAGCGAACTGCAAAATCGACCGCAACAGGATTACGATGCACCCAGTTCCCCGAATACCTTCCAAGTAAGCCCGAGTGACAAGTTTCAGCCTTCAAAACAATTATAAAAAGCATTCGTATAGAGCCGATGAGTTCCAATGGAAGTGCCTATCGTGCGGAAGAGATCAGGTACGATGGGACAAAGGGATGTTTCTCCTGACCGATGTATCAACAATTGATAACACGGCGCGAACCATACCAGTCGCCACTGCCGAAAATCTCCGCACGCTAACACGTCACTGTCTGGCCGCGTGCGGACTGTGAGATGATATCTCCGTCAGATCCAGTCGCCGAAACACGAGCTACTGACCAATGACGGTCAATGAGCTGACCATTTACAAAGTCCCTGTCCACAATCGGCAGAGGGTGAACTCCGGTGCGTGACTAGGAACGCCACCGTGGCCTGACGCGTGTCCAAGCCACAGGAGCGTTCGCGATGGTCGCGATTTTTCCTCTGAAGGACACTGGCGCCATGTTCGCGGTATTTCGCCGCTGAAGCAGAGCTAACCGCACCGAGCCCGTCTGGCTAAACAGGTCAGCCGGAGCGTATCGCGTGCTACGCGCGTTCCCCGTACACGACCTTCTCCGCACGGTCAGCCGAGCACAGACGAGCACGGCGGAGCACGGCCAGTAGAGCGCTGCGGGGCAGGGCAGGGCAGGGCGGAGGACGGCATGGTACGGCCGAGCGAGCGTGACGCGCGCCGAACGAGCCCCGACCGAACGTACCCGCCCGCACCTCGCGTCGTTCGGTGTTCGTTCGCGTACTGCCAATGGCCAATCGACAGACGAACGGAGCCACATCGGACTCGGTAGCGGATCTCTCGTCCCCACACTCCTGGTGGGGAGCAGGGCAGAGGGGCGGGCCGGCACGTGGCCGGCACGCGGCCGACAGCGGACCAATCAGCGCCCGTAGCCGGCCGCCTCCGACGCGCTAATTGGCTCCCCGCCCCTGGCCAGATCGCCTTTTATGGGGGTGTGACGTGTGCGTGTGTGAAGTGGTCCAGAGCTGGGCCCCAGGGAGTGGGAGGGACGCCAGGAAGACTCGGCTCGGCTCGCTGGCTATGGAAATGTATTTCAGGGGCGGACGGGCTGCCCTAGTTATTTCCCAGACAAAGTGTAGTCATTGATCATCGCTCATTTCGGGCGGCATCGCCAGCCAAGAGTTTTTCACTTTAGACTGATTGGTTTTAAACATGAGGGTCTAAGCCATGATGATGGCGTATGGCATGCGTAACACGCCAGGTAGTCCGACAATTCACAATGCAGCCACTGATGATTATCGTGTCTTCCCACGCCGACTAGTGCGTTGTTTTACCCAATTTACGTCGGCGAGTTCCGCTGCATTGTTCCCAAACTATGTCCAATTCAAGGAATGTCGGCTGGTTGTTGCGCAAGTCATGCTTGCGAGTTGAGGCATTGTCGCCGCGTACCTCGTCCGTGAACGGCATTGTTGCAGAGGAAATACGCACTGATGATGGCTCGAGACATCTGAATGATATTGTCATCCGGGTGAAATTGGGAAGCGTTGAGACGCTTAATAGGGTTACTTTATAAACTCGAAAGTGCTCCAAGAATGTCAGAATTATTATTAAAATGTTCCATGATACATGTAACACCAAAGACCGCCAAAGATTTAAAGAATGCAAATTGGTTTAGCTGCACACATACACAAATGGTGTACTTCCAAAGCCATAGTCGCGTGCATGCCACACGCTGCCAATATGGCACATTCATGGCACAACAGATTTATAACAACACAGATACCTATCTGATATGCTTGTCTTACAACTATCCACTATCCAATGGGTGAAGACACGAAACCACTTTTACGTGCAATATTGCTTTACTAATAGGATAACTTTACCAAATAGGTAGCGCCACAGCTTACCCGTCATGATCCTTCTCAAACACAAATTCGTGATGTGTTTTATGCTTGAGATATCCATACAATGTTTTCCATTTTCTACATTCCAAAGCATCTGGACTGAGTGACCCAGACAGCTGTGAGGAGACAGCTGCCCCTCCCGCTGGTGCGGCTCATCACTCCGTGTTCGACCCTCGGGTTCGAGCCGGCCCGTCAATAATCGTCCGTCCTATAACTCCCGATAACTCTTTGGAGCGACTCATCACTCAATCACTCCATCACGACCCTCGGTCCGAGCCGGCCCGTCAATAACCGTCCGTCCCACAACTCCTTCAACTCGCCGGAGCGCCGCTGGCGACGGAAGCCGGCGGGCGTCGTGACCGATCAGCTGCAGCTGCAGCGACTGTGACGCGCTGCTTTACCCTGCCACACCTCAATCATCGCCCCGTTCCGCCTCCACGGGCCACTGCCCAGTGCCCAGCCGGACCAAGGCGGCGATGACGGGCCGACCCGGGCCGACCCGGGCCGACCCGGCCCGCCGCCCGGCCAGCGGCGTGATAAATCATCAGCGAGCCGCGGAGCCGCTGACCGCGGCCCGGCGGCCCGGCGGCCGGCAGATAGCGCCGGCATGCGGTGCGCGTGTCCGTCGGAGACCCGGGGCTGACCCTCATTAGTCTTGTGGTGCCGACCCGCCCAGCCCGGTCCGCTCTGATGGTCAGGTCGACTGGGAGATGGACTGCTCGCCCGTCAGCAGCCGGGGCAGTGGAGACCCGTCCAAGGTGTGAGCTCAAACATTGGAGGTAGTTGTCCTATTGTGGCCGCCTCGGATCACGGTACGTCCTGGATCTGTCATTTCATGGGAGCTGGTTTATAACAGTGCCGGGGCAGCCGATCTGAACAGTCCGAGGCGGTGAAGCTCCCCATTGGCGGTCAGGGCGCCGTTAAAGGTGACGATAACCGAACAGCTCTACCGGGCTCCTCGCCGGCAGTAGGTCAACTGAGGTTAATGGCGCCATGGTCGTAATTAATGTTCGCGTTCCGTTTCCGACCGGACGGCTGCTTGTTTGACGAAAAAAGAGCAAAAACGTCATGCGAACAAGTGGTATCAACAAGTATAAATGAATGCATCACTAGAAACAAACAAAGACTAAAAGGGAAATGCCACGAAGCACTGTCGAGTTAAGGTGAAATTTATGTGATCTTCCATTATGCCAATTAAAGAGGATATTTATTACGTTACAAGCGCTTTGCAAGAATGATGATCAAGCGAAAAGCAAACATAAAGAGGTTATCAGGCTAATATTTTGGCTATATTTGGCCTTGATCGAACATCATCTTGTTGAGCAAAGATAATAATATTACATCGTCAATTATTATCACTCGTATGAAGTTAACTTCATATGAAGTCAGTTCAGGCGTCCACCATGTTCAAACGGGAGCGCTAAAACGTGCCGTTTTCCATCCCAGACAAAACATATATATATTGGCCATGCATTACAAATACGTTGACGTTTTCCAAGAATTCAATTGGCATTTGTGCCGCGAGAAAAGTGGATAATCTAAAGATAATCTATCCTTGTTTGGAAGTATTAAATCACATATTGGATTACTGAAAGCGAAGATAAACGATAACATTGTAAGGAAGGAGGTCTATCCACTTCGCTCAAAGTGAAATTGATAAGTCTGACGATTTACATTTTTCCTTTTCTGTATTTAGGATATTTAGTTCGCATATTTAGGGCCATGAGTCTTGTATCTTTAAATTTGAAAAATACTGTTGTTTGCTTGTTCTGTTTTACCCTGAAGAAGCCGCAAGGCGTAATATACGTTAATTATTCATCATCTTTTTTAATTACCATAACATGAGCAAAGGTTACTTTTCCATCTTCTTTTTATCTGCACAATGCCCATCGCAGCCATCCATCATATATGTTTCTGTATTTATTGCTGAGTGACCCACAATTACACGCTTATCCTAATGTTACGTCAGCGTTTCATGTGTCAATGTGTTTATCTATACGTACTCTTAATCCTGGTTTGTCTCCAAGATTAACAAGCTTGCTTAGAATGGTGCATGACGACACCGATATTCACCCTGATCTATAGGTACCTACCGACGCATACGTGTTTTACCTTGCTTTTAAGAAACGTCTTAGTGTGTTAAAATCGTGTTCCGTGGTGTTGTTATACTGTACGTTGTCCTCTGGGCTGATGAATGGTCCGTATTGCAACGATGGGATTTCACCCTGATGTCCCGCGAACCTATAATTATCGGTGTAGGTATTCGATATCATACTCAATTATAATTGTAATTGCACGTGTTGTATTAGATATTATTAAATATTCTCAGTCAATCAACGGAAAACCTTCAGGTCATGATCCATAATGCACCAGTCAAGTCCGCAAAAAAATACATACCAGTCGGAGTTCATCGCTAGTCCTTGAGTGGGCTGGTATTAGGTAACTAATTACAGCCTGATGATATCTATTGGAGGAATGCTAATGCAGGACTTAACAAAAATACGGACGGCTGACCGCGAGCCGATGCTTACCAAACTAAGACGCTCCTGGATTACAAATGTTAATCTGGCAGAATTAAAATTTATGACGTGTGTTGGTGACATGCAATGCTTTTTAAGCGCTGTGTGAGTGACCTTCCAAGGTTCTTGTGGCGAATCGAATGTAAGGGTTCAAAACTTATGGTGAAGAGTTTGCCCGACAGACAAAAGTTCTGGAATTATCCGGCAAATGAAGAAAATATTGGCATCTCTGAAGGTTCCATTTCAGAACTTCTCTGATTTGAGGCGTCTCCAGTATTTCGGCTGAGTGGGGCACTGTGTGGTGATTGGCCAGCGTTATGATTCGGTCCGCACCCGAGAACGTCGCAGAACACGAGACCACACACATACGGCAATCCATTTCATATGCTGCTCGTTCGTCATGATGTGTAATAAGCGTTCAACACTCAAGTGCTGAACGTCTCAGGGTCGGCTGGATGATGCCCGCTCTAAAAGTCGCACCACTGATATCGATGTTCTGTGGGGACATTCTCCTTGTCGATTGCACTAAGAGCCTCGATACAGGTGAAGCTTGCTTAGCGCATCACTGCAGGCCCCACAACTTTTTGCCTGTCTTGCCACATGCACGGCAAGAAGCCAGCTGCCACCATTCGTCGACAGCCAGCTTCAGCCCACATCACTGCCCCAATACCTTGTCCGGTGACAGAAGCGTCATCAGTTTACAAGACGCTCGATCAAAGCGACCGTGATCGACGGCCGTTTTTGCTTGCGTTGCTGACTTCTTGCCAAGCACGCGCGCCGCAGTGCCGGCCGGCGGCGACGTCCCAGAAAGTAAAAGCCAGTAACGCTCGTACGTGAGTGCCATAACGGTGCCTGGCGCGGCTGCACCGCGGCTGGTCCGGGGCCGCGCTCTCGTGGGCGGCTCATCTCGGCCGTGAAGCGGCGCAGAACTGGGCCGATCGACGTCATTAACGCCGCCGAACGGACCCTCGGCCGGCTGCAGCGGCGCCGAACGGGCCCTCGCTCAGCCGCGCTCGGAACAGCGCCAGCTCGTAAATAGCGGCCGCGGTGCCGAGTGTGCAGCGCGCTCCAGTGCTGAGCCACGGCAGCGAGCTGCTCTTTTTGCCATTGCACAGCACAGCTTTCACGTGCCGACGCCCAGCTTAAATTACAATTAGCCGAGTGATACCGCCGGGCCGACCCGCCCGACTGGGTAGCTGGCTCATGGCCGGTCCCAGCTCGAGCAGCCCGGCCTCGGCGGACAGTCGGACACCGTCAACACCACGACTCCCGCCTCCTCCCAGCGAACCCCGCGACACGGGCACCGTGTTGGGGCCGCCCCGACGGCCCGGCGCGGGCGGGCCCGCTGATCAGACCGAAAAAGGCGGCCGGTCGGCCACGCGACCGGACGGTAATATAGGGGCGGCGGCGGCGGACTCCGCCCGGCCGCTCGAGCCGCCGACAGCCCGCCCGGGCCGCCTGGCCCGCCTCGGCCGTCCGTGTGTGCTCCGTACGGTGCGCGGTCGGTGCACGCCGTGCAGTGTGCAGTGTGCAGAGTGCAGTGTGTGTGTGTGGTGCACGGCGTCGGGGCAGTACCGCTCGTATCTCAGCGACCGAGAGTCAATATGGGTGCGCCGCAGGAGGCCTGAGGGGCTCACTCGCTCCGCGGCTGGTGTTGGCTGACGGCCGAGAACGGGACGAACGGGCCGACACAGCCGACACAGCCGACACAGCCGACACAGCCGACACAGCCGACACAGCCGACACAGCCAACACAGCCGACACAACCGACACAGCCGACACAGCCGACACAGCCGAGCGCGGCCGAGCGCGGCCGGCAGTCAGGAGAGATCGGCCCGCGGACGGCAGCGTCACGGGCCGTTACGGACCGTCACGGACCGTCACGGAACGGCGTTACAGAGTGTCTGTGATGGCGACACACACACAGTGATCAACTCAGCACTACCGGAGCTGTCACGCTGATCGCTAGTTGGGGTACGCTCGCCTGTTATTCCCATAAACGCGACGACAGAACATTGCAGCCAGCACCTGCATACCGGCCCGTCATTCCGGATGACCTACATTCTTATGTCCTATTATTATCTAAGGTGACTGTCGTATTAGCCCAGGATATTCTCTCTGATTGTCCCATACCCCCGATATATTCTCCTCGGCAGCATAGTTTCTCAGGTTTATTCTCACGGGTGATTCATATGATTCATATGCCCCCGTTTATCATCTCAGCGGGCCTATATATTCTCTCTGACGGGCAGCATGACTGTGGTCCATTCCATCTGCAGTAGTCAAACCGCTGTACTCGGGTATCTGCGAATCGGCGCTATCGGGCAGTCGCTGACTTGACACAGCCTCGACTCGAGGCAGCCCATGTCGCCTCGTCTCATCGTCTTAAGACGACCCATCTCGCCTCGTCTTATCGTCTCGAGAGACTCCTCGTCTCATTGTTGCATCTCGCCTCGTCTCCTCGTCTCGAGACGGCCCATCTCGCCTCGTCTCATCGTCTCGAGGCGGCCCATCTCGCCGCGTCTCGTCATCTCGAGAGACAGACCATCTCGCCTCGTCTCATCGTCTCGAGGTAACCCATCTCGCCTCGTCTCATCGTCTCGAGGCTGCTCGGCCGTGGGAGAGGCGGATTCTGATAACATCGCGGCGCCTCGCCGCAGCCTGGGCGGCACCCGGCGCGGAGCGGCTGCCACAACAGACCCGCCCCCGCCCCCGCCCCCGCCCAGGCCGCGGCGAACACACACTCCACGCGACGATGGCCCTCCTCTGCCTGCCTGTTTTGGCTGAGATGCGGGGAGAGGGACGGAGGCAGAGGAAGACAGAGCAATGAGAGGAATATGTGGATGGAGAGAGACAGACAGAGAGAGGTAGAGGGCCAGGGGAAGAGGGAGTGGTAGAGGTAGAGGTAGAGGTAGAGGTAGAGGTAGATGTAGATGTAGAAGTAGAGGAGATGTAGATGTAGATGTAGATGTAGATGTAGAGGTAGAGGGAGAGGTAGAGGGAGAGGGAGAGGGAGAGGGAGAGGGAGAGGGAGAGGGAGAGGGGGAGAGGGAGAGGGAGAGGGAGAGGGAGAGGGAGAGGGAGAGGGAGAGGGAGAGGGAGAGGGAGAGGGAGAGGGAGAGGGAGAGGGAGAGGGAGAGGGAGAGGGAGAGGGAGAGGGAGAGGGAGAGGGAGAGGGAGATAGACGGGGAGGGAGAGGGAGGGGTAGAGGTGGAGGTAGATATACGGGGAGGGGGGGTAAAGGTGGAGGTAGATAGACGGGGAGGGAGAGGGAGGGGTAGAGGAGGAGGTAGATAGACTGGGGGAGGGGTAGAGTAGGAGGTAGATAGACTGGGAGGGGAGGGAGCGACGGTATGGGAGCCGCCGCGCCGCGCTGCGTCTCGGTGACCGCGCCGCGCTGCGCCTCGGTGACGCGGCTGTACATCATGACAGCGGGAGGTAGAAAAAGTCGCGCAACAACGCAGCTGGCCCCTGCGGCGGCTCGGTGTGGTGACACCGTTACTCTCCTGCGACCACTGTAACTGTGTCACCCCGTAAAATATCACCGGGAATAGCGCCGTGCACGCTCGCTATTGTCCAGCTCAGGTGGCCAGGGTTTGTAACGGCATCTGCCATCTGTCATGGCTGATTTAGGGATGGAGCGTGTGTGAGACTTCAACGCTCCGGTTCAACTTAACACAAACACTCGTGGTCAAACGGTTGCTGCAAAATGTTGGTTTTCACCGAGCAGGTGTATGTGGGGGGGGGGGGGGTCGCTTGGCACGCACTCGAGTGACTAATGAAAGTGAAATTAGTTTTCTCTGCTCGCTCTGTCATATCGCTGTATCTTTGCTTTGATAACATACGACCCAGGGGCTCGCCGAAAACTTAAACGATTCCCGGTTGGAGCGGCGCCAGACGAATGCCCTATTTACATCTGCCGCATAACGAGCTGACATATAATTATAAATGATGTATTACACCTGGCAACTGATGAACCGATAGCCGGAACAAATAAACACGCTCTGGCAGCGAGAGATCTAGGGCGCGCGCGCGCGCTGCTTTACTCACCGGATAGGTCGAGTCGCTTCAAGGCTAACAAGCTGTCAAACAGCTGGCCGTCCAGCGAGATAATGTCATTGTCTCTGAGGAAGAGTTCGCGAAGGTTGGCCAGCACCATCAGCGCCTCGCTGGCCACCGACTGCAGGAAGTTGTGGCTGAGGTCGAGCGAGGTCAGCGACTTGAGGCCGCTGAAGCCGCCGGACGGCAGCGTCACGATGTGGTTCATGTCCAGCCGCAGCGTGTTGAGACGGCCCAGGTTCGAGAAGCTTCGGTCGCCGATCACGTCGATCTGGTTCTGACTGAGGTCCAGCTCACGCAAGTTGCGCAGGCTCATCAGCGCGCCCGGCTCGATGGACGTGAAGTTGTTCTGCGACAGCGTCAGCTTGGTGAGGTTCGGCAGGCCGCTGAACAGGTCGCCGGTGAGCGCTCCGCTGAACTTGTTGCGCGCCAGCTGCAGCTGCTGGAGGCCCTGTAGACTGCGCAGCGCGCCGCCGGCCACGCTGTCCCCGTCCAGCAGGTTCCCCTCTAGACTGAGGCTGGTCAGCGCCGGCAGGGCCGCGAACACCCCGGGCGACACGCGCTCGATCTGGTTATCGGCCAGGTTCAGCTCGGCGAGGCTGACCAGCGGCGGCAGCGAGTCGGCCGGTAGCGCCGCCAGCCGGTTGCCGCTGAGATCGAGCCGCTCCAGCCGGCGGACGCGCCGCAGCGCCGCCGTCGGCACGCTCGCCAGCCGGTTCTCGCCGAGCCCGAGCGCCAGCAGGGAGTCCTCCAGGCCGGCCAGCAGGTCCTCCGGCAGGTTCTCGGCGTGGGAGCCGGACAACAGGAGGCCGTGCAGCGCGGCGCCGGTGAAGAGCCCGCCCGGCAGGCTGGGCAGGCCCCGCACCACCAAGTCCGCCAGCCGCGGCCGCGGGGAGGCGGACAGCCGGCCGGCCACCGCACGCAGCTCCGCCTCGTCCGAGGTCTGGCAGTGCAGCGTGCTCTGCGCGTCACAGTGGCAGCCAGGGATATCCAGGCAGCTGGAGGCGAGCAGCAGCGCCGGCAGCACGCTCAGCCACGCCAGCGTCGGCAGCAGCACTCTGAAACGGCGGGGACGGATAACGGTCAGACACGCGTCTCGCCACAGCAACACACCTGTCCCAAGTAGGTCTAACAACACCGGGCTCATGGCACCGGGCCAATGCTGAGGGGTTAAACCGGTCAGAAAGAACATCAATTCGTTGGACACGGGGACACACCAGATGCGTATTTAAATACACCGCCAGGTGTCAGCGAGAGACTCATGAAGCACTTTATCAGTGCAGAGCTGCACCGACGTGCGACGCACTCCTCTGAGATGTGATTACTCTAGCCGATTAATTGCCGTTTCAACAGCCGTCAGTGGCGGCGGCAGAGTGGCGGGGCGGCGGCCGCTGAGGGATGGTGCCGTCACCGCGACACGAGGCGCCGGCGGCGCGGCCGTGTGACCGCCGCGCCACGTCACGGGTGATTCCCTCGCCTTTTGTGGCCGGCTCGCGGGCGGGCCGCCGTCGCCGCCCGGCCGGCCGGTTCTCACAGCCGCCGCGATTGTCCACGGAGCCGAGTGCTCGGTCAGACGGCGACAAACGACTTCCCCTGCTGGCCGTGCCAGCAGTGAGGGCTGAGGTCGCCCGCCGGCCCCGCCCCCGCCGGCGCCCCCGCCGCCACCCCGCCTCCGCGGTCTGCAGGGGCGCCACAAAGGGCTGGCTGCAGTGGAACGGAAGGGGGGCGGCGGCGGTGGGGAGGCGGTTATGTGGCCGCGTGACGGGGTGTGGTACCGACTGGCAGCCGGCATTGAAAACGAATGACGGCCGCCGCATATTCACCGAGTGAACCAGCGGGCGGTGGGGGGTGGCACTGGTGGGGGCACGGTTGTAGCAGCATTTCCGTTTACAAAGAAACTGACATGACTAAGCGACATGATATGGATCTACTGGACGGACTGGAACACCGACTCGGAACATCTTCCGGTTATTGTTTACTCCCTCTGTTCGTGTTGTTTATTGAGAAGTTAATATATTGTGATACATGGGGAGAATCCTCCCTAAAAATTTCGGTTCGGTCCGCCGGTCGGAGCCGACCACAAAGCCATGCCGCAGCGGCAGTGGCTCCGACCCGGACAGGAAGATGCAGCCGTCCCGACTGGACGGACAGACGGGCGACATCATCGGACGCCGACGGTGGCCTTGGAGTAACGTATTTGCACGGAATGCCATCGTTAGCGGATACCATCCAAGATGGCGATAGAGGCCGAGGATCAGCTGCGGCGGCGGCGGCGGTGGCGGTGGCGGTGGCGGTGGCGGTGGCGGTGGCGGTGGCGGTGGCGGTGGCGGCGGCGGCGGTGGTCGGTCGGTCGGAACGGCGGTGGCTTCCGCAGACCACCGATCGGCGATATATCGGCGCCGATTAGTCGAGGAAACCGCCGGTATGCCGCATCGGGCCCTAACGAGCCTCCTCGGAAAACCGCGGCCGATCGTCAGCGCTCCAGTCGCGTCGTAACTTACCGGCCTTGATCGGCCACAGTTAATGGCGCTGAGAGGGCACCCCACCTGCACTGGAAGGGAGTTCCTCCTCCTCGTCCCGCCACCACATCCGCCGTCCGGCCGGTCGGCCAGGCGGCTCTGAATAGGGACGGAAATCACCGGTGACGCTGGACGGCAGTAAAACCAGACCTTCCCTCCCCGCCTAGCGTTCTCGCACAATGACGCGCAGTCGCCGATCAGCAGTTGCGGCGCGGTTGCGACACGCGGCGCGCTGTGAGTCCCCTTTAATGGGCCGGTCAGGGCTGCGCACGGAAATGGTTGCACCGGATCTGGCGCCGGCGCGCCGGGAGCGCCGCGCCGCGCTGGGCCGCGCCGCGCTGCGCCTGTCACTGGGCTAATTAACGAGGGGGTGTGATGGATGCCGGCGGCGTCACCCCCGTCAGTGGTGGCGCCGGCGGCCGCTCCGCCCAGGCGCCAGTCATGACAAATGTGTGTGCTATACGGGCTGGTATGTGTGAGTGTGTTATACAAGCTGGCTGATGGCATGCCAGAGGCCGACCACGGAAGCTCTAATGGATCTGTGGACGGTTCAGGCTCACCCCTCATGAGGCCTGCCGGGAGCTCAGGCGCACACCTCCGGAAGCCTGTCGAGGGTTCAGAACCCCTTGTGAGGCCTGCCAAGGGTCACTCGCCACCGTGGGGTTCGCAGAGTTCAGGCGTGCTCGTGAGATAAGTTGAGGGTTCAGACGATCTTGTGAGGGCCCTATGAGGGTTCAGGCGCTCGCAGACACCCACTGGGGGTTTGTGGAAGTCCTCATGAAACGTCTCGAGCTCCTCAGTGACTCCGCCCCACTCTTCCGCCGGATGTGTGCTCAGCAATCGAGTGCGACCCTCCATGGCAGCTGTGTGTGTGTGTGTGTGTGTACCAGTACCAGGCAGCGGCGCGTCCGGGGTCCTCCTTCCAGACATCTGGCGCCAGCGACACCTCTCCCAGCCGGTGTGCCGGCAAAAATTCTAAGGAATTACTTCTAACGACAGAACTTCCAAGTCAAAACTTAAACGCGTCAAAACTGCCAATGGAAAAACTGCTAATGGAAAAACTTCTCCGCGTCAAAACTTCCAAAGCAAATACTTCTAAACGAGAAAACTTCCAAACGTAAAAACTTCCGAAGCCAAAACTTCTTCGCGACAAAACTTCCAGTGAAATGACTCAATTCCAAAACTTCTAAGGACAAAACTTCTAATGGCAAAATTTCCAAGCGATTAAACTTCCAAACGTCAAAACTTCCAACCGTCAAAACTTCCAAAGCAAAACTTCTTCGCGACAAAACTTCCAACGAAATAACTTCCAATTCCAAAACTTCTAAGCAACAAACTTCCAACCATCAAAACTTACAAAGCAAAAACTTATCCGCGACAAAACGTCCAATGAAATATCTTCCAATTCCAAAACTTAGGTTAGGTTAGGTAAGGTTAGGTTTTTGTTTTATAAGTTTTGACGCTTGGATTTTTTTTTCATTAGAGAAGTTTTGACTCATGGAAGTTTTCATTTTAGAAGTTTTGTCGCGAAGAAGTTTTTGCATTGGAAGTTTTCCCTTTAGAAGTTTTGTCTTCTGAAAGTTTTGGCATAGGAAGTTTTAACGCTAAGCAGTTTTGACTTATAAGTTTTTGCATTGAAAGTTTTGTCGCTTGGAAGTTTTTTCACTATAAGTTTTGACTGTTAGAAGTTTTGACGCTTAGAAGTGTGGTCTTTGGAAGTTTTGGCTTGGAAGTTTTGACGTTAGAAGTTCTGCACTAGCAGTTTTGACGTGGAACTCTCACAGCCAGCGGCACCTCTCACAGCACTCGACGGTGAGCTCCGTGGCGTCCCCGACCTCCCGCGGTTAATGCGTCACCCTAAGCCGCCGGGCTGCGCCACTGCGCGGCGTCATCCCGTCCGCTGGCCCCGCGCCGCGCAGCCGCGCCGCGCAGCCCACTAATCGACGACTTACCGCAAATCGGCTTAGCAGTGGCGTGACAGTATAAAGCACGTGTGCGTCAGCGCGGCTGGCTGCCGACGGCCGGCCACTTACTCGTGAGGCTCGGCTTCCGAGCGGGACGCTCCTCGGTCTGCAGCGACGGCTGGACGGTCACGACAACACGCCGATCAGGGGAGTGGAAACAGCTCCGACAGCCGCGCCTTTGTTGTCCAGCTGTGTGACCAGCTCAGGCGGCTGGCGAGGCCGGCCTGCCGCAGGTCCGCAGGTCCGCAGGTCCGCAGGCCCACAGGTCCGCAGGTCCGCAGGTCCGCAGGTCCGCACTCCGCAGGTCCGCTGACTGTATCCCGCTTTGGCGTCCGAGTGAGGCGTTGCAGAGACGCGGAGAGAGAGAGAGCTGAGTTGAGGCGGGATGTGCGGGGTGTGCGGGATACGCCCAGCGTTAGCCGTGATATGAGTCGGCCCGGGAGCAGCGAACCCTTCTCCTGGCCTGAACCTGGGCTGTCGGACCACCCCTCAGCGCACCGACATCTGAGCTGCGGCCGATATAACCGACCTGGCAGAGCCAGACTGCCGGAAACCCCTCCCAGGTGGCCGGGTCACGTATCGGGGAGAACTGACGTGACCTGACCTTTCTCATCGCCTTCCGGACAGAGACCACAAGTCAAAACGGCGCTGGATGAGCCAAAACTCATTGTCTTGTGGTCAGCATTGAGAAAGGGCAGTTGTGACAAGCATGAATAGGTTAGCTGTTGCATTTGTTGTCATGAGATTGCATTACGACATTTAGTGTCAAAGGTTCGCTTTATTTTGTTTTAATGAATAGTAAATCGGTGTTGCCAATATCAGAGCCAGATGGAACATTTGATAAATACAAGAAAGCGCACGTGTGTCCGCAAGACACCAGCTGTGCAATGTTTTGATGGCTACAGACGAGACTCTTGAACGCCATAAGGTGTGCGGGGCTGCCCGGGCTCTCGACGTCTCAGAGTGGCTGGTACACTTGACACCTGGGTGGCCGACAGCGGGGCCGCGTCTCCTCCGCACGCCAGTCACCAGGCGCCAGTGTTATTTTAGGCGCGCGTGCCGCAGGCGGTCTTCAAAAGACGACGGCAGGTGCGGAGACGTGGGAGAGTCGGTTGTTGACACGCGTTCACTGTCTCCTATCGAGTGGCCGAACCGGAACGGAACCGGAACGGAACCGGAACGGAACCGGAACGGAACCGGAACGGAACCGGAACGGAACCGGAACGGAACCGGAACGGAACCGGAAACGGAACGGAAACGGAACGGAAACGGAACGGAAACGGAACGGAAACGGAACGGAAACGGAACGGAAACGGAACGGAAACGGAACAGAAACGGAACAGAAACGGAACGGAAACGGAACGGAAACGGAACGGAAACGGAACGGAAACGGAACGGAAACGGAACGGAAACGGAACGGAAACGGAACGGAAACGGAACGGAAGCGGAACGGAAACGGAAACGGAAACGGGAACGGAAACGGAACGGAAACGGAACGGAAACCGAAAAACGAAACGGAAACGGAAACGGAACGGAAACGGAGCGAAGACGAAACGTATCCGGAACGTTGGTTTACTACAGGTTGGCCGGCAGGGGGGGGGGGGCGTGCAGAACCGTGACCTGACGGGTCGGTGACGCCGTGATGTGTGGCGGTGCGACGAGGTGCGGCGGTGCAGTGACGAGTGGCGGCGCGGCGCGGTGGAGACAGCAGGCGGAGCCGCTGTCTGTCTTCTCTCCGCACCTGAGGCGTGTTCGAGTCGGCTGAGGTCATACGGGAGACTAAGGAGTGGTGACAGTTTACAAAGGAGGAGGTGGCGAGTTAAAGAGAATGACAGCGGAGACGGACGAGGCGGATGCTGCAGTACTTTATTACCTTCAAAAAGGATGGATGGTGGTGACACGCTTCTCTTTTCGTCGCTCCCCCTGGGCTGTTCGGATCCGTGGGGTTGCTAAATGAGTTGTGACTATCAGCCCCGCCCCCGAATGACTCGCTCCACGTGACCAACCCCAGCGTGGCTCATTCGATACGCAGTTCAAACAGCGCTGCGCTAACTTTAGCCGGGCCGTGTTTTGGTTGCCATCACTCCTTTGCGTCAATGCGCCGCTGAACAACAATAAATCAACACTCTGACTGCTCTGACGTCACGGGCCGGCCGACACGTCAGTGATAAACTCCTCCCCAGGTTGAAAATAGTCGGCCGGCGCTGTACCTGGTGTCAGACGAGCTCTTGGTAGTGGTTGCGGCCCGGCTAAGGGTGGGCGCTCAGACCAATGGAGACAGTGGCCTCCACAAATCTAAACGCTGCCAAAGTCGACTCGGAGACGGGGATAAGGTCTCGTTTGCTTCCAGCCAGTGTCGGGTCATACCCAGTTAATAAAGATACATTATTTGACGAATCGTACATCACTGGATAAGCTGCGATCGTCAGGCTTACTGCCACGTCATGTTTTGTCTGGGTCCCGTGTTCCCGGGATTAGTTTATCGCCGTCTGACCTCGTCTAATTGAGTTACTTTCCTCTCGGAGAGTCAACGTTACACGGATTCATTGTTTCGCATCTGCTTGCTTAAAAGGTCACCTGTGCGGGCCCGCTGTTATGGAACAAGGCCGTTCAGAATTGCTATTAAGTCCTAGATTACAGTAGACATTGCCGCACCACGAGCCAGCATAAAACTGATCATGCCCTACGGTTATCGGCCGGCGGACCACTGAAAGCGTGTATTAACTATGAATGCGTCTCCTGAAGGTACAGCTGAACGGACACAATGGACGGGGCCAATCAAAGCCGCGGTTGCGCAAAAGCCAGCTGAATAAAGATCGAACGTTTCATCATTTCTTGATGGCGGATTACTGGAGCAGTACGGATATACGAAAATGGCCGGCTTGTTTTCTCAAGACCCGCAGGTTGGCCCCAGCGAGATCGCCTTTGTTCGTCTGACGTGTGCATTGTGCAATCAAAGGAGACCGATGCAAGCGGATGCTACCCCATGGGATGGATGTGTTGCCCTGTGTTGATCCTGTCGGGGTGGCCAGAGGATGGAAGTCTCTGGTCGTGTTGCACCTAGTCGGAAGAGGCCATGGTCACAACTCCATGACTCTTGTACCTGGTCAGAAGAGATCGGCGGATGTCACTCTGCGTGATGCTATGCTGCACTGCTGCAGCTAGTCAGGGAAGACCAGCAGTTGAACCTCTTATGGCCTCTTAAAGGAAATAGTTCACCTTCGGAAATGTTTTCAGAACACGATTTTATTATATTTTGTAATACAGTTTCTTTTTTTCTTTTTTAAAAATGGTCCTACGTCGCGCCAATTCAGGACAGAAGGTTGTAAATTATTGATTTTATGGTGTGCGTTATTGGTCTGCGCATGCTCCATGGCAGTGCTGGCACTTTCAGACGGTACGGTACATCATATATGCGCCGTATTCCTTCGCCAAGAAGTCAAATATCTTCGGCTGGAGAGTCTTTTCAGCCAAGGAAAGTTCCAGATAAGGATTTCTCAACACGGGCTACACAACTGCTATTTCAGTTAAAAACCCATGTTGAAGGTGAACTATTTCCTTTAACACCCAAAAGTCTGAGCAAGATCAGGGTTCGGCTGTTTCTTCTGGCGTTCTAGATCAGTTAAAGGAAATAGTTCACCTTTAACATTAGTTTTAAACAGAGATAGCAGTTTTGTAGCCCGTGTTGGGAAACCCCTATCTGCAAGTTTTCTTGACTGAAAAGACTCCAGCCGAATATATTTGATTTTTTGGCGAAGGAATGCGGTGCTGGCGAAATAATGTGGTGCTGGATCTACTAGCCCGGGCAGAGGCTATACCATCAGCCAATCAGCTTGCAGCTGGTGCTAGCAAGCGAACTGCCGGCCGCCGGCTGACACATCGCTAATGCGAGTCTATCCTTACGTGACTACTTTCGAATCTGATTGGCTGAGCCATTTTTTAAAATTCGCGTGACGTCAGGACTCTGACTCAGAGAGTATGTATATAGTTTTGATAAACAATGCAAATTTACGGCCTTCTGTCCTGAATCGGCGCGAAATAAGGCCATTTTTGACAATATAAAAGGAAATTGTATTTCAAAATATAATCAAATCGTGTTTTGAAAAAAATTCCAAGGTGAACTATTTCCTTTAATAACCTTAGTTCCGGATGTGTTTCAGTGAGAGGTTCACCGTGACGTCTCCGACCGGCACATCCGCCAAAGGTGAAGGGGTGCGAGCCGCGACAACCGGGTTCCTCTCACCTCGGACTCCTGGTCCCGTGTCCACCGAACCTTGACATCTGGGTGGCTGGGATGAAGACACCAACCTCATCGGTTCAATCATACCATATCACAGCGGACGTCCAGGCCGTCTGGCTATGCATTACCCGTGTCACCGGCGATCAGTTTACTGCATCGCTGAAGCAGATAAGTCGGCGGCATGGCTCGCCGTCTATCTTAGCATGCACTGTGTCCCTGCAGCTGGACTGTAAACAGAGTGTGCAGCGACGCTCGAGCACACTTCAGTGCAGCCGTGGGAAGTGGGTAAGGGTTGCCGGCGAGCAAATCATGACAATTGATGAGATAAGTTGTGCGGCGTCTGCGGAGAATGAGTACCGTAGCGGTGTGCACGTCATCCGGCCGTGACATCATGATGTCATGATGTCACCCTCGGCGGCACAGGCCTGGCGTTCCGCTATGAGTGTCGGCAGGCGCTGTCGGAGCGGCGACACGGCAATAAACGCTGCCCGGCCGGAGCGCCCTGCAGCTGAGAGGGGGACTTCAGGCCCGCCGCTGTGGGGGAACTTCAGGCCCGCCGCTGTGTGGAGCACTCTGCAGGGCGCAGGGCGCAGATGGGACTGGTGAGGACGCTCTGCAGACCGGCGCTGGCGGCGGTCTCGTGGTGGTGGACTATTTATGTGCTACCGTCACTTCTGCGAAGTCACTTTCACGTGTGAACCACATGGGAAACGTTATGTTTTTTTTTGGAGGAGTTTGTGTTTGAAATATTCGAAGGGAACTATGACAGTGCGAGGAGGGTTCCAACGTTACCCGACCGCGTGAAACATTCTGGCCAGCGTTTATTGCTGCTGCATGGCGGCCATGGGCATTGTTTGCTCGGAGAATGAGAAAACTGCTGCTGAGCCAAGTGAACCATCGCAGACGCCTTACAAACGTCCTTGGACTGAAGGTAATTCCGGCAACCGTATTTTGACAATCGCGCTAGCGAACCCGTCGCTTTGCTGCCATAATGCTTTCTTAGCATTTTGCACGTGATTTAACATCTTAAATGTTTTATAAAAAAACTAACATCAGTCAAATTTGCATATGTCTCACCTCACCACTTAAACCGCAGAGAATCATTCTTTGAAACACGGCGGGCACGTAGCCAGGATTTTTCTCAGGGGGGGGGGGGGGTAAATTTGCACGTCGGAAGAAAAATTTCGCTCCTCAGCCATATGTTGTCGACGGTGGTCGGGTCGTCAAATAATTTCATTTTATCTAGTGTATTTTTTTTTTGCTCAGGGGGGGGGACATAAAGACATAGACATAAAAGAAAAGTGCAACAAAGGGCCTCTTGGGCCCATCCGAGGTTGCACCCCACCCCCCCTCCACCAGTCTCGCCCCTTCAAATCACCTTACTCTACCTGCATAAAAGCAGGCTAATCCCACGAGTATTTATGAACATTTATGAACCCTTCTCTGTAAAGTATTTATCTAATCTAAATTTGAAGGAAGCAAGTGTCACTGCATCAGCGACATCCCCTGGTAGCATATTCCAATGTCCTACAACCCTTCTACTGAAAAATGACTGTCGTAGCCTAGTCCTACTTTGTTTCATAATGAGTTTGCTGATGACCTCCACCTCGATTTTCCCTATTGAACTCAAACATACCCTTTAAATATCCAGAATGCTGACTATTTACAAATTTGAAGACTTCAATTAGATCTCCTCTTAGCCTTCTATATCTAAGTGAAAACATTCCCAATTTTTTTTAATCTATCTTCATAAGGTAAACTACCAAGACAATTAACCATTTTTGTTGCCCTTTTTTGAACTCTTTCTAACAACCAGCAATCTTTCTCATACGTTGGAGACCAGGCTTGTACACAATACTCCAAATGTGGTCTAACGTATGCACAATACAGTTTTGTTATTACCTTTTCACTCTTGTAGGAAACATTTCTGTTAATGGCCCCTAGCATTCTAAGTGCCTTTTTCCTAGCTTCTACAACCTGGTCTGACGCTGATAGTCTATTGTTTACCACGACACCTAAATCTCTTTCCTTTTCAATCTGCTCCATTTTCTGCCCACCCATTTCATACCTATGTTTACTGCTAACCCGTCCAGCGTGCATAATCTTACATTTACTCAAATTTAATTTCATCTGCCATGCTTCAGACCACTCAACTAGCTTGTCCAGATCTGATTGAAAAACATCCTGATCATGTTTTCCTCTAATAATCCTGACAACTTTTAGATCGTCTGCAAATTTCAAGACTTTGCTGTCTATACTGTTCTCAATTGCATTCACAAATATTATAAAAAGCAATGGGCCCAGGACTGACCCCCTTGCCCCCCTGAGCAGCTACGTCACTGAAGCACGATGACGACATGATTGCGTGGTTTTGGAAGAATTTAAGGTGGCGTCACGAAATCTCTAAGCCGATCTACATTTAAAAGAAAAGCTGAAGTCACGGTAAAAATTGACAAAATGTTAATTAAGAGAGCTTGGACCAGCAGCCACCTAAAGACTAACGAGAAAGCGGAAGAAAATAAGTGACCCGAGACAGCGAGGGATGTTGCAAGACTTAGAGACGCAGCTGGCTGAGAGCCACCTGAAGAGCTCCGTCCAAGTATGGAGCCAGCCACTAGCCAGTCAGCCGTGGTTGGAGGCTGGCAGCGGCAGCAGAGCTGTTCAAACAGTCCGGCCCGGGGACTGCCGCAGTCACGACCCAGGAGCCAATAGCCGGCCGTGATTCAGCGAATCGGCGGCGGCCGGGTGTGTGTCTGTCTGTATGTGTGCGGACCTGGCCCTCGTGCGCCGCGGGCGGCTGAGGAGCGTCACGCCGCCGCCGCTGCCGTCTATGGACGGTGCGCACATCAGTGCGTTGCAGGCCGCCACAGCCCCCGGCGGTATGTGGCCTACCTGGCTGGCAGGGCATGGCAGCGGGCCGCCCGACCAGCCGCGCACGGGGCGGGGAGTGGAGGGGAGCGGAGGGGAGCGGAGGGGAGCGGAGGGGAGCGGAGGGGAGCGGAGGGGAGCGGAGGGGAGCGGAGGGGAGCGGAGGGGAGTGGAGCGGAGCGAGAGAGGGTGACGTGAGCGATCGCGATAAAACCCATCAAGGCCGTCAGAATGGGTTCGTCACGTGGGAGGCGGAGACGGCCGGTGTCTGGATGGTAACAAACAGTGAGATAGACACTGTCCCAACAGACTCTGTTGGATGAAGTGGGATGAGTCGGATGGGTAAGGCACGGTGCGTGTCGGTTATTCCCGGCAGAGTAGTTATGAAATTGTCGATTAACATTTGACATAACTTTGGTTGGCGTGCTTAACTTGGAATGGCATTGGATCAGCAGCAGAGAGGGGCCAACCGGTGACGACAACATGACGCTCTGTTGTTGTCATACTGAGTGTCGCCAAAAAGAACAACTCCGTCGTACTGAGTGTCGCCAAAAAGGACAACTCCGTCGCCTTCAGTGATGCCATCGCTTGTTTAGAGGCTCCCTCTCCGGGTAAACAAGGCGATGGACACATCCACCCACATTGGCGACGGGGGATGTTTTCGGCCATGTCAATCGCGGTCGCTTTATCAGCGGCAATTCTTATATGGCCTGAGACGAGCTACAAAAACCACGGACGACGGCAAAAGTATACGGCAAACCTGTAACACCGGAAACGGACTGATCTTATCGCTTATGCTACCTGCAACTTAAATAGACCGGCGGCGATAAAACACTTTCTCTGTCGATATATCCCTAGTGCCACCGGAGCACTGGTGCGGGTGCTTCTGATTCACCTGCTGGCCAACTTCGGCCGACCGATCCTTTGTTTCAATACGACAACCAAGGAAAATATGGCGACAGATCCACCCAGCACACGAGTTGAAGGTCTTTCAGGAAAACGAGGCATAAGGTAAAGGGAGGACTGCAAGAAACAGGTGTGGGTGTGTGCAATGCGCAATGTCAATTGCCAACACAGTGATTGCCTTGACAATGTTGACTCCTGCTGACTGCATGCATGTCACCTAGCCAGCCGAAACAGCATCATTATGTTCGTTTCGATTGCATTCTGTTTGAAAGGTGTACGCTGGAATTGCCTGCTTAGCTGACGCCGGTGGTGATTCCAGCACAGTGCAGAATTTCAGACACACTACGAGAGAGGAGAGGGGAGGGAAGGAGAGAGGAAGAGAGAGAGAGAGAGAGAGAGACGCAGTTCCGGGTCGGTAGGGAGGCCACGCCACCCGGGAGGCCATGACCTCCGTCTGCGCCTCACGCCACTCACGCCACTCACGTCACTCCCGCCTCCCGCCTCCCGCCTCCCGCCTCTCGCCTCTCGCCTCTCGCCTCTCGCCTCTCGCCTCTCGCCTCTCGCCTCTCGCCTCTCGCCTCTCGCCCCTCGCCCCTCGCCCCTCGCCCCTCGCCTCTCGCCTCTCGCCTCTCGCCTCTCGCCTCTCGCCTCTCGCCTCTCGCCTCTCGCCTCTCGCCTCTCGCCTCTCGCCTCTCGCCTCTCGCCTCTCGCCTCTCGCCTCTCGCCTCTCGCCTCTCGCCTCTCGCCTCTCGCCTCTCGCCTCTCGCCTCTCGCCTCTCGCCTCTCGCCTCTCGCCTCTCGCCTCTCGCCTCTTGCCTCTTGCCTCTTGCCTCTTGCCTCTTGCCTCTTGCCTCTTGCCTCTTGCCTCTTGCCTCTTGCCTCTTGCCTCTTGCCTCTTGCCTCTTTCCTCTTGCCTCTTGCCTCTTGCCTCTTGCCTCTTGCCTCTTGCCTCTTGCCTCTTGCCTCTTGCCTCTTGCCTCTTGCCTCTTGCCTCTCGCCTCTCGCCTCTCGCCTCTCGCCTCTCGCCTCTCGCCTCTCGCCTCTCGCCTCTCGCCTCTCGCCTCTCGCCTCTCGCCTCTCGCCTCTCGCCTCTCGCCTCTCGCCTCTCGCCTCTCGCCTCTCGCCTCTCGCCTCTCGCCTCTCGCCTCTCGCCTCTCGCCTCTCGCCTCTCGCCTCTCGCCTCTCGCCTCTCGCCTCTCGCCTCTCGCCTCTCGCCTCTCGCCTCTCGCCTCCCGCCTCCCGCCTCCCGCCTCCCGCCTCCCGCCTCTAACGCATTCAGACTCCTCAGCGGTCTCAGGCAGCTCGCTCGCACGCGCTCCACAGACGCGCACTGCGCAGTCCCACGCCAGCTCTGACGGACGGCCTACAGCGGCCAGCGGCGCCAGTCGCCACGCGCACTCGTGACGCCGAAATAGGCATGGAGCGGCCGGCGCGCATAGAGCGCTCATCAGTCAGTTGCCGAGCGGCCCTGGCGTGCGTCGCTTGTGGTTAGGTCACCGAGCGGCCCTGGCGTGCGTCGCTTGTGGCTAGGTCACCGAGCGGCCCTGGCGTGCGTCACTTGTGGTTAGGTCACCGAGCGCCCTGGCGTGCGTCACTTGTGGTTACAGTCACCGAGCGGCCTTGGTGTGCGTCACTTGTGGTTACAGTCACCGAGCGGCCCTGGCGTGCGTCACTTGTGGTTACAGCCACCGAGCGGCCCTGGCGTGCGTCACTTGTGGTCACCGAGCGGCCCTGGCGTGCGTCACTTGTGGTCACCGAGCGGCCCTGGCGTGCGTCACTTGTGGTCACCGAGCGGCCCTGGTGGGACTGCGGTAGGCGCTGACATGCACTCTGCAGGTCTGCCTGTCACACTGGCCGACATACAACCCCGCGTGAGGCGCGCGACACGCTCCGGCGACTATCGCCGCGCCAGGATCGCGGCCCAGCCGAGCCGACGCGTCCTGTGGCTCTGTGTAGAGTGGCTGTGTAGTCCTGTAGCTGTAGCTGTAGCTGTGTAGTCCTGTAGCTGTAGCTGTGTAGTCCTGTAGTCGCGTCCTGTAGCTCTGTGTAGAATTCATGTCGCGCCGATAGCCGGCCGAGAGGCGCTCCGATTTAGGTGGTGCACGGGTCTCCTGCTGGATTGATGCCGTCCTGGCGCCGCTGACCCAGCGACTGGTTACCGAACTGCCGTGAGCTGGGAGCTGCGGGGGGCAGCCGTCCCCCCGCAGCTGCTGACGTCACGGCAGCTTGTCAGCAGCGGCCGAGGCGTCAGCGGACGTCGAGCGGGATGGTGGCGGCGGCGGTGATGTTGCAGCTGAGCGGCACTGGCCAGGCAGGCGGTGGCTGACCGACACCCGGCCGGTGACAGGGACGGGCCGGCCGGCCCGCCGCCACGCAGCCACGCGCGAATCGCCGCCGCTAATCCGGCGAATTACGCCCACCGAGGGCCGGTCTTTCCTGGTCTGCGGCTCTGAGTCCGGAGACGAGTCGGGCTGAGTATGAGCCGGCTGGAGCCAGCGGCTGGGCCGCTGGGCCGCGCTGAGGCCGGCGTGTGCCACGAGTCGGTGGCTCGGCGGGTTGAGCGTAGCGGCGCGAGGCGAGGCGAGGCGAGGGCAGCGGCGCAGCAGCGGGAGGAGTCTCAACACAGCGGCGGACCGGCGGCGGGCCACACCTCAGCGCGTCCGCCCATTAATATTCATCGGTACTTACGTATACGGCGGGGCCGCCATTACTGGCGTCCCGTTAGCGCTGGCTGAGCCGGTATTGGGAGCGGCGGGAGGTGGCTGCCATGCCGACAGGACACCCGGCCGCGCCGGCACCCATTCCGAGGAACATGACTGCCACCATTCCGAGGAACAGACTGCACCCATTCCGAGAAACAGACCTGCACCCTATTCCAGAGGAACAGACTGCAACCATTCCGAGGAACAGACTGTTACCATTCCGAGGAACACAGACCTGCACCCATTCCTAGCCACCCGCTGTACCCGTCCCCGGTCACCCTGCACTGTCTCCAGTGTCCGCCTTCTCTGTGCCTGTTTCTCAGTAAGACCGCTGCTCTCTACTTGTTTTACTCAGTCGTCGCACTCATGTCGGGCTTTGCTGAAGCTGTTTACAGCAGTCCTGGTTCCTACCGGTTTCCACAGACATTTAAATACTCAAATGTTTCAGTAGCTCCACTCTACCATTTTCGGTCGTCTTCCGCACTGCATCAGCCGCTCGCTGCATCAATTCCAGTTACACGTTGTAGCTACTTCTATATCCACGCGGCACACTTATATTCAACACCACCGCGCCGGTTGTACTATGCAAATATACAGGACGCCTTCCGAATTCATTCCAAGCACCGTAGGGTTTCTCTGGTGACCGCTGACAGGAGGGGGGCGCGCCTCTCTGCCCTCTGACTCCGCCGCCACCGCCGGCCGCCGTCACTTCGTTACACCGTCTGCCCCAGGAGACGGGCGGCCGGGGACAGCGCAGGAGGAGACGGCGCGGAGACGGGCGGCTCGGAGACAGCGTCTCTGCGGCTCGCGGCTCGCGCTCGTGACGACCCCATGGGCTGGGACATGTGTCGCCGGTGTCGCGGACCGTGTCGGACGTGAGAAGGCCGAGCGCCGGCGCTCAGCGCAAGCGGCGGCGAGCACGGCGCGGCGCGGCGCTGACGACGACGCGGCGGGCCGCGATCCGCGGCCCGATACACGCCGCTGCCTGTCGACACATGTCCGACACGCAGACTAGGCACTCTCACGGCAGATAGGCCTTCTCACGGCAGATAGGCCCTTCTCTCGGGCAGATAAGCCTTCACACGGCAGATAGGCCCTTCTCACGCCGCCACTGTCGTGTACGCCTCACTGATGTGCCTCTCACGGCAGATAGGCCTTCTGCACGCCGCACTGTCGTGCACGCTCACTGAGGTGCCTTCTCACTGGCAGATAGGCTTCTCACGCCAGCACTGTCGGGCAGCTTATGAGGTGCCTTCTCACCGGGCAGAAGGCTTCTCACGCCGCCACTGTCGTGCACAGCTCCACTGAGGTGCCTTCTCACGGCAGATATGCCTTCTCACATCCGCCACTGTCGTGCACGGCTCACTGAGGTGCCGTGTCACGGCAGATAGGCCTTCTCACGAGCAGATAGGCCTTCTCACGCCGCCACTGTCGTGCAGCTCACTGAGGTGCCTTCTCACGCAGGATAGGCCTCTCACGCCGCCACTGTCGTGCACGCTCACTGAGGTGCCGTGTCACGGCAGATAGGCCTTCTCACGGCAGATAGGCCTTCTCACGGCCGCCACTGTCTGCACGCTCACCTGAGGTGCCCTTCTCACGGCAGATAGGCCCTTCTCACGGCCGCCACTGTCGGTGCACAGATCACTGAGGTGCCGTGTCACGGCAGATAGGCCCTTCTCACGGCAGATAGGCCTTCCTCACGGCAGATAGGCCTTCACAACGCCGCCATGAGGTGCCGTGTCACGGAAGATAGGGCCTTCTCACGGCAGATAGGCGTTCTCACGCCGCCACTGTCGTGCACCGCTCCACTGAGGTGCCGTGTCTCGAGCAGATATGCCTTCTCACGCCGCACTGTCGTGCACGCTCACTGAGAGTGCCGTGTCACGGCAGATAGGCCTTCTCACGGCAGATAGCCTTCTCACGCCGCCACACAGTGTCGTGCACGCTCACTGAGGTGCCGTGTCACGGCAGATAGGCCTTCTCACGGCAGATTGGCCTTCTCACGCCGGCCACTGTCGTGCACCTCTCACTGAGGTGCCGTCTCCACCCGGCAGATAGGCCTTCTCACGCCGCCACTGGTCGTGCACGCTCACTGAGGTGGGGGATTTATAATAATAGGATTTATAAATCTATATGATAAATTATATTAATAATAGGATTTATAATCTGTGTAAAAATTAGACATGCAGTTTTGGTAGGTAGTGGGTGTCATTATGCCTTGCAGTCAATATATCATATGTTAAAACTTAACTCAATCCTGAATCCTGACCAATGTCAAAGGAAGGTTAGGGGGAGGTTAGGGGGCATATTGCCCTCCAACTTGGCAGATAAAATTTATTTCCTTCCTGTGTATGTATTTTATGTAATATGTATTATGTTGCCAAAGTGAATATGAAATGATTGAGGTCACATTTTTCCATCTCTGTTTTTAATGTGATACTGCCTTTGGTCTTGCTTGCGGCATCCACTACTTTGCTTTGTACAATATATTTGGTTCCTTTTCACAATATACTGTCTTTGTTTTAACTGTTCATAGGTGTTTTATGAATTATGATGTTAAACAGAGATATTTTTGCAGTGCGTATAAATATAAGTATACAATGTGACATCGGTCAAATTTTGGACATTTTTTGCTTTAACCCAAATCGGTCGGTATTCGGTAAACTGCCTCAGGATTTTTTTTTAATGACATCTTTATAATATCCATCAGATGTCCGGACGCCTCTCGGGGGCTATTCAAGCACAAGTCGAGCGTACGTTTCGGGCACGTCGCACCCAATATGGATGAATATGTAACTTGAGTGCCCATTGAAGTTAGGTGGACACATTGTACGCCCTTCCCGCCGCAGTTGCTATGGTAAACACTAAGGTCCGGCTTCTTTCTCCTCTAGCGTGTTTGACGGTGAATTTAGAAACGACCGTATATGCATTCAAACCGCATTACTGAGAGCTTCAAATTGATATATTGACTCATTGGCTCACCTTATCCATTGGCTGCTTTTAAGCAAAAATCCGTTTTACCACTGCAAAGCGCTAAAAACAGGTTTTTGCTTAAAATCGGCCAATGGATAAGGTGAGCCAATGCGCCAATATATCAATTTGAAGAGCTCTCAGTAATGCGGTTTGAATGCATATATGGTCGTTTCTTAATTCGCCGTCAAACATACGCTAGAGGATAAAATAAGCCGGACCTTAGTGTGTACCATAGCAACTGTGGGTCCCTATACTTGGCTTAAGTGGAGTTTCGAATGACCTCGGAACGTTTTGATCTATCTAAAGCGTAGCAACATGGGGTAGGTCTAGCAGGAACGTAGCTGAGACGCATCTGATATGTATCTGCAGTGCAGCTGGGGTGTATCTGGGGTGTAGTGGTGGCGCAGCTGGGGTGTATCTGGGGTGTAGCTGCGGCGCAGCTGGGGTGTATCTGGGGTGTATCTGCGGCGCAGCTGGGGTGTATCTGGGGTGTATCTGCGGCGCAGCTGGGGTGTATCTGGGGTGTATCTGCGGCGCAGCTGGGCTGTATTTGGGTTGTATCTGCGGCGCAGCTGGGGTATATCTGGGGTGTATCTGCGGTGCAGCTGGGGTGTATCTGGGGTGTATCTGCGGTGCAGCTGGGGTGTATCCGAGGTGTATCTGCGGCGCAGCTGGGGTGTATCTGCGGTGCAGCTGGGGTGTATCTGGCGTGCATCTGCGGTGCAGCTGGGGTGTATCTGGGGTGTATCTGCGGCGCAGCTGGGGTGTATCTGCGGTGCAGCTGGGGTGTATCTAGGGTGCATCTGCGGCGCAGCTGGGGTGTATCTGGGGTGTATCTGCGGCGCAGCTGGGGTGTATCTGGGGTGTATCTGCGGTGTATCTGGGGTGTATCTGGGGTGTATCTGCGGTGCAGCTGGGGTGTATCTGGGGTGTATCTGCGGTGCAGCTGGGGTGTATCAGGGGTGTATCTGCGGTGCAGCTGGGGTGTATCTGGGCTGTATCTGCGGCGCAGCTGGGGTGTATCTGGGGTGTATCTGCGGTGCAGCTGGGGTGTATCTGGGGTGTATCTGCGGTGCAGCTGGGGTGTATCTGGGGTATATCTGCGGTGCAGCTGGGGTGTATCTGGGGTGTATCTGCGGCGCAGCTGGGGTGTATCTGGGGTGTATCTGCGGCGCAGCTGGGGTGTATCTGGGGTGTATCTGCGGTGCAGCTGGGGTGTATCTGGGGTGTATCTGGGGTGTATCTGGCGTGTATCTGGCGTGTATCTGGCGTGTATCTGGCGTGTATCTGGGGTGTATCTGGGGTGTATCTGGGGTGTATCTGGGGTGTATCTGAGGCGCAGTTATGCCGTACCCGGAGCATAGCTGGACCGTACCCCGAGCATAGCTGGACCGTAGCTCAGGAGCATAGCTGGACCGTACCCGGATCATAGCTGGACCGTACCCGGAGCATAGCTGGACCGTAGCTCAGGAGCATAGCCGAGGTGTAGTTGTGCCGCGGTAGTGGCGTGGCTGTGTTATGGCGTGGCTAGTTGTGGCGTGGCTGAAACTAAGCTGGTGTGTAACTGAGCTACATCGCCACAAGGCCGCACGGCGCCGGTCGAGGCGGCGGCGGCGGCGCCGGCCAGCCTTATACGGCCAGGAAAATGCCGAGCCGGCCGCGGCGCCACCGCCGCGCCGCCGCGCTGCACGGGTCTAATGAGCACCGATCCCACTCACGGGCGGTTGGGCTCGGGCTCGGGCTCGGCCTCTGTTCGGCTCGGCTCGGCTCGGCTCGGACTCGGACTCGGACTCAGACTCAGACTCAGACTCGGACTCGGACTCGGACTCGGGCTCGGGCTCGGGCTCGGGCTCGGGCTCGGGCTCGGGCTCGGGCTCGGGCTCGGGCTCGGGCTCGGGGTCGGACTCGGACTCGGACTCGGACTCGGACTCGGACTTGGCCTCAGGCTCAGACTCGGACTCGGGATCTCAAACTCAGGCCAACCACCGCTGAATAGCTGTGCTCATCATGAACCTAGACTTCTCACTGGGACGGTGCCTGCCGCGTTACTCGGGTCGGGGATCAGTGGGGACGGTGGCTGCCGGCAGACGCCGTCCGCCGGCTCAGCTTGGTGTCTGAGTGAAACTAGCGGCAACGGCGGTGGGTTAAGCCGGCCTCCCGGCGACGGATCGTGGTTTCTTCCGGCGGCAGAGGCTGCGGTATTCTCTGTATGCATGCACACGGCGGTGGCTCTGCGGGAGGTTTGACCCCGGTAATGCCGACGGCTGGCGGAGAACCTCTAACCTCCTCCAAGTTGCTCCAACTTGCAACTGTCCTATACTAATGCACAGCCAGTTGCAAGTTGGAGCAACTTGGAGGAGGTTAGAGGAGGTTAGAGGCGCCACTGGAACAGGCCCTATGTGTCGCCGTGGCTTCACCAATGCGCTGTTAGTTGGCCCAAAAAAGCAGGCCAAAAGGGCTGGTTGGCTTCCGGTGTTCTTACGCGAATGCGCCCAGCTTTCAGCCAATGAAGAACACGGCATCACGTCTTGTCACCGGGCCGGCCGGATTGGTACTGCCGGCGACATGCCAATGAAACTCAACCCGTCAAGGTGAATGTGACTTGGCCTGACCGTGACGTGTGTCCTTCTCGTCACTCGTCACTCGTCACTCGTCACTCGTCACTCGTCACTCGTCACTCGTCACTCGTCACTCGTCACTCGTCACTCGTCACTCGTCACCCAGGACAGGCCGGCCCTCCACCTCGGTCCTCAGCCGCAGCAGTGTGTGACCATCAGCACTCTGCTCTAATAACTTTTACGACGACAAAAAGGAGGGCCGCTCCGTGCCAGAACGCGGCTGCGACACACACGGAATGCAAATGCATCGACTTAATGGTGCCGTCGCCGAGAGAGACAAGGTTTTAGTTTTAATTGCGACTGTCCTTTTTACACGCGCGGTCGGCGCGGTAAAAAGGGGCGGACCTTTTTAGCGGAGGCGGCGTTGATGCATCGCCGGCGGTGACGCATTTGTCGGCGGCGGCGGCGGCGATCTCTCACGGCTGTCGTTCGGCTCTCCTCAGCCGCCGCCCGTCTTGCCTCAGCCGGCGCCAGAGTGACGTGTGGAGGGTCCGCCCTGTACGCAGCTCGGCCCGGCGCGGCCCGCTCGGCACATACGCGCGCCTTTCGCCTCCGCCCCACCCAGCCTTCCCTGCTCTCCACCTCCGCCTTCTCTCTGGCGGCCTGGCAACACCGCCCTCCGCCCTCCGCCCTCCTCCCTCCACTCTCCGCCCTCCGCCCTCCGCCCTCCGCCCTCCGCCCTCCGCCCCGGCTGACCCAGTCTGTTCGGCCACCCGGTCATCGGGCTGCCAGCTGCAGGCTCTCGACGTGCAGCGTGCTCTGCGTAGCTGGAGATCCCCTACAGCACCTGTGCACATGTTGGTCTCATCACTCGATAAGCCGTCACACTCCTCTCTGTCTCGCTCTGCTCCTCCCCGACTCGCCGAGGTCCGCTGATCCGATCGAGAGCGACCAGAGGCATGTGGTGACGTCATGAAGGCGTCGCCGCGTCTGTTATCTGCCGATCGGCGTTTCTCCTGCGGGTCTCGTTATCTTCCGCGGGCGACGGCGACCGCACGCACGGCCGTCCTGCGCGGCGCCGAGGTCAGCCGGAGGTCAGACGGGGTCAGCAGGGGGCCGGATGCTGTGCCGCCGCGCCGCGCTGCAGCCCCGCGCAGAGTGTCGGCCGGCGGCGGGTCCAAACCGCCGCGGCACGCGCCGACATGGCCTGATAATTACGGTGGCTGTCTCGCGGCCTCCGCGCCGGTCCAGCCGCACCGCCGAGCAGGTGCGCCCGCTCGTTTCTCGTGCGGAATGCGGTTTTCGGGCCAGATTCGTACGCCGCGGTTCGGTTCATCGGAGAGGTAAACAGCTGAGCGTTGCACTCGGCCAGGTGAGGAGAGATCGCGTCGGAGACGTTATGGAATAGATTAGTCGCGTCGGCGGCCGTGGATTCGTCTCGCCGCGGGCGTCCATGCTCGGAATGGAGCGAATGGTAATGTGATTCTGATGGGCCGGGAGAAGCGGGATGAAGTGTGTCTCGAGTCGGCGGGGAGTCGGAGGCGCCGTGGGAAGCGCGGCGGATCCGCTGACATCAGCGGAGGTCAGCGGAGGTCAGCGGAGGTCAGCGGAGACCAGCTGAGGCCAGCTGAGGCCAGCTTAGGCCAGCTGACCCAGCTTAGGCCAGCTGAGGTCAGCGGAGGTCAGCGGAGGTCAGCGGAGGTCAGCGGGACGAAGGGAGTGGTAAGCGAAACAGTCAGCACTGAGCTGGTGCTGAGATGCGCGCTGACGCGGTCTGATGACTCTGGAAGAGACGTCTAACCCATCAGGCGGTGAGAGGCCGTCTAGTCGGACAAGCGGCGAAGGGCACGTCGGCATCATCTGGCGTCACAGCTTCACAACTGTACGTCGCAGCGTCACATCGTCACAGCTATGAGCAAAGCGTCACAGCATCACAGCTGGCGTCACACCTGCGCGTCACAGCGCCACAGTGCGTCACTGCCACACGTCACACGGCTCGGTCAGGTGACGCCACATCCTGTGCCGGGGGCGGCCCTGTGGCCGGATGTGGCAGCGGCTGGCGGCACTCGTGTTTACCACACTCTCACGCCGCCGGCAGCCGTGCGTGACCATGAGGCGGCGTTTGTTGCGCGTCTGCGCCAAGGTCGGCGTGGGAGTCTGCGTGCGCGGCGCCGGCCCCGCCCTGCACCCCGCCCGACAGCAACAGAGACACCGCCCGATCTGATTAAAGAGCCGGCACACAGCTGATTTACACTATCTGGAGGAGCGGGTTTTTGGGCGCAGGTCGTTAGGGCGCCTGACGACTGAGCTGCAGGCGGTGGCGGCGGTAGCGGCGGTGGCGGGGTGTCGCAAGGCAGCCTGCCCGGGTCGGGTGGCGGGTCGGTGGCGGGTCGGCCGCCGGCAGAGGTGTCACAACACACGGCCCTGCGCGCGACGCTGGGCGTGTGACGCTGTCGTGTGTTGTCTCGCAGATGTCAGCCCGCCACCTACACTGAGAGGCGACAGTCGTCTCGGTGGCTGAGTGAACCCGTCTGCGTAACTTTTGGAGGCACCGTCGGAGGTTATTTCGCGATGCATAGGTGTCTGTGATGTTATGTAATTGACTATTTATAGGTATTCGGATCGGGAGGTAGATTTGTCTGCCGGACTGCCCCTGGAGTTTGGAAGCCAGGTCATCACCACATCACCGCTCTCCTCTCCACAGACCAGCCGTCCGGCAACATACCGACATCCTAGCATAGTAAACCCGCCCCCGCGCCCCACAGAGGCCCGTTCCAGCCCGTAGTCGGAGCAATGAAGAGGTGAAAGCTCTCGGCTGTCGAGCTTCCATCTGCGACAAACGAGCACTCTCAGTGCAGAGCGACATTGATGTCAGCCGGCTTTTAGCTCCCGATGTCGTGAGAGGAGGATGCTCAGCTTAGAGGACGAGGTGACATCCGTCAGGGACCAGCTGATTGACTGGGGAAGTTTACCACAGTCGTATACTGCAGTCTGCTACAGTATACTGCAGTCTGCTACAGTAGACTTCAGTCTGCTACAGTAGACTTCAGTCTGCTACAGTAGACTGCAGTCTGCTACAGTAGACTGCAGTCTGCTACAGTACCTGGTGTGCTGCACTCCGACACTCAGCATACACACGATGCACCACACGGCGGTGCAGCGCATTCTCTCTTTCCTTGTCTGTTGTTGTAAGGCGGCAAGCTGGCAAATGGGTTTAATCACTGCTTCCTGCGTCAATGGTCGGGGTTCGATACCTCGGTGGATCCCCTCCTGTATAAGGTGTTTTCTCGCCGCCACTTCGCCTTGGAACAGGATGCGCGCTCCCGCCTGCGTATATATGATCGTTGACGCAATGTCGTAAAATCCCTATAACAGCAACCTTGCCTTATTAGGAGTCCGTATATATAGGAATATAAATAACCTTTTAATAAATCGCTCCATTCTGATTAACCACAATAATGCGATAAAAGTGAAAGTAAGCACTTCAATTAAATGATACGGCTTGTTTTGAAATGATCAGACTGGTCGTCTAACCTATCAACCAAAACATGGTCCGCGAGTCGCGTGACCAACAGAGGATACGTGATACACACGTCAAATTGAAACGAGACACACGCGCAACAAAGGAATGTCACCGGAGTCACACGAGTCTCTGGAATGTCACCGGAGTTACACGAGTCTCCGGAATGCCCTGAGGAAGCTGCAGGGCCTGCACAGCGCATATGATGCCGCTGTGTCTCACTGTGTCTCGCTGTGTCTCACTGTGTCTCGCTGTGTCTCACATGACGGCCAGTCAGTTCCGCGTCGCGTGCCACACACGTCACCGTATTGACAACACTCTTCACATTCCCCGCCGCCTTGTTACGCCGTATGACGCGTCCCGTCGTTAGACAGGCTCGGCCGCGCTGAGAAAGCAGCCGCGGTGGAGCGCTGCAGCCGGGAGACGGAGAGACGGTGAGACACACATCTCACGCCATTGTCTCCGGCGGCTGCCGACAGACGGCGTTTGTCTCTGCCGCGTGCCCTGCACTCCCGCCGTGAACGACGTCATGTTTATAACATCAGAGAGACGTCAGCAGCAGCAGCGGCGGCGGCGGCGGCGAATCCCTAGCACACCACCGCCGCGTCATCCGTGCTCCGTGTGACTGTCGCTCCGAGAGCGCCGCCGAGCCCGCCGCGGCGCGCAGACGAGGAAACCCAGAGAATGGCGAGCCGGAGCGCCGCAGAGGCGCCTCACCACCGCCGACCGCCGCATCCGCCGCTGTCCGCAAACAAACGCCGAGCTACAAAGCCAGTCTGACCTTCGTCGGCGGCCGGGCGGCGGCGGCGTGGCGGCGGCGGTGGCGGCGGTTCGGCGAACGCATTACTTCTGACTCCCTAAATCAACAGCAAACCGGCGCTAAGCCGCGCCGGACTCATCAGACCGGACAGGTGCACCTTTCAGTCGCTCGAGAATGCTGGTAAGGAGGCGGCGCCGCGGTGAGACGGTTCCGGCCGCAACACGTCCGCCCATGAGTCCAATTTGACGAGACTGTGACAGCGGAGGGTACCCCGCCCTCCCGGCTCAGTCTGACCCGGTAGCTGCGGCAGGGGCAGGGCCAGAGTCTCTCTCTGCGCGGTAGGGTCGCGATTGACACCCGCTAGATACGTCAGGGGCCAGGGTCAGGGTCTCTCTCCGCGCGGCAGGGTCGCGATTGACACCCGCTAGATACGTCAGGGGCCAGGGCCAGGGTCTCTCTCCGCGCGGCAGGGGTGCCGACGAGAGACCGATGCTGGAGAACCCAGCTAATGAGGCGGAACATGACCTTACAGTCTTCCGGACGGGTCATCCCACCGTGACCCGCCCGGTGCAGAGCGCAGCGGTACGCCGACAGCTGCGCCGGGAGTGTGAGGCGTGCCGAGAGCGGCCGGGGTGAGGCGTGCCGGGCGTGCAGGGGCGCTGGCTCAGCCGCGTCCGTTCTCAGCTACCGACCCATTGTTTGGCCCGGAGCCGGTGTGGGCAGACTGTTTAGTAGTCGGACGCTCTGCGGGTGGCGTGGTGATCCCATTGCAGACCAAGACGCCGTCCGAGCGGGATCCAGCCGCCGCCGCCGCCGGAGTGCGGGTACACATACTGGTCTCTTTGTCCCGTTCAAACGTCTACCGCCGTCTCTGGCGATCGGCCGTCTGGACCGGCTCGTCCGGGCTGATACACACCACACAGTCCAGTTATCGTCCAGTGGCCACAGTCCGGCTATCAGTGCCGAGCGCACCGGACCGTTCAGTGAGCAGGAGGAGGCTGGCTGAGCTCGCCCTGTAGGCATCCACCGTGGGAAGAGACCGCGGGGCCGTGACTCGGGCCGGTCTGAGAAGCAGAGCCGGCCTCAGTCGTGCCCGGGACCGTGACGAACCAGACGCCGCCTGCTGACGCACGGTGACAACATCCTCGCGCGATGACGGCACCCCTCGGCACCCCTGATGACGGCACCCTTGATGACGGCAGCCGGCGCTGAGGGTCGGCCAGACGAAGCGAAACAAAAGCCGAACCGGACCAAACGGCGCGTTTGCGAGCCGTACGTGGTTTCAGCGCCGAGCCGCCATCCGAGGCGTGGGCGGTGGTGGGGGCCTGCACGGTACGCCGCACCTCGGCTGAGGGGTTCCGCACTTCGGCTCAGGGGTACCGCACGCTCTGCTGAGGGGTTCCGCACGCTCTGCTCAGGGGTACCGCACGCTCTGCTGAGGGGTTCCGCACGCTCTGCTGAGGGGTTCCGCACGGTCGGCTGAGGGGTTCCGCACGGTCTGCTGAGGGGTTCCGCACGCTCTGCTGAGGGGTTCCGCACGCTCTGCTGAGGGGTTCCGCACGCTCTGCTGAGGGGTTTCGCACGCTCTGCTGAGGGGTTCCGCACGCTCTGCTGAGGGGTTCCGCACGGTCGGCTGAGGGGTTCCGCACGGTCTGCTGAGGGATTCTGCACGCTCTGCTGAGGGGTTCCGCACGCTCTGCTGAGGGGTTCCGCACGCTCTGCTGAGGGGTTCCGCACGCTCTGCTGAGGGGTACCGCACGGTCGGCTGAGGGGTTCCGCACGGTCTGCTGAGGGGTTCCGCACGTTCTGCTGAGGGGTTCTGCACGCTCTGCTGAGGGGTTCCGCACGGTCGGCTGACTGCAGCTGACGACACTGTCTGTCTGACACCGTCTGTCTGACACTGTCTGTCTGACACTGTATGTATGTACTGTCTGTCTGACACTGTCTGTCTGACACTGTCTGTCTGACACTGTCTGCCTGTACTGTCTGTATGTACTGTCTGTCTGACACTGTCTGTCTGACACTGTCTGACTGACACTGTCTGTCTGACACTGTCTGACTGACACTGTCTGTCTGTACTGTCTTGACTGACGACACGATTCACAGAGGAGTGGCGTGGCAGTTACACCGTGCTGCTCTACAAAGAGGAGTGGCGTGGCAGTTACACCGTGCTGCTCTACAAAGAGGAGTGGCGTGGCAGTTACACCGTGCTGCTCTACAAAGAGGAGTGGCGTGGCAGTTACACCGTGCTGCTCTACAAAGAGGAGTGGCGTGGCAGTTACACCGTGCTGCTCTACACAGAGGAGCGGCGCGGCAGTTACACCGTGCTGCTCTACACAGAGGAGCGGCGCGGCAGTTACACCGTGCTGCTCTACAAAGAGGAGCGGCGCGGCAGTTACACCGTGCTGCTCTACAAAGAGGAGTGGCGTGGCAGTTACACCGTGCTGCTCTACAAAGAGGAGTGGCGTGGCAGTTACACCGTGCTGCTCTACAAAGAGGAGCGGCGCGGCAGTTACACCGTGCTGCTCTACAAAGAGGAGTGGCGTGGCAGTTACACCGTGCTGCTCTACAAAGAGGAGCGGCGCGGCAGTTACACCGTGCTGCTCTACAAAGAGGAGCGGCGCGGCAGTTACACCGTGCTGCTCTACAAAGAGGAGCGGCGCGGCAGTTACACCGTGCTGCTCTACAAAGAGGAGTGGCGTGGCAGTTACACCGTGCTGCTCTACACAGAGGAGTGGCGTGGCAGTTACACCGTGCTGCTCTACAAAGAGGAGTGGCGTGGCAGTTACACCGTGCTGCTCTACAAAGAGGAGTGGCGTGGCAGTTACACCGTGCTGCTCTACAAAGAGGAGTGGCGTGGCAGTTACACCGTGCTGCTCTACACAGAGGAGTGGCGTGGCAGTTACACCGTGCTGCTCTACAAAGAGGAGTGGCGTGGCAGTTACACCGTGCTGCTCTACAAAGAGGAGTGGCGTGGCAGTTACACCGTGCTGCTCTACACAGAGGAGTGGCGTGGCAGTTACACCGTGCTGCTCTACAAAGAGGAGTGGCGTGGCAGTTACACCGTGCTGCTCTACAAAGAGGAGTGGCGTGGCAGTTACACCGTGCTGCTCTACAAAGAGGAGTGGCGTGGCAGTTACACCGTGCTGCTCTACAAAGAGGAGTGGCGTGGCAGTTACACCGTGCTGCTCTACAAAGAGGAGCGGCGCGGCAGTTACACCGTGCTGCTCTACAAAGAGGAGTGGCGTGGCAGTTACACCGTGCTGCTCTACAAAGAGGAGTGGCGTGGCAGTTACACCGTGCTGCTCTACACAGAGGAGTGGCGTGGCAGTTACACCGTGCTGCTCTACAAAGAGGAGCGGCGCGGCAGTTCCACCGTGCTGCTCTACACAGAGGAGTGGCGTGGCAGTTACACCGTGCTGCTCTACAAAGAGGAGTGGCGTGGCAGTTACACCGTGCCGCTCTACAAAGAGGAGTGGCGTGGCAGTTACACCGTGCTGCTCTACACAGAGGAGCGGCGCGGCAGTTACACCGTGCTGCTCTACAGAGAGGAGCGGCGCGGCAGTTACACTCTGCCGGTCTACAAAGAGGAGCGGCGCGGCAGTTACACCGTGCTGCTCTACAAAGAGGAGCGGCGCGGCAGTTACACCGTGCTGCTCTACAAAGAGGAGTGGCGTGGCAGTTACACCGTGCTGCTCTACAAAGAGGAGCGGCGCGGCAGTTACACCGTGCTGCTCTACAAAGAGGAGCGGCGCGGCAGTTACACCGTGCTGCTCTACAAAGAGGAGCGGCGCGGCAGTTACACCGTGCTGCTCTACAAAGAGGAGCGGCGTGGCAGTTACACCGTGCCGCTCTACAAAGAGGAGCGGCGCGGCAGCTACACTCTGACGGTCTACAATTTACCAAGACGAGGCAGGGCTGAGGGCAGCGGCCCGAGACCCACACTTAGAGCCGCTTGCTCTGCGCCTGCACCTGCCATGCTAATTTGCAGCTCATTAGTTGTGCTATGGTGCCAAATAAAGACATCTGTTACGCATAGCAGACGTTTAACACCTTTGCACCCACGTTAACCAGGGTTCAACGCTAATGATGACACTTTTGCGAGCTAAACAGATTTAGACGCATCAGACCTGTTTCAGTTCAACAGGCATTTCAACATGACCGGATCAGAGGACTTCTGACCTTCTCCGTCAGAAGCCGTCCCCTCCCACCCGGTCCCCCGTCAGAAGCCGTCCCTTCCCACCAGGTTCGCCGTCACAGAAGCCGTCCCGACCCGCCCGGGCCCGTCACAGAAACCGTCCCTTCCCACCCGGTTCCCCGTCAGAAGCCGTCCCTTCCCGCCCGGGCCCGTCACAGAAGCCGTCCCTTCCCACCCGGTTCCCCGTCAGAAGCCGTCCCGACCCGCCCGGGCCCCGTCAGAGAAGCCGTCCCTTCCCACCCGGTCCCCCGTCACAGAAGCCGTCCCTTCCCACCCGGTTCCCCGTCACAGAAGCCGTTCCTTCCCACCCGGTTCCCCGTCACAGAAGCCGTCCCGACCCGCCCGGGCCCCGTCAGAAGCCGTCCCTTCCCACCCGGTTCCCCGTCACAGAAGCCGTCCCTTCCCACCCGGTTCCCCGTCACAGAAGCCGTCCCTTCCCACCCGGTTCCCCGTCACAGAAGCCGTCCCGACCCGCCCGTGCCCGTCACAGAAGCCGTCCCTTCCCACCAGGTTCCCCGTCACAGAAGCCGTCCCGACCCGCCCGGGCCCCGTCAGAAGCCGTCCCTTCCCACCCGGTTCCCCGTCACAGAAGCCGTCCCGACCCGCCCGGGCCCCGTCACAGAAGCCGTCCCTTCCCACCCGGTTCCCCGTCACAGAAGCCGTCCCTTCCCACCAGGTTCCCCGTCACTGAAGCCGTCCTGACCCGCCCGACCCCCGTCACAGAAGCCGTCCCTTCCCACCCGGTCCCCCGTCACAGAAGCCGTCCCTTCCCACCCGGTCCCCCGTCACAGAAGCCGTCCCTTCCCACCCGGTTCCCCGCCACAGAAGCCGTCCCGACCCGCCCGGCCCCCGTCACAGAAGGCGCCGCGCCGCATTATGGTGTAATTACGCCCGTGTGCGCTGATCAGGTGGGTGGACGGCTGATGTACCGGTGTGGCGTAACAGCCTGTGGTCGGTATGTCGGAGCCCGGGTGACGGACAGGTGACGGTCCGGTCTGTCGGAGTGGTAAGTGGCGCCGACAGGGCCGACAGCAGCGCACAAGGGTGCCGCTGGGTGCTGCTGAGTGCGGTGCGGTGCCGCCGGGTGCCGCTGAGTGTGGCTGGGTGCTATGGGGTGTTGGCGGGCGCGGCGGGGTGCTGTTGGGTTTTGTTAGGCGCTGGGAAAGCCGGTTCACCGGACCACCAGGGACGGACAGGGGAGGGAGAGGGCAGCGAGGGAGGCAGGAGCGTCGAGCTCTGACTCAGTCTGCCCCCGCCACACCGAAACGGGCCCGTATCTCCGTCAGGATCGGACCCTCAGACCCAGTTCAACACGAACGGGGAGAAAGGCAGCAGGTGGGCGAGCTGCAATACTGACAGTTCTGTCGGCCGCGCCCAGCCGCCGCCGCCCGAAGACGGGCGTTGTTTTCTATCGATAATGACCGGATGTGAGGCTCGGGGAGGGGAGGGTGGAGGTCAGAGTTACTGAAGCGCAGCCAGGGCCAGTTGTCACACCTGCTCGGGGCCTCCCGGCTGAGTGTGCAACATCGCACGTCTAGGGAAATTGCAGTTGCACAAAGGTGGCGACATGCGGGCAGTGCGTGATTTAAGGATTAACCCGGCTGAGGAACAGAAGGAACAGAAGCAGCAGCATGTCGAAACGGATCTGGAACATGTTCACTGAAAAATTGCAACAGCCGAGCTCGTCTTTGGACGAAGGCCACCTCTACTGAGTGTTCCATTCCAAAACGTCCAGTCACACACGCCTCGGCAGCTGAGGCCGGGATACCTCTGCCACGAATCATTACCCCCCTCTCGGAGGGTCAACATGTACCGGACGGGCCGGGCGTGGTTCCTGTCCTCATCAGTTGTACTCGAGTGACCGATGTATTACCTCCCGCGGCTGAGTCAACTCTCGGCTCGGTACGCCGCCCTGGTCAACAGTGTGACACACCGCGCAGGAATCGACCAGTGGGCTGGCAACGAAGCCCGCTGTTTGAAGAATGGCCGGCAGCACCACATGTTTCAGACTTTGTTTACGTTCTGAAGTGGACCAAATGAAAGTGATTCTTCATCTGAATGAGCTACAATGCACAAATTGTATTCAAATAAACATCGGTGGAACGTGTTTGATGAGGTCCATTGATGCTATCAAAGTACGCTCCCATGGTGGCTTATTCGCGTAACTACATGATGCCCAGCCCAGCCATCAGTGGTATAATCGGCCATTCTTCAAACAGTCGGTTTCATTGCCAACCAGCTGTTTCAGTCCTGTACGGTGTGCAGTGGCGGCGGATACGGGGGGGGGGGGGCAGCTGCCCCCGCCCACACTCAAGAAATTGGGGAGGGGGGGGGGAATATGATTTTGCCCCCCCCCCATAACTTTGTAAGAGGGGCCCTCCAAGAAGTTGGTTCGATTTTTTATTCTTTTTGACCGAAACAATGACCCAGGGCCCGATGTGCCCCCAGCCAGCCTGAGGGGCCTTCTAATGCCGACAGAAGGCCCTCAGTCGGCCTGAGGGGGACCCTCGGTAGGCCTGAGGGGACCCTTGGTAAGCCTGAGGGGCCCTCAGAAAGTCTGAGACTTCAACATGGGCCTGTCCGACGGTGTTCGCGACCATTTAGGGGCCCTGCAAAATATAATGGCCTAAATCCGAGGAGATACCATTTCGTTGCATTTTTTGTTTGTTGGGGGGGGGGGGGGGGCTTTTGGCCGTGAGAGGGGCCCTTTAGCGGAGGGGGCCTCCTGGGGTTCTTTGCCCCCCCCCCATCCGAAAATACGATCCGCCGCCACTGAGTCGGTGTCTCACTGTTGGCGACCCTCAGAAGCCTGCGAGTACTGGGCTGAGAATGAACTCCATTGTTACATTATACCAAATCATTAAAGCGAATATAAATATTTATTCCCGATTATAAGGAAGTGAGGGCAAACTATTAATGGTATGTGTATTCCACTATATTTGGCTCAGTCATTCAAAGCAATACATCTCGTGCAGAAAACAAATGGCCATACCAGTTTGGTATTTAAACCGTTATATTTGTCTTCCGAGAGACGCTTCGCTCCTGATGACAGTAACTATAAAGTGCCCAACGCAGCCGGCACTACACATCAGCTGGGAGCAGCCGATCACTCTCGAACCGGCAGATTTGGCCAATCAGGGCCACTTCCTAGTAAAAGTCCGGTGAAAAAACGACGCCACACGCAACAATCTCATATGAAAATGGATAATTTGGAATGGAAATGTACCGCGGGCTCGCATCGCAACCATTCCTTCTCGCCGTGTCGGGACTGACCTGAGTACGTGAGCACTATGGGCCATGCCTGTCGTCTGTGCAGGCGGCTCCCTGCTCCGGGACGGCTCGGTGGTGTTCGCCTTTGGTCGCGTCAGCGGCTGGTTCCGAGGCGGGTCAGTGTGCTGCCACCGTCCGTCAGAGCGCACATGTTCCGGACGCGCCGCACCTCACCGCCGTCCGCCGCGAGGTCGCGCGCTCAACTGAAGAGAGCCGGGCCGCGCCGCGACAGTGCCGCCGCCGCCGCCGCCGCCGCCGCCGAGCGTTCAGCCTTCGGAGCCCGGCGCGCGCTGCGCAGCTGATGTTAATGCTAATTGTCACGTCTCGTGCCGCTCGATCTGACTAACAGACTGCGCGCATAATATCAGCATGCGTGCGTCATTAGTGAGGTGTGCGTCATGGTGGCCCTTACGCACGGCAGTTACGTCAGTCTCTCCTGGCTCGTCAGTCGTTGTCCTCTCCCCAGCGGCGCACCCTAGGGGAGATCAGGCCCATCACCCCAAAAACGACTTATATCGGACGCGGGACGAAGGTTGACACAGTTTCCGTTTTTAAAGAAACTCTACGCAACTTTTACTAAGGCCAGTTTGTTTAACTCAGTTAATAGTGCACAAGGAAGCGAACCCCGATGAGTTTTTAGGACTGCGTCAGACTTTTGTTTCTTCTTCTTTCTTTTTTTCTTCTTTTTTTTGGGGGGAGGGGGGATTTGGGCCCCGGACCTTTTAGCTGTTCTGGATCTGCCAGTGTCCTTTTCTAACTTGTCGGTTGTGACCGTGGCTCGTCACCGTCCTCCCCTGGCTCGTCAGTCGTCAGTCGTCTTTCCCTGGCTCGTCACCGTCCTTCCTGTCTCGCCGCTCTTCAGTCGTCTGCAGACCGGCGCCATTAATCCCGGATACGTGGCTGTTTTCAGCAGTCGTCCTTCCGACGGCGACACAATTCACATATTTCGGCAGGCATCCCTTTGTGTCTCGATCTGGCCGGCACGAACCGCTCAGACCGTGTCCAGTGGCTCGAGGGAGAGGGAGTCGTGTCACGGCTCGAGGGAGGGAGACCTGTCGGCGGCACCAGACGGCTGGAGGGAGGGAGGGAGGTGTCACCAGACGGCTGGAGGGAGACCTGTCGGTGTCACCAGGCGGCTGGAGGGAGGGAGGGAGGTGTCACCAGACGGCTGGAGGGAGACCTGTCGGTGTCACCAGACGGCTGGAGGGAGGGAGGGAGGTGTCACCAGACGGCTGGAGGGAGACCTGTCGGTGTCACCAGACGGCTGGAGGGAGGGAGGGGGTGTCACCAGACGGCTGGAGGGAGACCTGTCGGTGTCACCAGACGGCTGGAGGGAGGGAGGGAGGTGTCACCAGACGGCTGGAGGGAGGGAGGGAGGTGTCACCAGACGGCTGGAGGGAGACCTGTCGGTGTCACCAGACGGCTGGAGGGAGGGAGGGAGGGAGGTGTCACCAGACGGCGGGAGGGAGGGAGGTGTCACCAGACGGCTGGAGGGAGGGAGGGAGGGAGGTGTCACCAGATGGCTGGTGGGAGGGAGGTTTCACCAGACGGCTGGAGGGAGGGAGGGAGGTGTCACCAGACGGCTGGAGGGAGGGAGGGAGGTGTCACCAGACGGCTGGAGGGAGGGAGGTGTCACCAGACGGCTGGAGGGAGGGAGGGAGGTGTCACCAGACGGCTGAAGGGAGGGAAGGATGTGTCACCAGACGGCGGGAGGGAGGTGTCACCAGACGGTTGGAGGGAGGGAGGGAGGTGTCACCAGACGGCTGGAGGGAGGGAGGGAGGTGTCACCAGACGGCGGGAGGGAGGGAGGGAGGTGTCAGACGGCTGGAAGGAGGGAGGTGTCACTAGACGGCTGGATGGAGGGAGGGAGGTGTCGCCAGACGGCTGGAGGGAGGGAGATGTCACGTTGAGAGGGGTGGTTGGAGGGAGGGACGTGTCGCCGGTAAGGAATCCGGCCATATCTGCCGCCTCTCGGCTGTATCGTATCGGCCGTATGGGCTGTATGGGCTGTATCGGCTGTATGGGCTGCATCGGCTGTATCGGCTGTATCGGCTGTATCATGATCGCATGACCGATAATGCCGGTTTCCGGTCGGTCACGATCCGTGACTTCCGGGTTACCGCAGTCACAGACCGAGTACTTAGGCTCAGTTGCATCCGTAGACGGTCTGTTTTAAGTGCGACTTGAGTCGATAACCCGAGATGCCGGATTTCAGGGAACATCTGACAGTACAATGGGGACGGACAAATGGGGTGGTGAACATGGCGTACACAAGGGGGAGGGTAAACGGGGAAATTGTCCCCCCCCCCTCTGAAGGTCTGTACGTGCCCCCTTTGGTCGAAAAAAATGAATTATTTTTATATTTTTTAAAGAGAAAAATGGTGAAAATATGCCCTTTTATAAATACAATGGGCCAAATCCGGTGTTTTTTTTTGGGTGGGGGTATTTTATGCCCCCGAGCAAAAATTGCTGCCCCCTCCTGGAGCGAATCCTGGGTACGTTACTGGCGGTGAACAGTTTGTTTTTTCTACTATTTACATATACCCATCGACTGATAGCAAGACTAAGCCAAAGCGCTTAAAATCTGCTTTGGGTAAAATATGCTCGACTTATCTATGTTTTGCTGCTCGATTATTGTACAGGTAACCAAATTAATCCAAAGTATTCCTTACTTAAAACAATGTTTTAATAGTCTTAGTAATAGTATAATAGTCTAGTCATAAGTCTTTCATTACCCAGTCTGTGCTAACCCGCGCGGCGCTGGGGAGGGGGTGGTAAATTTTACCCCCTCCCGGATTTTCTCAATAACTTGAAAACGATGAGAGTTATCGAAGTGCAACTTTCGGTACCTTATGTTGCATCCATTCTACGTCTTCTGACAATTTGTTTTTGAAATTAGTCAAGTATTTTGGAAGATAATGACGTTCTAGTGACGTCATGTCATGCCATTTTTGGTGGAAAAATGTTAAATGTTTGTCAAATCGTAACAAATGGAGTGTTGATGCAAATCGCAACAATTAAACGTCAAAAAAAGAAATAACATTCTATTCCAAATAGCTATCTCGGATTTTCAAAATTTTGCATTTTGGACCCCCAAAAATGAGAAAAAACTTATTTGTTTAGGAAAATTTTCACAAAAGTATTTAAAAAAAAAATATTAAAAATGTCAGAAGATATATTAGAGAACCAAGTATGGGCGTTATAAAAAACAATATCTTCATTTTTCACTGACTTATGGCTCCCTAAGTATAAGTAACTCATGACGTAATTTTCTGAAAATACGTTTTTGGGCTTTTAGTGACCAGATACAGACACATAAATGCCACTGCTGTATTTCTGAGACAAAGCTGGTCTGGACATCTGCATTTTTTATTTCGATTAATTAATTTTTACTTTTGACCTTTGTGTGACCTGACCTTGACCTAAGGCCCATTATATGGGGTCAAGTTGTGCAAATGGTCGCTACTATCGAGTTATACGTGTAAAATAACCGATACAACATGTGTCGTATGGCTTTAGTAGAACTGTGACCTTTTGTGACCTGACATTGACCTTGACCTAGCTTACAATTTCACTTTCGCTTATGCGGGAGATGCATGATACCTTTGAGAGCACCTTGTGCGATAATGGTCGCTATCTAAGGCTTTGGATGGAAAGTATGGCCCAAAAGCTAAAATACCTTAACCCTATTTATAACAGGCTCCTGGCTACCCCTATTTGTAACAGGGGGGGGGGGGGGGGGGGGGGTGGCGGGCGGATTCCGCCCCCCCCCCGGAGATCTCGAGATCTACCCGTCCGATTTTCACAAATGAAACGGTGTTTGGTTCCCCTCAACACGATCTACATTTATAAATAATATAAAACAAATCCAAATTTTGGATAGGGGGGCAACAGGGGGCAAAAACTACAAATTTTAGTGGTATGTTTGATCCAACATAGCTTTCATGTTTATCGACCGATTTTAACAAAACTAATAGGAATCGATAGAGATTGAATTGTAAATTGATATATGGTGGTGACGTTTGAAAATTCAAAAATCATAGGCGTGTGCAGGTCACTCAATATGGGGGTAAAGTAAATGCGTAATAAAACATTTTTTGATGTTTAAAAAAAAAAAAAATGCAATGGTATGTGATTGTGACATTAAACAAAACAGTTATAAATCATATTTTTTTACCATAGGCGGTACCAGGTTAGTGAAAAAGGGAGGTCAAATTGGGAAAAAATATTAACCGCAGACAAGTTGCTACCCAGCACTATAAATATGTTACTGATCGTAGATAGTTCCTTTTTGCATGTTGTACTTCATCATAGGCGTATCCAGGATCCAAACTGGGGCGGGTTAAGACCTTTTGATAAGTATATTATCCGCTATTATGATACTAACTAGTCAACAGTGACTATTTCACTTACAACTTCAATTAACATTGCTTACCCCCTTTTTACCCTACCTAGACTCGCCTATTATCTCATAATCGTTCGTAGAGTAGCCTGTGGTGCGTGTTTCATCCGAAAACTGCAGTATGTTATGCCATTGTACGCCCATGCCTCTTAGTTTCCTTGCAATAATATGACCCCTTTCGTCCATTCCTGAGCGCGCCTCTGCAAAAAATGACTTTATTCCCTTTTCTGGCCTCATATGTGCATATATAATTTTAAGCTAAACGTCTATTGCGCCGTTATCGCTGGAATATCTCCCAGCCGTTCTGGAGATATCTGCGAAAAACATGAGGGTGGGGCGGAATCCGCCCCCCCCCCCCTGTTACAAATAGGGTTAAGTTGGACCCTTTTACCTGATCTGACCTGACACGTGACCTTATTTTAAGAATTTCGGGTCTGCAATATATTCGTCTACACGAGGGCTTTCGATCGCCGCCTTGCGCGTCTCGCTGCGGTCATTGGTTCGGAAGATACGAGGGGGGATAAAATTTACCCCCCAGCGCCGCGCGTTCGGCTGGAGACCCCAGCGCCGCGCGGGTTAACAAGCAAGCACTCGCGAGATTACTATCGATTCCAGTGTTTTATAGCTATCAGTATTGTAATCTTTCCAGAAACCAGCAGCGAAGTCTCCGATGAGTTTGCGTTGCGCCGCCAGTCGTCTGCAAATTCGCCGAAAGCATGTACGAGTTCATTGACTTTAATGCACTTTTCAACTCATTATCCTCGCATAAACCCTAGGTTGAGCTCAGCCGTGAAGTACGTATGCAATGTAAACTCTCCACTCAAACTATTTGCCTGGCATATTTTTTGTTTGTTGTTGTAGGTATTAACTACGCGCCCATGTAGCTCAGCGGTGAGAATGTAATGTGGCTGGCGATACGCTCACCTCAACATGGTGAATTCGAGTCTTTTCAGATTGAGATGATCTGCGGCATGTTACAGGGACCTCAAACAGAAACAGATAAAATGGGCATGTGCTGAACGGACAGTGTGCAAACTACCCGACACGTAAACATTTAGTTTGATTCTTTTACTTTGTTTAAGTAATGCACGTTGTAGCCGCCGTCGGCCAACAGCCCACAATATCATCGGTAGATACACGCGCTCCTCCGTTCTCTCGTCTATATTTCGCGCGGTTTCTGAAAACATACATACAATTTGAAGGACCAATAACCAATGATTACATCAAAACAGCAATTCAATATCTATCGAGCAAAATAACACCGAAATATTACATTTTCTGGCAATTTAAAGTGCGGACAAAAACACTAAGTCACTCACCTACACGGTGCAGTCTCTCGGGCCATTATAGCCCAGCGGCATTACCAAAACAACCAAACGAACCACTCACGGTTCACCAAATTGGGGCCAGAAACAGCCACCACCAAGACCAAACTCCGGCAAACCAAAACCAACAGGTGGCTACTAATCGGAGCGGTCACGTCCGCCCCCTACCACACTCCAATCCGGAAAGGCCGCGCTCCCGCCGGCCGACCCCGACCTGACCCAGCTACCAGCGTGGCAGGGGTCAGCTGGCCGCGTGGCTCGATAAACACCGATAACGGTTACAAAGTTATGAAGAATAACAAACAAAGACACTGTTACAATATTACATAAATGCAAATTTGCTTATGCGAAATTATCTGATCAAATTATCACACACTTCCGAACATATTTAAATCGACAATACCGAAACGTAACGACTGACGTGCCGGACATCTAGCGGGCGACCAAACACATACAACTCGTGGCGACCAAACACGCGATGGCACAACGGCGAGTGATGGTACAACGGCGGTATTCAAAACGGCGCTTACACACGTCAATATAAGGTTATGTCGTGAATTATATAACCAATGATGACGAAATGTAACTAGCCATCATTTGATATCATGGCTCAGTAAATCATGAAATAACTCTATATATATATATCCTGAAAAATCCATTTTAGCTATCTATTCACCTGAAGGCTCAGTAGGAACATATTCGTTGCCTGTGATAGTGAAGCTATCGTGACAGTTTTCGTGCGTGACATATTCACTTCAACATTTTGAAGGATTGCAATGTGAGCCTGCGATAAGGTTCGAACATTGTTTGATTTAACACCCATCCGTGCCTTTTAACGCTATCGCATGTCTTACTGTGGTACCGCTCATCTGTGTTATCGACTGGCATTTTTCACGCCCAGGAAGGTGTCCAAACTGGTTCTGTCACCTCCAGACACGTATCTATAGACACATAACACTTCTAATACGTCCTGATATCCTGGTACAACATAATTACCGGCTTCAAGTCGATCTGTCATATCCACGTCAAAATAGCTCGTCTCATAGAGGGAACTTATTAACCCTTATCTACGCTAGTATCTATTTTATCTCTTTTGTCCTTTTCAAGTATTACATGTAACAGCAGCGGCGCAGCCCGGGGGTGCTATGGGGGGAGGGGGGTAAAGCACCCCCCCGTCGCGCCTCAGAGGGGCCCATCTCCGGTCTGAAAGGGGCCCATCGTGGACCCAGAAAGGGCCCATTTCAGGTCTGAAAAAAAAACAATTTAGCCTCAGAAAGCGAGCATCTAAAGTTCTTTTGGGGGGGGATCAGCCAATGCTAAGGGGCCCACTTCGGTTAGTCGCAAAATTCCCGTCGCAAAATTCTGGCTGCGCCCCTGTGTAACAGTATAGCTAAACGATTTAACTATCACCAATGCGTGGTATTAAGCACACTATTGATGTTTTCATTTTTAGCCCTTTCTCAAGACACAGGTGTCTTCAATTCGGCAATCACTATTACAAGGTCATAAAGTGACCCAGACTGCGAGAGATCGGGATGGAGATGACGTCGCTGCAATTAAATATCTGAAGAGCATGGTGCTAACCTTCCCCCGGGCTGGCCATGAACGCTCACTGCGCATCACACGAACCCCATCTCCAGTCCTGGGCAACCGGCCAGAGGTCAGAGGTCAGAGGAGACAGAGGTCAGGTCACCCTCGAGGAGGAGACAGAGGTCAGGTCACCCTCGAGGAGGAGACAGAGGTCAGGTCACCCTCGAGGAGGAGACAGAGGTCAGGTCACCCTCAAGGAGGAGACAGAGGTCAGGTCACCCTCGAAGAGGAGACAGAGGTCAGGTCACCCTCGAGGAGGAGACAGAGGTCAGGTCACCCTCGAGGAGGAGACAGGGATCAGGTCACCCTCGAGGAGGAGACAGAGGTCAGGTCACCCTCGAGGAGGAGACAGAGATCAGGTCACCCTCGGCCAGACCACTGGCTGGCAGAATAGGGTGGTGAGCTTGTACACCAGAATCGCCGGGTTTCGATTCCGGGGGAGTGATCGGTTGTGGCCCGACCAACACCTGAGCTCTATTGGCAACCAGCCAAAAGACGGTCAGCCAGGGACGGGGCGGCCAAAAGACGGTCAGTCAGGGACGGGCGGCCTAAAGACGGTCAGCCAGGGGCGGCCAAAAGACGGTCAGCCAGGGACGGCCAAAAGACGGTCAGTCAGGGGCGGGGCGGCCAACAGACGGTCAGCCAGGGACGGGAGGACTAAAGACGGTTAGCCAGGGACGGGGCGGTCTAAAGACGGTCAGCCAGGGACGGGCGGCCAAAATACGGTCAGGCAGGGACGGGCAGCCAAAAGACGGTCAGCCAGGGACGGCCAAAAGACGGTCAGCCAGGGACGGGGCAGCCAAAAGACGGTCAGCCAGGGGCGGGGCAGCCAAAGGACGGTCAGCCAGGGACGGGCGGCCTAAATACGGTCAGCCATGTGCGGCCAAAAGACGGTCAGCCAGGGGCGGGGCGGCCAACAGACGGTCAGCCAGGGACGGGCGGACTAAAGACGGTTAGCCAGGGACGGGGCGGTCTAAAGACGGTCAGCCAGGGACGGGCGGCGAAAAGACGGTCAGCCAGGGACGGGGCAGCTAAAAGACGGTCAGCCAGGGACGGGGCGGTCTAAAAACGGTCAGCCAGGGACGGGCGGCCAAAAGACGGTCAGCCAGGGGCGGCTAAAAGACGGTCAGCCAGGGACGGGGCGGCCAACAGAGGTGAGCCAGGGACGGGCGGTCTAAAGACGGTCAGCCAGGGACGGGCGGCCAAAAGACGGTCAGCCAGGGACGGGGCAGCCAAAAGACGGCCAGCCAGGGACGGGCGGCCAAAAGACGGTCAGCCAGGGGCGGGCGGCCAAAAGACGGTCAGCCAGGGGCGGCTAAAAGACGGTCAGCCAGGGACGGGGCGGCCAACAGACGGTCAGCTAGGGACGGGCGGCCTAAAGACGGTCAGCCAGGGACGGGACAGCCAAAAGACGGTCAGCCAGGGACGGGCGGCCTAAATACGGTCAGCCAGGGACGGGGCGGCCAAAAGACGGTCAGCCAGGGACGGGGCGGCCAAAAGACGGTCAGCCAGGGACGGGGCGGCCAAAAGACGGTCAGCCATGGACGGGGCAGCTAAAAGACGGTCACCCAGGGGCGGCCAAAAGACGGTTAGCCAGGGACGGGGCAGCCAAAAGACGGTCAGCCAGGGGCGGCCAAAAGACGGTCAGCCAGAGACGGGGCGGCCAAAAGACGGTCAGCCAGGGACAGCCAAAAGACGGTCAGCCAGGGACGGCCAAAAGACGGTCAGCCAGGGACGGGGCAGACAAAAGACGGTCAGCCAGAGACGGCAAAAAGACGGTCAGCCAGGGACGGGGCAGCCAAAAGACGGTCAGCCAGGGACGGGGCAGCCAAAAGACGGTCAGCCAGGGACGGGGCAGCCAAAAGACGGTCAGCCAGGGACGGGGCAGCCAAAAGACGGTCAGCCAGGGGCGGGGCAGCCAAAGGACGGTCAGCCAGGGACGGGGCGGCCAAAAGACGGGCAGCCAGGGACGGGGCAGCCAAAGGACGGTCAGCCAGGGACGGGGCGGCCAAAAGACGGTCAGCCAGGGACGGGGCAGCCAAAAGACGGTCAGCCAGGGACGGGCAGCCGCGTCGCAGCGTCACAAGCAGATCTCTCAAGCATCTGTGCGTCTGTCTGAAGTCGATCTCTCAAAAATATGTGCGTCACAAGCAGATCTCTCTGTGATCGTAGAATATTGCAGACTCTCTGTGATGTGATCTCTGAGCATAAAGTCGGATGTAACATTGATCTGTTGAACACACAAATAATTACTGGGTTGTGGTTCTGGTTATGGGCAACACGATCTGCATTCGTACTGCAATCTGAACCCAAAGCCACTCAGGCTAACTATTCGGCTAACTTAATTAGAACACCCGTGTCGTTTGGGGCGACAGCGAGCAGTGTCCGCGCAGTGCGTGTGGCGGCCTGGCGGCGGTGACCGCGGCGGTGGGACGGTGGCAGCGGTAGTGGCAGCGGTGGCGGTGGCGGTAGCGGTAGCGGTAGCGGCGGAGACGGCGGTGGCGGGGCGGTAGCGGTGGCAGCAGTAGTGGTGGAGATGGCGGTGGCGGTGGCGGTGGCGGTGGCGGTGGCAGCGGTAGTGGTGGAGACGGCGGTAGCGGTAGCGGTGGCGGCCTGGCGGCGGTGACCGCGGCGGTGGAACGGTGGCAGCGGTAGCGGCGGAGACGGCGGTGGCGGGGCGGTAGCGGTGGCAGCACTAACGGTGGAGATGGTGGTGGCGGGGCGGTAGCGGTGGCGGGGCGGTGGCGGTGGCGGTGGCGGTGGCGGTGGCGGTGGCGGTGGCGGTGGCGGCGGCGGCGGCGGTGGGACGGTGGCAGCGGTAGCGGCGGAGACGGCGGTGGCGGTGGCGGTAGCGGTGGTAGCGGTGGCGGCGGAGACGGCGGTGGCGGGGCGGTAGCGGTAGCGGTGGCGGCGGCGGCGGCGGCGGCGGCGGCGGTGGTGTTACCTTCCGATCAAGCTGGCACGGCTCCATGTCTCTAGAGGTTTGAGAGCTCCGCCGAGCCAGCCGACACTAAAACTGAGTGGCCGCCCGTTCCGGGCCTGTTGGGGCTCCACGCGCCTCTCATCGCTGGCGTGAGGAGTGACGTAAGCGGTGAGGTCACGGTGTGGAGGGACTCTCATCACACCACCGGCAACTGAGCAGCGGTGACAGCCTCCAGGGCGAGCAACTATGCGCCGCCCGGGAATGGCCCCTTACATCCCCGCCCTCTGGTGCTGTCCAGGTTGTAAACTGAGGTGTTCTTGACCTCAGGGCTCAGCCAGGCGTCTGGCTTGTGTCCGAGCACGGTTCAGATTTAGCTCGTTACGTTCTCGTCTGGTCATAATACCAACATCCGGCCGAGAGAGTGTGCCAAAACTGCGCCAACGTCGTAAATAATCCACTCCGAGAATACAGCGGCCGCGTCAACCCGGGGTGATATGGTATCAGCGCCGCTGACAAATCATACTACCACCCAACCACAATATTTACCCATCCGAGGGCCAGTGACATAAGGTCGCGAGGATCGGCTTTCATGCCGCGGCGGACCAGAGCGTCACAATTAGTGTCAGGACGGCACCATCGCCGTCGGGGAGCTGGACCCGTCACCGCTCTGGAGGGGGCACCCCGCTGACTCAGCGCGAGGAGAGAAGAGTGAGTGACCCCGGGCAGGGCAGGGCGACCAGCTGAAGGTCGATGGCTGCGTAGGCGGGGTGACGTGAGAGATTCAGAAGGAGCGGCCATCGACCAGCCCATGGGGCTTGGCTGCAGAGGAAGGGTTCGGCAGTCCAATCTATCGGTGCCCGGTGGTCATCACTGCATAAAGATCTAGGCTTTGGGCTGAAGAAGTGAATCAAGTGGGGACGCAGCGGGGAACATCCCGATTCGTTCTGGTCGACGAGCGTGGAGGCAGTTTCGTAAAATCAGGTGTTTGGTTCAAGCCATCAAGCGGGGAATCCCATCGGGCTGCCGGATGTGGGACAAAATGCGGCACGAGCCGAGAGGAGGCATGTGGGCCGTGAGCGGGTCCTGGACGTGGTCCCGACGCTACTCCGCCGGTGTGGAGATGCGATGTTTGGCGGTCTTCTGATAACCGGTGGGCGGAGCCGGGCCAACCGCGGGCCAGCCGCCCATCCACCGTTTTCACTAACACATCCCGCCGCATTCCGAACGGTGTAACTGTTAGAGACCGAACCGAACCAAACACCCAACACCGTTTCCCGTGTCTATAGCCAGAACCGAGCAACGGGGCTCGCTGTTCGGTGCTCGGTGAATTTAGCGGCCGAGTGCTCCGCGGCAGTAAACAGAGCATCGCGTGGCCCGCTCACGATCAGCGGAATCGCGCCTTGTATGGCCGCGATGCATCGGATCGCAGTACGGACCCACCCAACACCCAGCCTGTGCACGCCCAGAAGGTCAGGAGAGAGCCTGGACGCGAAATCAAGGCTGCGCACTGTTAAGTCGGCCTGCAAAGCTTGCTACAAATTTGGCTATCTGTGGCGGCGGTACTGGTTGTCCGGTGTCGGCCGGCCGCTGCCGACTTGATGTGTAGGTAGCGTGGTCAACACGGCCTGGTGTGCTCCTGGGTGCACGGCCAAACAAGGGAAACCCTGTTGTCGGCGGCGGCGTCATCAAAGACATTTCATTGAAACATAAAGTGGCCACTGGCCATTGCCGAGAAATACTACGGTCTCCATACCCGAGCGGCGCCGAGCCAGCACGGGGCAGTGGGTACTAAGAGCACTACACGGAATCCTGCACCTGCCCGCTGCCGTGATCTATGGAGGTCTGTGGGTGAAGTGGCGCCGCCGGGCCATTCCTGGCACTCGAGCCCGTCCATCAGCGGACTCCTGACCCGGCGGCGGTCCGTAAACAGGGCCGGCATCACCCGCGCCCCGCTGCCCAGACGTAGCCGGCGTAGCCGAGTCGCACGTGGTTGCCGAGCAAAATCGTCCATAAATTGCGGGATATAAGCAGATGGCTGTCACAGATAGGCCCGAATAAGACTGACTGACGGCTGTAGTCGACGGTGGAGGCCGACTGCTGTTCGGCCACCGGAGTATGTACAACACCGACACAGCGACAGACCGCGAGACGGCCCTCGGTAGAGCTGTCACAGCCTCAGCGCTGCGACACTGGCAACAGCGCCTCAGATAAACCCAGACGACCTCAGCTGTCCTTGCCTAACCCCGGCTGACCTCACTCAGCTGATCTGAGTGAATCTCAGTTGACCTCAGCTGACCTCAGTTAACCTAAACTGACCTAAGCTGACCTCAGATGATATGATTGGGCTTCGGCTGACCTCGGCTGACCTAAGCTGACCTTGGCTGGACTCAGCTGACCTTGGCTGACCTAAGCTGAGCTGATCTGACCTTAAATAACCTAAGCTCATCTCAACTAACTCTAGCTGACCACAGCGCCATCGTGCTGCACTTCTACAGTCTACACGTCCAGTCATTGTTCATCGCTACACCATCGCTCCGCCATCGCTCCGCCATCGCTCCGCCATCGCTCCGCCATCGCTCCGCCATCTCACCGCCATCGCACCACCATCGCTCCGCCATCGCTCCGCCATCGCTCCGCCATCGCTCCGCCATCGCTCCACCATCGCTCCGCCATCGCACCACCATCGCTCCGCCATCTCACCGCCATCGCTCCGCCATCGCTCCGCCATCGCACCACCATCGCTCCGCCATCGCTCCGCCATCGCACCGCCATCGCTCCACCATCGCTCCACCATCGCTCCACCATCGCTCCACCATCGCTCCACCATCGCTCCACCATCGCTCCACCATCGCTCCACCATCGCTCCACCATCGCTCCACCATCGCTCCGCCATCTCACCGCCATCGCTCCGCCATCGCACCACCATCGCTCCGCCATCGCTCCGCCATCGCTCCGCCATCGCACCGCCATCGCTCCACCATCGCTCCACCATCGCTCCACCATCGCCCCGCCATCGCTCCGCCATCGCACCGCCATCGCTCCACCATCGCTCCACCATCGCTCCACCATCGCTCCGCCATCGATCCGCCATCGATCCACCATCGTTCCGGCATCGCTCCGACAGCGCTACACCATCGCTCCGCCATCGCTCCGCCATCGATCCGCCATCGCACCGCCATCTCTCCGCCATCGCTCCGCCATCGCTCCGCCATCGCTACACCATCGATCCGCCATCGCACCGCCATCGCACCGCCATCGCACCGCCATCGCTCCGCCATCGCTCCGCCATCGCACTGCCATCGCTCCGCCATCGCTCTGCCATCGCTCCACCGACACTCACGGCTGCAGCTCGCTGACGCAGCATTTCCGCAGCTGAGGCGAGCCAGGACCCAGTCAGAACGGACGGCGCACACATTTGACACGTGATGTATTCGGCGTCTGCAGACTGAGGTGCAGTCAAACGACACATGACGACACGCCGGGTGGGTGCTGCGCAGGCGTCTCAGAACGTCGGCAGAGTGGTATGTTGATGGACGGCCGTCTCCGACCTGCGCTGAGCTCAAATCAGCGGCGTCAGGAGGGGCGGAGTCACGGTCAGCGTAGGTTGACCTCTGATCTTAGGTCAGAGATGCAGGGAGCGACGAGGTGGCGGCCAGAGTATAGGAGGCCTTCTGACTTCAGACTAGCGCTGCACGCAGGGCCATGGCGATGTTCGGTGTGGTATGACCTCTGCTGGCAAGCGCCTGAGTCCAGACCTGACTCTATCCACCGGTATAGAATACCTCGCCTCCATTGATAAGTCGGTGTCTGGGATAGGCTGGCAGTCTGGGATGACTCGCATAGATGACTCGAAGGTGTCCCCAAAAAAAGATACCTTTTTGTCGGTGCAAGCTTGCCAATTGACACGGCGTTCTTCTCTAGGCCAGTAACAAGTATGCCAAATTTCATTTCGATCCTTTTAGTTTTGGTCCCCCGGGCCTCCGTAAGTTGTTGGACCCCTATCCAAAGGTCAAAAATCAAAGTCGTCGTACAAACCTCCGCGTGTGCTCATTTAAAAGCTCTTGTCGAGTAGAATAAACTCTAATTCAGTCGAAATGCTCTAAATTCAAGTTTGCGTTATATGAGTCATAAACAGAGCCCACAAGCAATCCTTCAATAGAGCTCTATTGAAGGCTTGGTTTTGGGCTCTGTTTATGTCTCATAGAACGAAAACTTGAATTTAGAGCATTTCGACTGAATTAAAGATTACTCTACTCGACAAGAGCTTTCAAATGAGCACAAACGGAGGTCTGTACGACGACTTTGATTTTTGACCTTTTGGGTTTGGGTCAACAACTTACGGAGGCCCGGGGGCGGGGGCGAAACTCAAAGGATCGAAATGAAATTTGGCATACTTGTTATTGGCCCAAAGAAGAACGCCGTGTCAATTGGCAAGCCTGCACCGACGAAAAAGTATTTTTTTTTGGACACCCTCCTGTGGAGTGTGGTATGCAAGGGCCCAGGGCGAAGGACATTGCAGACACCGCTGGGTAGTTATAGACGAGTCTGATGTCGTGAACGCAGGAACAGCAGAATCGATGTGTTATGACATCCTGTTTTTGAAATGTCACATATTAAGCTTAAAGCATCGCACTGAAATAATTTACTTGAAAATTAAACTTGACATCACCGTGTTTATTATTAAATAAATAAACGACATATTACGACATATATACCGTATTAAATAAACGGCATCATCATTCGTGGAAGGGTAATTCGAACTTCAATCGATTCCGATACCTGCGAAGTTGTAGTTTTATCGCATCAAGATTTCCGGTACAACTCTAACGTAAACGATGTGTCACAGTAAACTTAGCGTGAAGATACCACCGCATGTTTGCTTAGAGGGGCGGGGGGATGATTGATGCCCATCCTGCAGTTTGCAGAACTATTCGAGAAAATGTTTTGGATGAAGTGAAGTTATAAACGGTGATGTCGCATTTGTGCCCTGGTAACTTAAAATATGAACATTGTGACGTTTTACGTCTTTTATCATCTTCCTCGCTTACACCATCGTTCATTGCGCGTGATTTATGTTAGGCAATCATCGAAACTTCCTTTCGTGAAGTGTTCATTTAATTCGAGAGTGTCAACATTAAACACAACTTCTTGTAAAAGACAGAGACAAAATTAAAAATCATACACTGTACACTGTACAGTGCAGATTCACTGGCGAGGCTGAGAGGTGCAATTCTGACATATATCATGACCTGATTTCTACACAGTCATGCAAGAAGCACGCACCGTGTGCCCATTGCATATTAAATGCATTTGTTTGTTATGGTAAAGCACGACGTACCATCGAGAAGATTGAAGAGCGCATAACAGCATCCATCTCGAGAGACCTTCATGAGTTCCATCCATCTCGAGAGACCTTCATGAGTTCCGGGAGTGTATCTCCTCCGAGCTCAGCGCGCTGAACGAGCGGGTAAGAGACTTGGAGCGTCACGTTGAAGAAAAGGACAACGAGGTGACGGAGTCGAGCAGCGAGTTAGTAGCGGCGCAGCAGGAGATCAAGAACCTGCAAGAGAAAACTGAAAACGCCGAGATCTCCCGCATTCCGGGCCTGATCCTGGCAGGTCGCGCCATGGCCCGCCGAGCACCGCGCCTGGGTGCGCCCCTGCCGCCGACCGGCCGCGCCGTGCCCCGGGGCGCGGCCTCCGCTGACGCGGCCGGTCAGGTGGAGCCAGCTGACGCGCGGGCTGGAGTCAGTGGTGCGCGGGGAGGCGTGGGGTCGGGGCGCACGGTCGGTGGGCAGAGCTCTTGGGAGGCGGAGGACGCGAACAAGCTCGTCATCGACGCTGTCCGGGTCCGGCTGCCCGGGCTGGACATCACTGGCGACGAGACATAGACAGAGCGCCGCACCGTCTCCCGGGACCCAACAACCGCGTTATCGTCCGCTTCGTGCGCTCCGGATCGGGCAGTGTGCGGCACCAGCTGATGACGCGCCGACTGGAACTTGGAGGGCGGGATGATCTCTTCATCAATGAGAGTCTAACGGCACTCAAGGGCATCTACCGCTCTCTCCTGGAGGCGAAGAAGACGAAGACAATCTACACAGTATACACAAGGTGGGGACATGTTTACTATAAGGCGGACAAGTTCGGTACAAGTTCGCGCATCGATTCAGTTGACACGACTGCGTGAACTGCGCCTTCCAGTTAAGAAATGATGAGTCATTGGCAGATGCATGTTGGTAGATTTTGTCGGGCTAATTTTGCTACCTGTTCTTACGTCCTCATCTTCATCGTATATAGTTATAGATTCGTCGACTTTAGTTTGCATCTCTTGGTTGCAACGCGAAAAGTGTTAATCATTCAGTTTGAGAACATTATCTTTTATTTGTGTATTCCACATATGTTTGCCTTGCGTCTCGTCTTATGCTCGCTTTCTTGTTCTGGTTTCGTCTGTGTACAGTTTTCTTGCGCGATGATAATGCCCCTGAGTAGTCTACCGGCGGTGGCTGCGGCGGCGGCGGCGGTAGCGGTGGCGGTGGCGGTGGCGGTGGCGGTGGCGGCGGCGGTGGCTGCGGCGGTGGTGGCGGTGGCGGTGGCGGTGGCGGCGGTGGCTGCGGCGGTGGCGGTGGCGGCGGCGGCGGCGGTGGCTGCGGCTGGGGCGGCGGCGGTGGCTGCGGCTGGGGCGGTTGCGCTGGTGGTGGCGGAGGCTGAATTCGCCACCTCGCATATAAACAAAGTGAATCGGTCAGCTCTCCGGACGCGGCGCCTGTCGGCGCGGCTGCTGGCGGGTTACATTCGCAGCATCTTCCATTCCTATTTCCTTTTTCCAAGAAGTAAACATGGCCGTGCCGCACACGTTCATGCAACACACGTAATGCATCTTCACGTGCGCTCATGCAACACTTCCTTTCTCAATGTCAAATATCACCCCGAAAGCTTTGCACATCGGTCAATCTCGCATAGACCAATCACTTAAATTAATTATCTATGACTGATCTACAGTTCATATCAATAAATTGCAGAGGTTTGTCAGGACAGAAGAAAAGGAGACGTTTTGAATTATTTAAGAAATTCTAGGTTCGATGTAATATCTTTGCAGGACACTCACATCTCGACAAAGTCGCTGAATTATTTCAACAGACTTTGGCCGGGTAAATGCTACCATGCATGCAAAACTTCAAATGGTAGGGGGACTTCGATCTTATTCAGGCGAAGCTTGCAGTACGATATAGTATCGGACAAATATGGGCCAGATGGAAATTACGTAATCATCGTTTGCAAAATCGAATCAAATATATGCACATTTCTCGGTATTTACGGTCCGAATGAAGATCGACCTTCTTTCTTCAAAAACATTGACGAACAATTACAGCAGCTTGCCCAGGGTAACATGATTATTGGCGGAGACTTCAATTTTGTAATACATCACTTAGCAGACTCGAATTACTGTCATAATAATAATGCATACGCCAAAACAGAATTTGTTTAGAGTAACACAAAAACACAGCGTAATAGACGTTTGGAGACACCAGCACCCACACGATCGGGAATATACGTGGATGAAATGCAACCCATTAAAGTACGGTAGAATTGATATGTTTTTTATTAGCGATCATCTGGTTAATCACGTAGGTGAGACTGGTATCACAGTAGGGTATAGAACCGAACATAATGCAATAACCTTCTCTTTGAAAATAACAAATCAACCACGCGGGCCAGGAATATGAAAATTTAACGATTCCTTATTAGCGTATTTCACCACTATCAAATCCTGTTAGTTTAAACAAAGAATGCCATTCCAATATACTCATAATAATTTATCTATAACAATTTTAATTTCGGGGAAATATTGTTCTCCATTAACATTAAGCTTTTCTACGACACACTCTTGATGCTGATTCGAGGGGAACCCGTCAAATATTCAAAGCGTAAAGCTAGGAAGCGTCACGAGGAGGAACAAACGGTAATGATACATATTAACCGGTTACGAGAAGCTTTTGCGGTAAGCGGAAAAGAAACAGATGAAATAGCCTTACACTTTGCACAAAAAAAAAAAAAAATCGAGAGCCAAAGATCCAGGGACTTATAACAAGGTCAAGAGTGCGTTGGTATGACAGGGTGAGAAATGTTCAAAGTTTTTCTTGTCTCTGGAGAAAGGTAACGGAAAACGGAAATCAATTCAAATGTTTAAAGACGAATGTTAAAAGAGTAATATTACAGGGAAACAATTGAGCTTTAGCAAGCATCTCGGTGAACGGTACAACGCCGACTCTAATGATAATAACTCCAGGGTGCTTGCGTATCTGCAACGTAATATTACAAATAAACTTGGCGGAGAGCAAAAACAAAAATTAGAAGAACCGATATCAATGTTAGAATTAATTGCAGCTCTGATGTCTATGAAAAAAGGAAAATCGCCGGAATCAAACGGATTCACAGCTTCCTTCTTTAAACATTTTTGGGATTACTTGGGTATTTTCCTGTTCCGCTCCCTTCAACAAAGTATAACGGAAGGCTCTTTTTCACAAACTCACAGAGAAGCTATGATAACTTTAATCCCTAAAACCGGAAAACCATTAGATACATTGAAGGGTTGGCGACCTATGCCTTTGTTAAACGTAGACTAAGATAATTTCGGCCGCTTTAGCAACCAGATTGAGAAGTGCGATGAATTATTTAATATCACCGTCACAGTCAACATACATAAAAGGACGCTGCATCGCAGAAAACAGTCTGTTAGTGTACGACGTGATACAAAGAGTAAATGATTAGAAACGTACAGGTTTCATAGTTGCAGCAGATTTCGAAGCAGCGTTTGAAAGCGTTTCGTGGAACTTCTTATCGAACACTCTGGATTGCTGCAATTTCGGACAAAACTTTAAAAACTTGCTGCAACTTGCTTACATTAATACAACCAATTTCGCAAGAATACTAATGGATGGATATCTAGGAGAACATATTTACATGGAACGAGGTATTAGGCAAGGAGATCCAGCGTCAGGGTACCTCTTCAATCTCGTGGTTGAATCGTTAGCTAATCACATAAGACGGTCAACAGCGATATGCGGAATCACAGTATGTAACGATATAGAAGTGCGACTCTCAATACGCTGATGATTTAATACTATTTATTGATCAACCAGAATCAATTTCCGGAGCAATCTCAGAAATAAAAGAGTTCTCATCCATATCAGGATTGCACTCATCCATATCAGGATTGCACTTAAACGGAGACAAAACCAAATGCCTCCCACTTGGAGCCCACTCACTTCTCCCACAAGCTCCTTCACGTCATATAATACAGTACGTAAAGGAATTGAAAATCTTAGGTATAACTTTCAATATAAGAAACAACGAAGCATTATTTACAACAAATCTGAAGAATAAACTTCCCTCCATAGAAAGGGATATACTACAATGGAAGAGAAGACATATCACGTAATTGGTAAGATTATTGTCATTAAGTCTGTTAATATCCCAACTAGTTCATTTATTTTTAGCATTACCTACACCATCCAAAAGCGACATTGCGCAGATTGAAACGAAACTTTTTCGGTTCCTGTGGGGCGATAAAAACGACAGAAAAAACGAACACAAATCGTTCAATCTCGTGAAGTGGACGGACTGGAAATGATTGGCGTAAACAGTTTAATTAAAAGTATGAAAGTTACATGGCTAAGAAGATTATACCAATCACAACATCACTGGGTTGGTATGTTGGTGTACGACGTGATACAAAGAGTAAATTCTTCACCAACGATTTGCCGCAGCATCTTCCATTCGGGAGGATCGTGATGTATGCTGACGATGCCCAGTTCATTGACGCTGACTTCCCATCAAATGTTCATGATCTGAAAAATCGTGTTGAAAGCTCTCTTGACATAGCATTGAAGTGGTTCACACAGAACCGTCTAAAAATTAATCCGGCAAAAACAAAGATGCTCCTCCTGAGATCTCGCCGTCAAAAAGTCATCTCAGACTTCTCTGTTCATTTTGGTAATGATGAAATTTTGCCCTCACAAAGCGTCAAGGTGCTTGGTGTCGTCATCGACTCACATCTGACATGGAACTGTCACATTACGTCTGTTGTGCAGCGCTGCTACTGTGTACTGGTGGGTCTGGTGCGAATCAGACATAAGCTCCCAAAATGCATCAGACAGCTGTTGATAGAGGCACTCGTCTTCCCCCACATACGTTATTGTATAACGGTGTGGGGAAACTGTTCCGCAGCACAGAAGCTGCGTGTACAAAAGGGAATCAACTTCGGTGTCCGCATCGTGACCGGACTTGGCAGGCGTGACCATGTCAGTCCGTCATTGCGTGAACTGGGGTAGCCCAATGTTGATGAAATGATCACCGAACGCGATATTGCCACAATGCGCCACCTCACAACATCCACCAGTGCCTCCGAACTATTGCGACAGCGATTGTTGCGGCGCGCCGATGTATCCGCTCGCCGCACGCGCGGCACTGAAGCCGGCCACTTCGAGCTGCCCCGCGTGCGGACAGAATTCGCCCGGCGCAGCTTTGTGTACCGAGCCACGAGCGCCTGGAACGACCTTACGCTGGAGGCTAGGCGATAGTCAATCGTGAATTTTACCGTAGATTGCGATCGGTGTCTGCGGCTGGGAGCGGCCTATGTTGCCACCTGCCACTCTTTTTGCCGCGTGTTCTGTTTTACCGTGTGTATTTTTCATCACTGTATGTTTTACTGTTTTTTATCCTATTGTGTATTATTAATGTAATGACGTGGATTCCACAAAAGCCATATTATGGAGGTTCCGAAATACATATCTGTATCTGTATCTGTATCTGTATCTGTATATTACGAAGAGACCTGCCTCCTGTACACGAACTGTTAACGTATGGATCTAAAGCTCTGACAAAAGTAAAAAATATGTTACACAACCGTTTTGGAAAGAAGTGATAAAGCTTGGAGCGAGTTTTGTGTCGCAAATAAGCCAAATAAAAATAAAATAATCACCGAAAAGCTTTGGTTCTCCAATGCTTCAAAATTCAGCACCAGCATCGTCAGGTCATGGGATAACAAAGGATTGCGATTTGTTGCCGATCTCATAAACAACTCAACAGGAACACTATATAGTAGGGACGACTTAGAGAAAGCTTATGGTATTCGCATGACATTTCTTTGTTATGCATCACTAATCAGAAGTTTACCAAATATCGTCAGAGTCGAATTATAAATCACTCATCTATTACCCTATTATACCGTATAAAATAAGTTTGTTAAGCGGAAGCGCTAATACATCACGCTTGACATACAGAGAATATATTACTTCTCTAAGAACTAAATACGATAAATCGTAAAAAAGGCTAGAAGAGAAGTGGATTAGAGACGTCGGCAGTTACCAAGCTGGGAGCATGCTCGATGTGGTTACATCCACCAAAAACTCGTATATTCAAGCATTCCACTTCCGCTTGATTTCTAGAATCATAGCCACGAACAGATTTCTTCATCATCGGTAAAACTGAAGGTAACATGCGCACTTTTTGTTCAGCCTCGTTGGAAACACTTTACCATCTGTTTTGGAATTGCACAGAAGTGCAAAACTTCATCTAAAAAATCTCAGACATGCTTCGATCTTACTTCAAATTAACATATCGCATAAGCAAAAAAACATGGTTTTCCCAAACGTGAGCGAGAGTGAAGCAATACAAAACTAAAACTCCGTAGCCAAAATAGCTATATACAGCGCTAGACACCATAGCTGCAAATCATCAATCCTGCACTTTTTGAACAACTTGAAGCTAGAATCTGAAAAGGAGTACCACTCCGCCAGACTTGCCAACAACATACCCAAGTTCAATTACAAATGGAAGCAGCTAAAGTTACTTCCATTATTAAATATTAATGATATTGTGCCACAATAACGTCTGTCCATACATAGGTAACATACTGACTTCTTAACATTACGTAACATGCACGTGCGCAAACTCATACACAAACCACAAAGCACACACACGCGTGCATATATACAAACACACACGCGCACACATACATACATGGAGGCACATACAATTCACAAATGCTGAGGCACACACACACACAGACACACCCGCAGGCAGGCATACCTCATGTAACAATATACCACTTACGTACCTCCTCCTTCATGCACCTGCCTCCGGAACGTCCTTCCCCGGCCGCTCCAAACACCCTCATATAACCCATGACTATTAGCAAGGTACTGCGAATGTTCACCGGCCGCGTGTGCGTCGACTGGCCCGTGCCTGAAGCAGACTCAGGACCCAGGACCCAGGACAAAACCGGAGAGAGGCTCAACGGCCGACCGCTGTCACCGTTCGCCGCTGCCGTTGCCGCTGCCGTTACCACTGCCGCTGCCGCTGACGTTGCCGCTGCCGTTACCACTGCCGCTGCCGCTGACGTTGCCGCTGCCGTTGCCGCTGCCGTTGCCGCTGCCGTTGCCGCTGCCGTTGCTGCTGCCGTTGCTGTTGCCGCTGCTGCTGCCGTTGCTGCTGCCGTTGCTGCTGCCGTTGCTGCTTTCATCCCGCTCGCCGCGCTGTCGCCGTGTGCCGGCGCGTTGTTGGAATATTCCTGTTAATGTTCATTACTTTTAGTGTTGTTTTTCTTGCTTGTTCTGGTTTTAGACCTGTGTTTCATTTAACTTCGCATTGCACGCGGTTTGTGCCGTAGTAGGTTACGGTTGTGGTATGCTGCTGATGTTGTATGCAAGATGTACTGACAGAGTATGCTACCGTAAAGGCTGCAGTTTGGAATGTGTAAATATATCACCGCGGGAGCCGGATAATGTGAAAAAAGCACGTCGTGGGCTCGGGATGTTATCATATCTACGATACAAGTCTAGTTACGGCACCAGGCATGCCTTGTCCGAATCGAGGCCCAGTGACGGTTCCACGACTCTGTATTGTGCAACCCTGATGTGAGTGCAGGCCGTTAAGCTGTTGATCGTATACAGCAATGTTTGTGTGAAGGATTTGACGACGGATACAAATATGTGCAACAGGCTATTGAACTTCCGATAGCAAGCACTTACGAGTGGTGCTATCTAGCAGCACTAGCGAGCACTCGCGAGTGGTGCTATCTAGCAGCACTAGCAATCAGACACGTGTGATCGCACAGAAACTGCAACAACAAACAAAATCCTTTAAATTGGGGGTTCGGCATCCGATTCCACCAAACAACCCACCTACCCGAACAATTATTTACAAGTTGTTCCATTATCTTGAATCATTTCACTTGTATTGCGACCTTTCAGGTCGAATCCTCGCTGGTGCCATTTCCTAGTTCCTGCTAATACCCGAATAATTGCTGACTGGCTGTCACTTTAAATGTGTCTCTCCCCACAGAAAGAAATAGCTCATCGGTTGTGTTGGTATCGAATGTAAGTCATATTTTTCCCTTCACATTTATCGGATCATTACGTCTAAAAGTACATCCGATTCGCACTGTTCCATATGTAACCTTTCACGAAACAGCTAAACAGAGAGTAGGTATGACGGTGTTTCCGATCCGATGATATCAAAGATATGACTTCGTTAAGTACGGTTCATCTTCTTGCAGTCGTGAGTCACGACTGTCTCCAGTGATTGGCCATAGAGTCTGCGAAAGGAAATGACACTCCCTATTCCGGAAATTTCGCCAAAAAACTGGTCTTCTATAATGTTTGATCACTATCTACATGACATCACCGGCATCAATGAACCCAGAACAGCTTTGCACGACCAGGACAACGGAAGTCCCGCAGACAGGTAATCGCCCTTAAACAACATGCTGGTACTTGGATTCGTATGTTCTGCCGAAGCCAGCAGAATAAGGTTAATGCTAACAGCATGAGTATAGATAAAACGTGAGCCAGGTACACAGCACAGACAGGATAGGAAGCACAGATGTTATCTGTAAGAAGATAACGGGTTCGACGTGATCGGTGTTAATCGGTGGCACTTCCTGCCACGATCAGCTAAATCGAAAAGTAATTGATACAATAATGTTTCCAAGTGTACGCGTAGGAATGAACGGGCGGGTACAATGGCCCACTTTTTTTTGTTCAGAATTTTCGCTAAAACTTTCATTTTGTTAAATAAGAAAAAACTGGAGAGCAAAAGGTCACCAAGATGAAAAGGGATCAAATCCACAAACAAAATATTGCTTAGTGGGCTGAGTTTTTTCTCGAAACGAGATCAAAATTGCACTGCCCCCTCACTTTGCATGACGATATTACGTTTCTAAGGCGGAATTTACTGATTGGCTGCACAGGAAAATATTTTCAGCACGGCTTATACCCGCTGTTGTGTCCCGACCGCGGTGACTCCCGAGGCAGATACGGTAACTCTGGTCAACCTGTATTGTAGCCCGGCCCCGGCGACGTCCTGGGCGACACTGCCCCGCTACCGGTCCCGCGACCCCAGCCTCGGCTGACCCGGTCCCCGCCCGGGGCGCTGACCGGGCCAGACGCAGACACGGTACAGAGTCTGGCATTGTAACCGGCACACTAGCGTGAGCGATCGGAGACTGTACACGCAAAATTCCCTTCCCAACTTGGACACAATCTGAATCCCAAACTGAGCGAAATTACCAAATACGGATGCACACCAACACACATTCTCAACGCTCAGTAACCAAATGTTCAATATTCCACGACATCACCGTACCACTGCGGTTTCACGACTAGCCGGCCACTGCGCGTGCGAAGCTCCGTGCTCCGCTCACATCGGTCAGGTCTTTCTGGCGCGGGTTCTGCTCTGCTGCTTGGCGAAGCGGTGGACACTGGACCGTCGCTACATGGGAATGACAGGGGCTCTACAAGATCACGCGTTACGTATTGTTTTACAAAAATGCTGTTCCGCTTGAACAGCCTGCCATCCGACGGCCTTCTAACAGTTACTTGAGAGCCCTTTACTGACACTACTGCATACGGCTCTGCAAAGAAAGCACAAGACAGTTTGGTGAGTTTTCTAGGGATTTTGACGAGCACTCGGTCACCGACACTGATGTCCGACGGAACCGCGCGTCGCCGGTGGTCAGCGTAGCGTTTCCCCGCCTCACGGTAGCGCTCGTTCCTCTGCTGCACAGCAGGCCGGCCAGGCGCCGGCGCAGGACGTGTCACGGCCGGCATCTTGGTGCGCAGCTGCCGGCCGCAGAGCAGCTCAGCAGGGCTGACTCCAGTAGCGGGGTGAGGCGTAGTCCGGTACGCCAGCAGAAACGTCTGTAGACTGGACGGCCAGTTCCGCCCCTCCGCCACGGCCGTCCTGATGGCCTTCAGCAGAGTCCGGTTCTGACGCTCGACCAGTCCGTTCGCCTGTGGCCAGAGTGGTGTCACCGTCAGATGCCGGATCCCACGCACCTTGCAGAAGTCCTCGAACTCTACCGAAGTGAGATTGCGGGCGTTATCGGTCGTCAGCGTCAGGGGGAAACCGTGACTAGCGAATATCTTCTCAGGTCGGACAGTGACATCTCATGTTGTGGTTGAACACATCGTTTCCACTTCCACCCACCTCGAATACTTGTCGACGAGAACAAGCAAATTCTCACCACTAGGGAACGGCCCACAAAGATCGAGATTCAGGTCCTCCCAAGGTCCTGTGGGAAGCTCTGTGGTAGAGATCGGCTCAGGTGGGTTCCCTGCAGACACAATCTGACACGCGTGACATGACCTCACCAGCCGCTCCGCATCCACATCCGCCCCAGGCCACCACACGCTACTTCTGAGCTTCTGTTTTGTGCGGACAATACCCTGGTGACCCTCGTGGGCCAGCTCCAGAACTTTCCCACGCAGTGTCTCTGGCACAACAAGTCGGTTTCCGCGCAGCAGCATGTCATCACAGACCGACAGCTCTTGCCACAGCGTCCTATAAGGCCTCGGACAGTCCAGTTTCTTACCGTTCGGCAGACATCTCATTACCGATTGCAGCTCATCATCTCTTGCGGTCTCTCTCTGGATGTCGCTTTTCTGCAGTGCGGCAGGCACGGCGTGCAGAGCCACGAAACGTGCGTAGTGGTCCCCGCCGTCGGTAGCAGTTGCCGCAGTCTGCGTCAGCCTGCTGCAACAGTCGGCGATGTTTCGCGGCCCAGGGATATGCTTCACCCGGTAACGATACGGCTGCAGGCGGAGCACCCACCTTTCTACTCTGGCTGGTGGCTTTGACGCAGGTGAGAAAATCGTCTGAAGAGCTTTATGATCGGTGAGCAGCTCAAAATCGATGCCATACAGATACAGATGAAAACGTTCACAACCCCAGACTACTGCCAGGGCTTCGCGTTCTGTTTGCGAATACCGGCGCTCGACATCACTTAAGCTCCGACTGGCATACTCGACTGGCTGGAACACGCCTGTGCGCTGTCTCTGGAGCAGGACTGCACCTAACCCCACTGGCGAAGCGTCCACCACGAGCTGAGTTTCTGCTGTCAGGGAAAAGTAGGCGAGAACGTTTTTGTTAGCCAGCCTCCGCTTAAGCTCACTGAAAGCGTCCCTCTCGGGTTTCTCCCACTTTCATGCCACCCCCGACTTGGTCAGATCACGGAGGGGCGCAGAGACTGTGGACAGATCAGGTAAGAAACGACTTAAAAACGTGACCAGACCGAGAAACGAACGCACTTCAGAAGCGGTCCGCGGCTCTCTGGCGTTCAAGACCGCAGCGACCTTGTCATCGGTTGCTGTAACTCCGACCTTGCTGAGACGGTGTCCCATGAACGTCAGCTCAGTCATGCCGAACTGACACTTCTCCCCGTTCAGCTTCAGACCAGCATCCTGTAAACGACGAAGAACTGCGTCCAGCCGTCGGTCATGCTGCTCAGCCGTAGCGCTGAACACAATGATATCATCAGCGATATTCCGAACTCCCTCGCATCCCTCCAGCACCTGCTGAATCACCCGCTGATGCATCTCGGGGACACACGATATACCGAACAACAGACGTTTGTAGCGGTACAGCCCTTTGTGTGTGACAAAGGTGGCGATGCCCCGCGACGCCTCATCCAGCTCGATCTGGTGGAAGGACTGAGCCAGATCTAGCTTAGAAAACATGTTAGCGCCCGTCATCTCATGCAAGACATCGTCCAAAGTTGGCATCGGATGTCGTTCTCTGATCACAGCTGTGTTGACCCGTCTCATATCAACACACAGTCTGATATCCCCGTTCTTCTTTGGAATACAAACGACAGGTGATACCCACGGGGTCGGACCACTGACCTTCTCAATAATATCCTCGTCCAGCAGCTCCTTCAGCTTCCGCTCCACGGGGCCCTGGAGAGAGAAAGGGATCTTCCGGACCTTCTGGGCGACCGGTGTGACTTCTGGATCGATCGGCACCGCCAGCTGGAAGTCCTTCAGCTTGCCAAGTCCCCTGAACAGAGCGGGATATCTGTTAGCAGGGTGACCCCGGTCGGTGACGCGTCTGACCTGGGGCCCCACATGGAGCAGGCCCAGCCTCTCAGACGTATCCTTTCCCAGCAGAGACTGATGTGACCCAGGAATTACATGGAACACGGTCTGCACTGTGCTATCACGAAATGTGACGCACGTCTTGAACTGACCAATGACACTCATCGGTTTTCCGGACCCATATGCGTACAACTTGTTACGATTCGGCAGCAGCCGCTTACTTTCGAACCGTTCTCTGAATAGAGCCTCGCTCATAACATTGCAGGTGGCGCCTGAGTCAACAAGCAAGTCGCACGACTGGTCACTTACTTGCACAGGATACGTTCCATCGCGATCTGCAGCTGCGAGGCGGAAGACGTGGTCCTCGTGGTCCGACGTTACAAGGCGAACTTGCCTTCGTCCTGTTCGGGATCGGTCACCACTGCGACACATCCTCTGGTAATGGCCTACCCTACCACAACCATGACATTTCTTGTTTCTGGCAAAACAGTCCTCGGAATCGTGATAGCCTTTGCCACAGCGGATTCATTTCACCCTACCGTCTGCCTGATCCGAAGCTCTGGTGGGCGACCTCCGGCCGGACCGGCTGGTGGCGACGGCACGTGCGGCGTGGTCCTCCGCTGCACGATCCTCCATCAGCTCGGCTTGTCTGTCGGCATCTTCCATGGACCTCGCGAATGTCAGCGCCGACTCCAGCGTCAGACACTGTTCCCTGAGCAGATGGCATCGTAAGCGGTGGCTCAAACATTTGTCTACGATCTGATCCCTGACCATTTCATCCTGAAGGGAACCATACTCGCATGTCTTTACTAGGCCTCGGAGCCTGGTTGCAAAAACATCGACGGTCTCTCCCGACCTCTGAGCTTCTTTACGGAACACATGTCTCTCGTAAATTACGTTCCTCTTCGGCAAGAACTGTTTATCAAAAACATCAAACACGTCCTGCAATGTTTCAACCTTGACACTTGCGTCCACAACAGAGTGAAACACTTCCTGTAGATCAAGTCCACTAACATGCAACAGAACTGCTATCTTCCGAGACTCAGATGTGATGTCCGAGGCCGCAATATAATAATCAAACGAGCGCTTCCAACTGTCCCACTTACATGGCTCGGCGCAATTGAACGGCGCCAGCGGTGCCATGTCCCGTTCTATGGTGACGTACCGTACCAGCAGACGACGTTACACCAAGCCGGCGCACACCTGGGCAGTGGAAGGCTTCATCCTCGTCGCCAATGTTGTGTCCCGACCGCGGTGACTCCCGAGGCAGATACGGTAACTCTGGTCAACCTGTATTGTAGCCCGGCCCCGGCGACGTCCTGGGCGACACTGCCCCGCTCCCGGTCCCGCGACCCCAGCCTCGGCTGACCCGGTCCCCGCCCGGGGCGCTGACCGGGCCAGACGCAGACACGGTACAGAGTCTGGCATTGTAACCGGCACACTAGCGTGAGCGATCGGAGACTGTACACGCAACACCCGCTGATGATGTAACATATCGCACTGTTTCCCTGCCGACAGTAATGTGAGCATTTTCATGCATAGCATCTGCTTTGGCTTCTCGACACCGGCATGTTGACTGACACCATTAGTGGCACGGTGTCAGAGTGACACAGTGTCAGGAACACGGTGTCATGATGTCAGGAGTGACACCATGGGACCGACTCCCGACGCTGTTGGCGGCACACGGCGTCTCCGCCACCCATGGTCGCCAGCCGCCAGCCGCCTGGCCATACTAATTAATACGGCACAAAATCCTTACGTGTCACCGACGTGACTTCGTTACCGGGCTGAGCCGCTTTCTCGCCGCTGATCCTGTCCGCGAGACGAGCTGAGTCGTGCTGAGGCAGACAAATAAGCTGATGGGTGGGACGGGTGTGTGATGGAGCGGGACGGGTGATTGGGACGGCACGCGTCACGGCGCCGCTGAGCCGCGCCCTGCTGCGCCGTGTGACCGAACCATCAGTGGCGGCTGCTGGCGATGACCCGGCGCTCTGACAGGCTATCTGCCGGACTGTCCGCCGGCGCTCTGACAGGCTATCTGCCGGACTGTCCGCGCCGCCGCGGCGCCGCGGTGGCGCGTGTCACGGCACGGGTAAACACTGCAGCCGGTGACGGCAGATAGGCGTCATAGAAGACAGCGCACAGGCCGATAGTCGTCCTACAGCGCACAGGCCGCGTGCGCTGGCATCAGACAGCTGTCGCGATCCCAGACACACCATACCAGCCTAATCTGGACATTCCGACGAAGGTGACGCCACTTTGTCATTTTGACGGGGTACGAATAGTTCCGCGTCTGATAGCGGACTGCGCGGCACGAACTGGACGCGTGCTTGTGTTGCGAAATTCGGGCTCGTTGCGTCCTAATACCTATGATTTCACCGGGAGTTTGTTTGCATTTTTGCGGAGTCTTCCTCATGTATTCCAGGAATGTCCTTGGATTTGTCATTAGCTAACTAGCAGACTGAGTCAATATTTCCCTGTCGTCCGGGACCTCTGACACATCGCTCTTTCAGGAACTGCCTCGTCAGGCGCACAGTCTGGACAAATCGCAGTCGGCTGAACACGTGCTTACACACACATTTACAACCGACTGCTGGCGGGGTTCCAGAAAAATGGCCATTCCGTCAGCGGCAGTGGCCATAGCACTGTTTACATAGCATACATAAATTCCACTAACTTTCCACAGTTGGAGACTTTTTAGCTTTTTCGATTGGAATTTCCCAAGCCTCAAAAGATTGGTCGAATCCGTTTAAAAACAGCTCTTAGAGCACGAGAATACACAGAGAAAGTCTTTCATGTGATATGTTAAATATTGTTTTACCTACTTGCAAGTGAAATATCATGTGTTAAATGTTAGTCAATGACTTTTGGAAAAACTATGCTCCTGGATGTTCGGTGTTTCATACTCATATTTCTCCAGAATAAGCCTGAATGTCTCGACATGGTAACAAATATGGTAGCTTATCGGCTTCGTCGATTGCAGTTTGGCTACCAAACTTTTCAGAAGTGACAGGATCTGCCATCTACCGTGGATGTTTCGCCTATTCTGATTGGTCGTCGTTTAAAGTTTTGACCAATCAGTTGCGGGCTGCTCTCGGCGCACTGAGGGATGTCGAAGACAGAATCGGCGCACTGGCGCACTGTCGATACAAATATTGGAGGTGTTTGTGCAGGCAAATGTGATTTTTCGGAGGCGTTGTGTTATGCTTATAAGCTGCATTTTGATTTTGTCTACGCAGAACTTTAAGTCCTAGAAGAAGTAAATGGCATTACACTTTGAAGTGACGTGTGTTATGCTTTTGATCTGTATCACAGGCATTCACAGCATCTTTTTGGGGCAATAGGGTACCCCATTTATTTTTCTCCGCGGATTTGGGCCAGTCACCTTATTTTGGTATTGGAGATAAATAAATTTACTTCTCAAATTCACAAAAATGTATTTTGTGAATTTTTTTTCTTCTCTCCGATTTTTTTTTGGGGGGGGGGGGGGGGGGCAAACAAACTTTCGCAAATCCTCAGAGTCCTAGCATTGGGAAATTTGGGTGGAAAATGACGCCCTATGGATACTATTTTTCCACTCTTTTTCCTGAGTTTTACTGTGAATTTTCCACTCCTTATTTTAAAATGTATTGGACAGGGGCGTAGGAACTATGTTCAAGTTGGGGGGGGGGGGGGGGGGCAGGAGGCATTCTGAAGTCGATTCTTTCCATGCAACGCCCATAGGCGTAATGTTAAAATCAACCCTGCCCCCCTCCCCCCTGTTCCTACGCCTATGGTATTGGATAATTGGAAACCTGATACTGATTTATGGATGTAATGATAGGGACAGCGCCTGTGGATGGAAAGACCAGTAAGAATTGGCATAAGTATTAACTAATTTTGGTGAGCAGGCAATTGGGTGATAAAGCCTGGTACATATGCTTTTTGGTTTAATTTTCCACTCTTTATACTTATTTTTAGTCAGAATTTTCCACTCCGCACCCCAGCTCCAAAGCAATTCTAGGAGCATGCAAATCCTAGATGGCCATTTTGAAGAGAATGTCATTTAATTTCCTTTTACGTTTTTTATTTGCAATTTGCTTCAAAACTCGATTTCCTACGTTTGTCCTACGATTGTCGATTGTACGATTTCCACCAAAAATGGCATGATATGGCGTAATTTAAACGTCATTATCTCCCAAAATACTGCATCAATTTCATTGCAATTTGGTGAGAAGACGTAGAATTGATGCAGCCTAAGGTACTGAAAGCTTGACGTTGGTATATATCATATTTTCAAGTTATTGAGAAAATCCGGAAGGAGACATATTCTGCCCCCCCCCCCCCTCCCCCAGCGGGGCGCGGGTGAAGTGTCACCGGGGCTGCTTGAATTGCATCAGGTGCGCTGTTTTTCTATCATTGAAAGAAAGGGATACATGCAAACTTCAAATTCCATCACTCGAGAGAAAAACTCCCGTGTTCATGAAGTTTTCTCCTAAGATCATTGTTTTTCACGTTCAGTGCAGGGAACGCGCGGGGATACTTGTATTGCATGCCCCTCCCAGATTCCTGTGGGGGAGGCTTTTGCCCCTGATGTCCCCCTGGGTCCGCCAGTGCCAGAAATTACCGCCAAGGAGAGCCTCTGTCAAACACTTAGCCCGTGCCGTGCCAGGGAGGGGGGGGGGGTGTTTACACCCCCTCAGGTTTTTCGCGGATAGCGAGAAAAAAAAACGGCAGGCGCAGCACCGCCGTTTTTGGCACAGCTGTTCGGGCATACATTGTCCACATTATGTTTAAAAAAATACCTCTGGTCATCTCAGGTCAGGACAGGTCACCACACCAGGTCACGTGACCCCACCTAAAAAAACTTGTAGTCGTACCACAGTCACAGTTTTTGGATGATCGGTTTTACACTTACAGGATTTCAT
>JAXIVJ010000529.1:97500-218679 GCA_036785665.1 Chirona hameri
TAATAATAATAATAATAATAATAATAATAATAATAATAATAATAATAATAATAATAATAATAATAATAATAATAATAATAATAATAATAATAATAATAATAATAATAGTAATGAATAATAATCATCATAATCATAATGTGTCGTAAACTGCACCGGTGTCGCGGTGTCGCTGTGTCGCAGTGTCGCAGTGTCGCACTGTCGCAGTGTCGCAGTGTCGCACTGTCACACTGTCGCAGTGTCGAAGTGTCGCACTGTCGCAGTGTCGCAGTGTCGCGGTGTCCGTCCTCGGCGGCAGGCGACAGACGCGGGCACCAGCTATCGCTGCACACTGCGACAACTTCCATGCAACTTACAAATATTTAAATCGCTCTTAGATCCCTAAAAATAATCCCAATCCAGTGATATTTGCCCACGCCCGGGGCATCGCGGAAAGATTGATCGAGCAGGGGTGCGTGACGAGAAGAGTGCTGCAGAATGGAACTATCAGGCGACTCCCAGTGGCCACATATCTGACGGAGAATTGCCTTACCAGGAAGTGGAGGCAGCTTTAGGGACTTTGTTGCAGCTCTTAGTAGCACAACTGGAGACTTCCTGTCCGGTCCGACTGGCTGCAGTGCTGCTGAGGAGCAACATAGCCAGCCGGATCTCGTCGTCGATAAAAATCCCGGGATGGTGGCTGCAGCCAGTTCAGTTCCGGGCTGGTCCAACGGATAAGCGCGAGGCTTGAGACGCTGCTCCGACGGATAAGCACGGGGCTTGGGACGCACGTGAGACGAGGTCAGAGCCGAGCATGCTCGGCAGATGAGACCGGGCTTAGAAACCAGGGGATATTCAGAAGCTGCATGAAACGGGGTTGCCGAACTACGCATTTGTGCTATGTTTGCAATCCAAAAAGAGGCCGTTTGAAACAGCCACATCTGCACGGACTGCAGATGCAAACCGAGGATTTTCGACAAAGACCTTCTTCATGACGGTTCACCTTGCATTGTTTGAAACTTAAATGGGTTCTTTGTTTCTCTAAAGAAAATAACTGAAACTATCGTGAGCACTGAACAGGACAGTAGGACACCCACTCTCAAAGCTGGTAACGCCGTCGTGACGTTCGACAGAACTGACACCTTCCCGTCCCGTCACCTTCCCATCACCACGGTGCCCGCTGCCTCCACTATTGCTTATCGCGACTCAAGAAATACATCTCTCGAAATGCACCCCTTCGGTATGCCCTGGCGGCGCCGGCAGAACAGTCCCGCACAAATCGTTCCGCTTCTGATCGACTTGGCAGTGCTGTCCTAGGCAGGGAAGACGAGCGTCGAGCGAGCGAGCAGAGGCGGCGCGGCGGCGGCAGCGCACGAGACAACGCACGAGGGCGCCGGACGCGCATGTAATGATGAACTGTGTCGGCTGAGTGGGTGGTCGGACGTAATTCACGGTGATTAATAAACGCCTGCTGATGTATCGGATGTTTCGATAGCGTTATGGCCGGCGCCGAGGGGCCTGATTCGGCTGATGAAACGGGCGTTCGATCCGCCGACCGGCCGCCTCGGTCCGTCTGCAAATTAAAACATTGTCTCCGGCCTTGGAGGACGGGGCTCGGTGTGGAACATGTAGCTGCTGCGTGCCAATGGGCTGGTGGGTCGTTTAAGGCTGTCATCACAGCTTAGTCATGTGCAGGGAGCAGAGAACACAGTGCCTTTTCAGTCCGCATTGCATGTCGGACTACCACAGGCGGCGCCCGCGCAGCGTGCTGCGCAGTATGGGGGCACGGTGGTAATTATTCATGTGGGACATTTCGAGAGACGTATCAATTGAATCGCAATAAACAATGGTAAACACAGGGAAACATATTCTGTTTACAGCGGCGATATCAATCATCCAAGCAAAGCACTCATGATGAAATTGAGCCTTGGTCTGTCAACGGTATGACATGAAGATAGTGGCTAGAGAGGACTGCAGATACAAATGATGAACAGAGCTGCTTTGGAATAAACAGCTCTGTTTATTCCGAGCAATATGATGCGAAAATCAGCGACTTGACGTTTATGTGCCGGTGTGCGATGCACTTCCAGACAAGTCATGTGGAGGCTCAATGAGGAAGATATAGTAACGATAACGATTTATTGTTGATAGTAACGATATATATATATATATATATATATATATATATATATATATATATATATATATATATATATATATATAGATATATATATATATATATATATATATATATATATATATATATATATATATATATATATATATATATATATATATAGATAGATAGATAGATAGATAGATAGATAGATAGATAGATAGATAGATAGATAGATAGATAGATAGATAGATAGATAGATAGATAGATAGATAGATAGATAGATAGCTAGCTAGCTAGCTAGCTAGCTAGCTAGCTAGATAGATAGATAGATAGATAGATAGATAGATAGATAGATAGATAGATAGATAGATAGATAGATAGATAGATAGATAGATAGATAGATAGATAGATAGATAGATAGATAGATAGATAGATAGATAGATAGATAGATAGATAGATAGATAGATAGATAAATAGATAGATAGATAGATAGATAGATAGATAGATAGATAGATAGATAGATAGATAGATAGATAGATAGATAGATAGATAGATAGATAGATAGATAGATAGATAGATAGATAGATAGATAGATAGATAGATAGATAGATAGATAGATAGATAGATAGATAGATAGATAGATAGATAGATAGATAGATAGATAGATAGATAGATAGATAGATAGATAGATAGATAGATAGATAGATAGATAGATAGATAGATAGATAGATAGATAGATAGATAGATAGATAGATAGATAGATAGATAGATAGGCATAGGCATGATAGATAGATAGATAGATAGGCATGTAATTACCGAGCAGGCGCTAAGCGCCCGTGAGGTTTCTCGTCAACTTACTAGACAAATTTACATTTGACCCGGCCCGACCCGGCCCGACCTGGTCCGACCTGGCCCGACCTGGCCCGACCTGGCCCGACCTGGCCCGACCTGGCCCGACCCGGCCATACAGACGCTTTTCGGAAGCTAATAACTTTGCAACCACTGCTCCGATCGAGATCGGGTTTTCATCATTGGATAGGGCCATACAATCAATTTTTACTTTGTTATGGTGCGTTCTGATAGAGGTGGTGCCACAGCGCGTGGTACCCGCAGACGTCGAAATGAACACAAATCACACTTGATCAAAAATGGCTTGATTTATCTAAGCATTCGTTTTTGTATACGCTGAAGCACGCAGCGCTCAAGACGTACTCCCTTTTGGCGGATTCGAGAAAGGAGATCATGTACAATTTAATAAAACTTAATTTTTATGTTCGCATGCATGGAGGCCTGGCAATTTGTATGGGTGACTAAAAGGACTAAAGGACTATGCGTTTCTACCACGCGTGCTCCTGTACCGTTTCATATTTAAAACCTGTTTTATCTTTACCAGTGCGCGCCCGCTCGGTCATCGCCCAAAAAGGTGTTTTACTGGTAATAGGTATGTGGTGTAGCAAAATGGTGAAACATAGTTTTATATTCTATTTTAAATGGTATTTAAGCGATATCGACAATATTGGCAAGCGGAATGAAAATCGTCACCCTTATGTCTGACGTTATTTCGCATTTCGAAACAGCCGTAAGGGAATAACATAAAATATTTGTCTTAAGAATGAACGCACTCTTTTGCTGAACACAGAAGATGAACTTAACTTTGACGTTTCGTTTTCGTTCATGATCTACCGTTTTCGTTCATGATCTACAACTTGTATGGCCTTATTCGCCAAATAAATAGATATGCGTTGTACATTCCTTTTTACTAGTTAACACTTCCATTAATTGAAGTAATCCAACTCGAATTGATAATGTTGTGATCAATCACGACATGAAGAGAATATGTGTCATCTTTTTCGAAAGGTATTCTCCATGTTTTGTTGATAACTCAATCAAGCTTAAATGATTGTTAGGTTGATACAAAATAGGTTATTAAATCCAGGGATGCAGGAACGTCACGACAAGTGGGTAGGGGGTCAGTGAAACTTTTATCTCGTCTTGAGAGAAACCCAACCCCCTATGAAATATGTATTCGCAGATTTTGGCTATTCTCCTCTTTTCGAACATTTTGCCATCAACAATTTTTCTCACCAAGTAAAACACAAGATTTTAGCACACAATGTGACCGAAAAGTGGGGGACATGGGACCCCCCCCCCCCCCTTCGGGCGCCCTGTTCCTACGCCTATGATTAAAGGGAATGTTTCATTTCACCTTTCTGGAAGTTGTCAAATATACGCCGGTTGTAGTGACATATGAAGTAAGTGCTGCTGAAAACGATGGTGACATTTTTTCTCTCGAAAACCTCACTTAACTTCTAAAAATTTAGTTTTTAATATTTGGTTTGATGACGTCATATTGAGCTATAGACGGCCGCCGCCGTGAGATTGGCTGAAAAGAGTGTCAGCCAATCAGCGGCTGCACCGGCCTGGGGTCATTTTGCAAATGGTAAATTAAATTGCTTAATAACGGTTAGGTTTTTGGAAAAATGACCTTAGTAATTTAGACATTTCAATAACGGCCCAAGACAATGGATGGCTATCTCAGTTTAAAACTAATACAAAGGTGAATCATTCCCTTTAAATACAATGATTGTCGGAATGACTGGTGTATAAGCATTTGAAATAAATGGTCATGCCAGACCTTTATAACTTTGTTGCAGACGTGTGGAAAATAATTGATGTCGGACTTTTAATCGTCTAAAAAAAACAGCGACCCCTATTTAGCCACCTTCCATCCAGATCACTGCTCATGACAGATTTGACATCAGATATTGCCCATTGACGCGAAAATTGCTACTCAGACGATCAGTGACTCCATAAATGAATCAGTGCTATCCACATATGGAGCATCCAGCACTTCATCAACGTTAAAACATTCATTACTTTGACGTGTCCTGGTTTCCCTGAATTTGTAGGTATACCTCGATATGATCTCTGAAGCGACCATCACGCTCTGGTTTTCCACATCAAAGGGCCTGTTTGTGTTTCCCTGAAAGATTATCTCAGGCTGGGAAACAGAGATTGGCTAGATATTTCATGAGCGCATCTCTTGATAGTTGGAATCTCCGAGAAATCTTAATGGTCTCTGGCATATTTTTGCCTCTTTGAATATGTTTGTCCCGTCTGACACTTCTCTTGCGGTGATATATACAAACACGTATTCACCGAAACGCCGCAACTCCGCACGGGTTTCGGGCGCGATTTAATCTTGGCGCCCCTGAGCCACAGACCTTCACCACCAGACCTTCACCACCAGTCCTTCACCACCAGTCCATCACCACCAGTCCATCACCACCAGACCATCACCACCTGTCCATCACCACCAGTCCATCACCACCAGTCCTTCACCACCAGTCCATCACCACCAGTCCATCACCACCAGTCCATCACCACCAGTCCATCACCACCAGTCCATCACCACCAGTCCATCACCACCAGTCCATCACCACCAGTCCATCACCACCAGTCCAGTCACACCAGACCATCACCACCAGACCATTCACACCAGTCCATCACCACCAGTCCATCACCACCAGTCCATCACCACCAGTCCATCACCACCAGTCCATCACCACCTGTCCATCACCACCAGTCCATCACCACCAGTCCATCACCACCAGTTCATCGCCAACAGTCCATCACCACCAGTCCATCACCACCAGTCCATCGCCACCAGTCCATCACCACCAGTCCATCACCACCAGTCCATCACCACCTGTCCATCACCACCAGTCCATCACCACCAGTCCATCACCACCAGCCCATCACCACCTGTCCATCACCACCAGTCCATTCACACCAGTCCATCACCACCAGTCCCATCACCACCTGTCCATCACCACCAGTCCATCACCACCAGTCCATCACCACCAGTCCATCACCACCAGTCCATCACCACCTGTCCATCACCACCAGTCCATCACCACCAGTCCATCACCACCAGACCATCACCACCAGTCCATCACCACCAGTCCATCACCACCAGTCCATCACCACCTGTCCATCACCACCAGTCCATCACCACCAGTCCATCACCACCAGACCTTCACCACCAGACCATCGCCACCAGTCCATCACCACCTGTCCATCACCACCTGTCCATCACCACCAGTCCATCACCACCAGTCCATCACCACCAGTCCATCACCACCAGTCCATCACCACCACCGCCGCATCCGCACGGGGCTCTCATTGCTCTTTTTCGGTTGTCTCCTCTTAATCATATGGTCTAGATCAAACATGATCCGCTTTTAATCGGGAAATGTCCGCATTAGTACTGGGTAGCATTGGAAGAAACGGTTACCCAGCTTCTTTGTAATCGTACTCTCAGGATACCGAACGGACCAGTGCTGTGGCTTCATGTTTCATGCAGCATGCGGGTTGCATTGTTCGCCTTACTTAAATATTCAGAAATATTTTGCTATGTCACAAAAGCAATTATTTAGTTTTGTACTTTATCATCTGGTATGTCAGACGTTACACGTCCGTGGAAAGCTTATGCAAAGTTATTCACTTTATTCCATAGGCGGCTACGCCGCTCTCTGGGAACAGAGATGTCAGATGAGTACTTACGGCGCCACAGCGTCATCTATAGATGGCGGTAGTGGTTTATATTCGAATTAATCCGTCTCTGGCATGCCTCATGCCTGCTATAGATGGCGGTAGCGGTTTATACTCGAGTGACTCCGTCTCGGGAATTGTCTCATGCCTGCTATAGATGGCGGTAGTGGTTTATATTCGAATGAATCTGTCTCGGGCATATCTCAGGCCTGCTATAGATGGCGGTAGCGGTTTATATGCGAATGAATCTGTCTCGGGCATATCTCATGCCTGCTATAGATGGCGGTAGCGGTTTATACTCGAGTGACTCCGTCTCGGGCATTGTCTCATGCCTGCTTCCACTGGCGGATCCAGGGGGAGGGGCCTTGCCCCTCCCCCCTAACCGCCTGCAATCGGCGCAAAATTGACACATTTCCTGATATAGAAGAAAATCTAGGCAACTTTTACTACGAAAATTTTGTTTTAAATCAGCTATCAATGCAAGCGAAATCTGATGTTGTCAGAATTGTGTGAGACTTTTGGGGATTTGCCCCCCCCCCCAACCAACCGTGCCCCCCCCCCCCACAACCACCGTTCTAGATCCGCCAGTGCCTGCTTCCCTGGCAACCATTCACTTACATTGTCCCAGGCCTTACGTGGACTTGACAGAAACTCCGTCATTGATGTTTGTTTGTTCAAGTGCCAATCACAGGACCTACAAGCTGGCCCCTCCCTTACCCAAGTTGAACGGGCGAAAGAGCAACTCATCGGCCCGAGTAAAGTAACCCGAGGTGACCTGAGGCGAAATCCCAGTCATAAAACGTCATTGAGTGCTCCACAAGCTTGCAAGTTTGTTCACGGTTATACGCCTTTTCGTGAATTTAAACGAAGTGCTGCCGTCTTGCGAGAGTGGGCGGAAACACAACGTAACACCGTATCTTTGAGGTCATATTTTAAGATTTTGGATGTTGATGCGCCGTTATTTTTGTAACAGATACATTCAGAGTTATTCAATGATGAACTGCCCATCACTTTGTCCATTGTTGCCTTATAATATGCAGAAGCGATACGGTTTAACTCGTCACATGGCCCGACTTCCGCTGCTCTTTTATAGGTACCATGCAGCTCTAGCGGCCGGCCACCGCACTAGTGAACGTTCAGCATCTTACAGATGGCAGTAGATGGCGTTAGTGCATCGCTCTGTAGTCGCCAGGCCGTCATGCCGCTGCTTTTAGCCAACTGCTAAGTGTGTCAGTCAACTAGCAGTTGACTGTTTGTGTCATCTGATTTACGGCATTTTCTGCGATGGTGTTTCTTATCCAGCTAATTTATTTTCTCTTTTTTATTATTTTGGCACTTATTTAATTTGTAATATTTCACTGTTTAATTTACTTTGCCACATATGTTTTTGTTTTTTTAATCCGTACCTAAGTGTAATTCTGTACCTAAGTGAGAACAAATTCACACAGTGGTTAGTGGTGTGTTGGATTAGTGTTGTGTTTTGTTTATTAGTGTTGGATTTTTCGCTTCATGACCTGGTCCCGGGGAGTAAAAATCCATATGTGGAGAGTAAAATTTTATTGTGAGGAAAATTTACATTTTCATTTTTTGAAAATTATTTTCCTTTGAAAAAAAAAAAATACTGACTTGTAATAGATTGTAATGATGTATTCTTCACCTTCAATGCAACCACCGGCAGGAACCAAACAGTACGACAGGGCCCGTTCAGCGCCGCCCCACAAACCAGACTGACCCCGGCTCTCACGGCTCCCTCCGATCTCACTTCGTCCCCCGCCCGACATATGACTTATAACAGGACAGCTGCAGCCGTCACGGGAGGCTGCGGCCAGGACCGTCACGGGCCGCCAACATGGGCAGTTAAGGTGATGTATGGGAACGGCACCTGTTGCCGTTCCCATGCGACGCAGACGACTGGACCTCACACGACAGTGTGAGGCCACACATACATCACGGCCACACATACATCATGACACACTGAACTATTTACTACACATCCCCCTGATTTTCAAGAATCACAACGCTACGCACACACCCACTTACACACGAGGCACACATACACACCCTAAATCAAACTCACAACGAACTTACGCCAGTTACAGGTACCACACATTTGTCCACTCTCACCCGTCTCCTACTTCATCTATCATGTCCACAGGCACGCTGAAACCATACAATTGCTCCGGCGGCTGACGCGCGCGCGTGCTCCGACGGACAGTAGTGCTCTCATCCGCACTGTCTCCCGACGGCCCCGGCGGCTCGGCGACCGCTGAATCGTTTCCAGCTGCGTCCCGAGCGTCACTCTCAGCCGCGTGATTTATGATCGGTGTACCCTCGTACCCTAGTGCGATGTCCGAATTACTGTCACTGTCACTGCCGCCCGTGTCCACTGACTGAGCTGTCGGTGGAGCCGCGCCCTGGCGATGCCGCACGCTGCGGACATGCCACGGCACACCGTCCACTTCCACCTGCTGGGGGGACACGACTCTCGTCACAGCACCGCGGCGCGACACGTCTGTGCATCGAGTTGGTGTACCGCGGCAGCGAACCCAGACAAGGTCACCGACCTTGAAACGCTCGCCCCGCTCACGCACCTCGTCGGGGGCGGGTGGCGGCCGGCGGCCGACGCTGAGCGGCTCGGCCATGGGCAGATCGCGACCTGCCCTGCAGAACACTGCAGCCGCCGGAGCCGTGGCAGCGTCCCGCCCGTCGCGGGGCGTCATGTTGTAGCGGTGGACAGCCTCAGTGATCGTGCTGCCCTGCCTCGCCGCCATCACCTTGATGGTACGGTGGTTCCGCTCGACGATGCCGTTCCCGCTGGCCTCATGCACAGCACGGAAGTGCATTGTAATGCCCCACCGCGTCATCAGAGCTGCCATGTGGTGGCCACGGAACTCGCGGGCGTTGTCGGTTAGTAGCTCGGCGGGTGCTCCTCGTTCCAGGAAGATGTCCTCTAGTTTCTGCGCGATTTCCACTGCCTCGGCGCGGTGCAGGGCCCGCCAGATGCAGTATCGTGACGGCCCGCAGTCGATCAGCGAGAGGTATCCGCGGCCGGCATATTTCACGACGTCCATCGCCAGCCGCTCCCATGTGAGTGGTACGTCAAGCGATCCCGGCTGCCAGCGGACAGGCGCAGGATCGATCGACTGGCAGGCATTGCACTGTCGGATGATATTGCGTACCATTTTCCGAGTCACTTTCGGGCCGATCTCTCTCCGCACGTACCAGAGAGTGCGCGCAATTCCCTGGTGCCCAGTCGTCTCGTGGATGCGGCGGGCATGCGCCAGGTCTGCCTCGAGGTCCTCACTGTCGTCACCGTCGGACAGGTCACGGTCACCGGCAGCTGCCACATGCTGGCTGAGATCCCTCTCGGCTTGAGTCCAACTCTTGGGGACGCGGGTGAGCACGTCCGCTGGGTTGTCTGCGGACCGCACCAGTCCGATTGTGATGGAGAGTTGCAGCTCTTCCACCAACTGCTTGATGATGTCGATGCGCCGGCGGATCAGCAGTCCTCCGTGTGCTTTGGTCCGCAGTCGGGCGCGGCCGCTCAGAGCATCGTCGATCCACCGATGGACCGTGGCCGAGTCAGTACGGAGGTCGATGACCTTGATTCCCCATGCGACTGCCATGTTGATGCCACTGAGCGCCGCGTCCAGCTCTGCCATGTTGATATGCATGGCGGCTTTTGACTCCGCCCGCAGCCAGCTTGCATCCTCCACCGTGCCGCCGCCCGGGTCCACCAGGATGACGCCGTTGGCGATGGAGCTGGCATCGGTCCAGACGATGAGCCGGTCACCTGTCAGCCGCCACGGACCCCGCGCCGGATCCGACTCCTGGAGCTGCTGCACGACATGCTGGATCTGCACCTGCAGCGCCGGGTCTTCCGTGCTGTCGTCCCATCCCACAGTCAGTTTGTTGACGCGTCGCTTCAGCCACGCAGCAGCTGGTCGAAGCCATCCCGCCACAGGTACGTGCGCCACGAGCCGACCACACCAGGCGAACAGCGCCCGCCGCGTGACCTTGGCAGGCGCCGCGGGTATCTCGCAGTCACGCTGCCAGCGCAGCTCGCCGCCGCAGGCGCTGACCCGCAGGCCGAGCAGCCTGGCACCGTCTGCTGCCCGCTCTGGTGGCTTGCACTCCAGGCCATACTGCGCGAAGTGTTGCACGACCTCCTCTGCGCTCACGACATCCTCGTCAACCAGTAGGTCATCAACATACGGCAGAACACCACGCTGCATCCGCTCGTCTCGCTCAAGGACAGCCCGCACCACTGCCTTCATCACAAGCGGCGCCACATTCAGACCGAACCCGAGGCGCGTGAGACAGTACCTCTGTCCTCTGACCTTGACCGTCTGATACGGCCACAGCCGCCGCTCCAGCCGGAGCTGGAGATAGGCTTTTCGCAGGTCGACGACAGCCACGCGACTTCCGTGCCGCCGCCACCTGCGCAGCTGGTCAGCGCACACGTCTGCATCTGCAGTATGAGCTGTCACGTACCCGTTGAGCTCGCGGTAGTCCAGCACCGGCCGCACCTTATTCGGCTGCTGAACTGCCATCAGCGGCAGCAGCCCACGCGGCGGCCCGTCCGTGAACTCATCATACACCCGCAGCCAACCGTTGGCGATCCACTCACTGATCTCGGCATCAAATTCCTGCCGCGCCGCAGACGGCACCGTGTACTGAGCCACGTGGTTGTGCAAGCACTCAGGGCCGTCACCTACAGCCCACTTCCACGCGACCGTCCATTCACCGCTGTCTGGGCTAAACTCTGCCGTGAAGTCTGCGGCATCCACAGTCACGCCCTCACCACGTGTCACACCTGTCACAGTCACGCCCTGTCCACGTGTCATACCTGCCGCCACACGGAACGATACATCCGTTGGCGTCCGCAGGCTGACACCGCCCAGGGCCGTGATTCCCGACATGCCGAGCACGAGATCCATCCCCAACGGACGGTCCGGAACAACCAGGGCTGCCAGCATCACTCGCTTGCCCTCACAGTCAACTGCAACATTTGCAACACCTTTGCATCGGAGCGTTCCTCCGTTGACCGTCGTCATCGTCACTGACCGTGGTACCCACTGTTCACAGCAGCCTTCGTAAATGAGCGTGTCGGTGCAGCCGGTATCGACCAGAGCACGGCACACGCGCTCATTAACACGAAGGCTGACCACGGGGAGAGCGCGCTCTACTGCCCGGGAGACTGCGCTGGCGCTAACGTAGCTCCGGGGGCGTTTCCCGACCCTCGGGGGCATGCCGCTATCATGTGATTGGTGTCACCGCACATCCAACAGCGCCGGACGGAGGAGGGCCGCCTCGGCTGTTGCCGCTGACCACCACTGAGCTGCTGCCGCTGACCTCCGTGAGCCGCCGCCACCGCCGCCTGCACCGGCTCATTTCCTAGCACGGCGCGAGCGCGGGCGAGGACGCTGGCCAGGTCGAGCTTCTCCGCCCTAGCTCCCGCGCGGACGGTGTCACTGACAGCAGCCGGTAGTCCGTTGACGAATGCGGCCGCGAGCTGTCGATCCGTCGCGCCACCGAACAGGTCAGCGTAGCGGCGGAGACTGGCGAGATACACGTCGACGCTCTCACCTGGCTGCAACGTGCGTGCCATAAACGCCGCGTGCGCCGCGAAGTCGTCCAGACCGAACGCCGTGTAGAGCGAGTCTCGCACAGCATCTGCTGAGCGGCGGTCCTCCGCGGGCAGCTGTGACCAGACCGCAAAAGCACCGCCTTTCAGTCGCATGGGCAGAACCTCCGCCACCGACACACCGCGATACTCGCAGAGCAGCGACGCCTGGGTGTACCACTCAACGACATCACCTGTGCCGTCGAATGTGTCGATGAGGCGGGCGTCGAGTCTGGCTCCCCTCACTTCCTCTTCAGATCCGAGTCTGGCTCCCGTCACTGCCTCTTCAGATCCCTGCACACTAATCTTGTGCGTTGCTTCCATGGTGCCGAAATAGCTTGTAATGATGTATTCTTCACCTTCAATGCAACCACCGGCAGGAACCAAACAGTACGACAGGGCCCGTTCAGCGCCGCCCCACAAACCAGACTGACCCCGGCTCTCACGGCTCCCTCCGATCTCACTTCGTCCCCCGCCCGACATATGACTTATAACAGGACAGCTGCAGCCGTCACGGGAGGCTGCGGCCAGGACCGTCACGGGCCGCCAACATGGGCAGTTAAGGTGATGTATGGGAACGGCACCTGTTGCCGTTCCCATGCGACGCAGACGACTGGACCTCACACGACAGTGTGAGGCCACACATACATCACGGCCACACATACATCATGACACACTGAACTATTTACTACATAGATATTTCATTATTGTGAGTAAAATCGAATACTATTTTAACTACAATGCTGGTAAGATCAGGTGAAAAAGTGCAAATTTCCAGAACAAAAAGGAAGAGAGCAAACATTTTTGGACTCAAAAAGTCCAGAAAAAGGCCAAAATTCCACGGCTGCCTCTAACTGACTGAGTTGAGACGTGAGCCAACTCAAGGATATGTGTTGCCGCACGAGTCTTGAGAAGATTCTCCGTCAAGTCAATAGTCGGATCATAGTTCTGCCGTCCAACCCACTCTGCTCCAAGTATACGCACATTATTATTTTGCAGTGCTGGAGCGTGAAACAATGGGACATGTACGTTCACAAGGATTCCGTGTGGTGGCTGGCCTGGGTCGATAGAAATAGCCTTCCATTTTGTTACGTGTGTTGCCTTGAGTAACATCCCCTGTTTATTGTCGTGGAGTGTCTTCAAAATATTAAGGCCGGATGTAGTCATCGGTTTTGACCACCACAGCTTCAGATTCATTTAAATTATACGAGGTGTGTTCAATAAGGCTTTGTCACAAACAGAGAGAAGCAGGAAACCCGGGATGGAATTTGGTGTGATATATACTATACTCAGTACGTTTGATATACATGATGCAATGCAATCACTGTTCATGATTATCAGCACTTAGTCAACGATGACTAATCAATGGGTGCTTCCCGAAGGCCAGGTTTGCCCCATCTATTCCCTAAGATTAGGACATGATTAGGCTGTACCGTAGTACTTTTGTGATGTGCGGCGCAGTATACCACTTTTTTAATACGTCTAACACCATGATGCAGTCTCCAGATGTCTCCATATTGTTCTGGGAAAATATACGGACTGTTTCTCAATAATTTATGCTTTCCGGCACAGTAGATAGGTATATAATTTTATTTCAACTTTCAAGTAACTAGCACCAAGCTGCAGTCCGCAATGCACACATCCGGTGTGTGCAGCTATGCCATTTCGATATTGAAGCGAAATTAAAGTGACCTTCCCACATTAACATTAGGTTTGAATTGAGATAGCCAAGTTAGTGGCTATGTAGTGCAATTCAGGAAGGTAGCATTTAAAACAAACACAGTTATCTAGTCTTAGAGAAATTCAAGTTGGATTTTTTTTGTTTACACTTGGGCCTTAGTAAGGCCTTCCCTTGTTTGGTAGTTTTGTTCCGATGACGCTATTGCTCGTCACCGCCTGGCGCCGTGTGTACCTGTTTAGAGTGTGTTTTTTTAGAGTGTGTACCTTGAGGGTCTGGTTTGTTTTGATTTGTTAATTTCTATGATCATGCTATTGCATGTACCAACAGGTCCCTATTTTCTTATCAATATATTTAATAATTATGTTGTGATTTTCGTTTCATTTTTTTCGTCTCGAAAGCGCTATGTTCGAAATCCGTGATAAACAATATTGTTTGTATTCAACTCGCAAGAAGTGTCTGAAGACATTGTGCCATATCATTTGGCAGCTTAAAGGTTTTCTCTATTGCCCATTAATGACGTCAACACCCCAAATTTAGCAACTTAATTTGTATAAAGTTAAGTTACGTTTTAGAGAGAGAAGAAATTGATCGTCGTGTTAAGCTGACTTACTTCATATGTTTCACTATAACCGGCGTATATTTGACAATATTCAGAAAGGTGGGAATGTCCCTTTAAGCACAAGAGTCAAGTCAAATGTGTTTTCATTTCCCTGACATCCATTATGTGATAACCAATTGTTATTTCCATAATATTTCTTATTAAAAAAACAATATCCATCGGAAGTATCACAGGAATCATATTTTTCCACACCAACCAAAACCAGCTCTGTCGACGATCACAATGTATTTACATGTCAAGCTACAGTAGACGCATTTTCGCGCCCATGCACAAGTAGCAACCTGGATTGAATCGATGTTTGGCCTCTGCTAGATTCTGGGACTTGAAGCGACAGACGGCGGGGCGCGGCGGAAGCGGCGGTAGCGGCGCCACACGGCTGCCAGTGAGCCGCCCTGCAGGGCGGGACAGCGGGGCGCCCGCCGCCCCTCACGCCGCGCCGCCGCCGCGTCTGGACAGGTGTCAGTCGGCAGCTCGGCCAGGCCGGACCCGCACCCGCAGCTGGACTCTTAAAGCGACTTCTCGATCTTGATCAGCTCCAGGATGCCGTCGTGCATCTCCTTGACGGCCTGGTACTCGGTCAGGCCCATGCGGCGCTTGTTGGAGATGTCGTAGACGCCACCCTCCGCCTCGGTGTGCTCGCCGCGCGTGCCGCGCACCTGCAGGCTGTACTTGCCGGCCACCACCTCCAGCTTCGCCTTGTCGGCGGCCAGCTTGGGGAGCTTGATGTGCACCGAGGCGCGGATGGTGGTGCCCAGGTTAGTCGGGCAGAAGGTGAGGAAGCCGAGGCGCTCGTGGTGCGAGAACGGCACGCGCTTCTCGATGTCGTTTGCGGCGGTGACGAGCCGGCGGTACACCTGGCCCAGGTCGCCGCCCTGCTGCATGCTGATGATGCGCAGGTGGTCCTCCTCGTTGCACCAGACCAGGAAGTTCTTTGCGTCGTTGTGGTAGATGCCACGACCGGTGGGCCAGAAGCGGCAGGCGTTGGCGGCCTGCAGGAAGCGGTCACCCTCCTTGAACAGGAAGTGGTCGTCGATCAGCTTCTGCTGGACGTCCTTGTCCATGCCGGTGAGCGGGTAGAACTTGCCCTTGAGCTCGCCCTCGAGGCCACTGAGGGTGGAGGAGACCTTATCCTCCATCTCCTTGTACTGGGCCTCGGTCAGGCACGGGTTGAACGCGTAGCCCTCCATGGAGCGGCCGCAGCGCACGCGGGTCGATTGGACGTACGCACCCTCCGGGTCCACGTTGCCGACCGATTCGACATCGCCGAAGTCCTGAAACGAACCAATGCCTGGTTAACCAATGCGTAATGTCGACATCCAAGTATCGCTGAAGATGGCACCGTGCACGAATAATCCCTCGCATATGTATAACTCACGCACCATCCTAAATTATTTATGAATGGTTTCTGTCATTCAAGTTTGGCATGGAAGTTGCAAACAAATATCTGGACTTTAACCCTATTTGTAACAGGGGGGGGGGGGCGGATTCCGCCCCCCTCATGTTTTTCGCAGATATCTCAAGAACGGCTGGGAGCAGGCCCATGAAATTTTGGGACTTTTCATAGAATTGAACTCCGCATTTGGAGTAAAAATTTTGAGTTCTTAACCTTAACAGAGGCGGTTCCAGGGCACAGTTTTGGGTGGGTTCGGAGGCGACATTTGGCGATAATACGGAAATGCGATCTTCACGGTTTCTTCCTAACTGCATCAAGTATGAAGGAGTTACATCGGCTTGCGGTGATTGCAACAAATGCAAATTAGTTGATGTTAATGAAATATCATAAAAAATTGCATGGCAGAGGCGGTTTCAGGGGTTTGAAAGGGGGGGGGGGGGGTCCAAGAAGTATTCAATGTTTGGTGGGAAGCCAATATAGCAATGTAAGGGGCATTTATAGCTATCAAGATGTAAAAGATAGCTTCTGCTTCCATTATTTGCCTAATTTATTACATATAGAGTTTCAGGGGCGTGTTCAGGAACATGAAAAGAGGGGTGACTGGCATGGTGATGACGATATGCCAGCGATAACGGTGCAATATACGTTTAGCTTATAATGATATATGCACATATGAGACCAGACAAGGGAATAAAGTCATTTTTTGCAGATGCGCGCTCAGGAATGGAAGAAAGGGGGTCATATTATTGCAAGGAAACTAAGAGGCATGGGCGTACAATGACACAACATACTGCAGTTTTCGGATGAAACACGCACCACAGGCTACTCTACGAACGATTATAAGATAATAGGCGAGTCCAGGTAGGGTAAAAAGGGGGTAAGCAATGTTAATTGAGGTTGTAAGTGAAATAGTCACTGTTGACTAGTTAGTATCATAATAGCGGATAATATACTTATCAAAAAGGTCTTGCGCCGCCCCAGTTTGGATCCTGGATACGCCTATGTTGAAGTACAACATGCAAAAAGGAACTATCTACGATCAGTACCATATTTATAGTGCTGGGTAGCAACTTGTCTGCGGTTAATATTTTTCCCAACTTTACCCCATTTTTCACTAACCTGGTACCGCCTATGGCAAAAAAATATGATTTATAACTGTTTTTTCCAATGTCTCAATCACATACCATTTCATTTAGCAAAAAACAACATCAAAAAATGGTTTTATTACGCATTTACTTCACCCCCATATTGAGTGACCTGCACACGCTTATGATTTTTGAATTTTCGAACGTCACCGTCATATATCAATTTCCAATTCAATCTCTATCAATTCCTATTAGTTGTGTTACAATCGTTCGATAAACATGAAAGCTATGTTGGATCAAACATACCACTAAAATGTGTAGTTTTTGCCCCCCTGTTGCTCCCTATCCCAAATGTTTTTTTTTAAAATAATAAATGTAGATCGTGTTGAGAGGAACCAAACACCGTTTCATTTTTGAAAATCGGACAGGTAGATCTCGAGATCTCCGGGGGGTGGAATCCCCCCCTCCTGTTACAAATAGGGGTAGCCAGGAGCCTGTTACAAATAGGGTTAACTAACGTCCTAGGGTTCTTGTGGTGCTTTCCTTCTACATTTACCATTTAGCTCTCGGAATATAAATAAGCTGTTATGATAAAAACTAGGGTCAGCTACTGACCTTGTTCGGGTGCTTGTCGGTCTTCTTGAAGCCCGTGTGGTAGTCCTCGATGATGGGGTCGAACAGGCCGGAGAAGAGGGAGTAGGCCTCGGCGTCAGGTGCGTACACACCGACACCAGAGTCCAGGTTCTCAACACCTGGAACAGGTCAGAAGCGAGGCCGGTCAGTACAGTAGCCAAGTTCAGAAGCGAGGCCGGTCAGTTTAGCAGCCAAGGTCAGAAGCGAGGCCGGTCAGTACAGCAGCCAAGGTCAGAAGCGAGGCCGGTCAGTACAGCAGCCAAGGTCAGAAGCGAGGCTGATCAGTACAGCAGCCAAGGTCGGACCAATCAAGTCAGCACCTTGAGTGAGTTCTACTGTTTTATAATTGTATGATATAATTATGAATTCGACTGCTCCTCTTGCGGTTCTGATGAGATTTACTGATGTGTACTGATTTTCTGGCTGATGCGCAATGTAAGAACGTTCAAGAACCTACCAGTAAGGCGCCGTAGATGGCGAGGAACGAGAGAGCACAACAGCATAACGTAGCCATTAAAAGCGCTGGTAAAAGTAAAAATTAAATTAAATGAAGCGCTGGTGGAGGCAAAATACCTAAAAGTAAAAAGGATATATAAATTAAAGGACTATTAGCCATGACATGTATTTGAGTTTGTGAGCCATACTTTCCATCCAAAGCCTTATATTGCGACTATTATCGCACAAGGTGCTCCCAAAGGTATAATGCATCTCCCGTTTAAGCCGAAAGTGAAATTGTAAGCAAAGGTCAAGGTCAAGGTCAGGTCACAAAAGATCACAGGTCTACGAAAGCCAGACGACACATGTTGTATGGGTTATTTTACACGTATAATTCGATATTGGTAGCCATTTTCATAACCTAATCCCACATAATTGCCCTCGGGTCAAAGTCAGGTCACAATAAGGTCAAAATTTGAAATTGATTAATATAAATACAAAAGACATGTTTCTAGACCAGATTTGTCTCAGAAATACAGTGTATTTCTGTATTTCCACTGTATTTCTGAGACAATCTGGTCTAGAAACATGTCTTTTGTATTTATATTAATCAATTTCAAATTTTGACCTTATTGTGACCTGACTATGACCCGAGGGCAATTATGTGGGATTAGGTTATGAAAATGGCTACCACTATCGAATTATACGTGTAAAATAACCCATACAACATGTGTCGTCTGGCTTTCGTAGACCTGTGATCTTTTGTGACCTGACCTTGACCTTGACCTTTGCTTACAATTTCACTTTCGGCTTAAGCGGGAGATGCATTATACCTTTGGGAGCACCTTGTGCGATAATAATTCATTTGTATGTATCTAATCATTATAAGCCAACACACGGGAATTAAACAAATGACGTCTTGAGTTACTTATACTTAGGGAGCCATAATTCAGTCACCTAAGCCATAATTCAGTCAAACATAAAGCTATTGCTTTGAAATTTGGTTTGAGTATCGTCCATACTTCGTTCTCGAACATACATTCCGTTTTTTTTTTGCAAATGTTTGAAAAAGTAGATTTTGTGTGTATTTAAAGAAATGCATTTTTTGGGGTAAACAAAAATCAAATTTTCGAGGTAGCAAGTTTTCAGCCCTTGCAATTTGCTAGTTTTAAGCGTTTTTCGATTGCATTTTGCTTCAAATGTGGAATTTGTACGGCCTGGCAAAGTTTAACTGCTTTTGTGTCAAACTCGCGTGTAGTGACGTCATTAAAACGTCATTGTGTTACAAAATTCTACCTTAATGTCAGTGAAGTTTGGTGAAAAGACGTATAATTGATGCATCATAAGGTACTGCAAGTTTCACGTCGCTATCCACATAGTTTTCAAGTTATTGAGAAAATCCTGTAGGGGGTAAGATTTCCTTCCCCCAGCGGGGTGAGGGTTAATCTTCAATGCGGCAAATTTGAGAACGAAAAGGTGCACCAAGATGAGAAGTGAGAAGTCTGCCAAAATATTTTTCGCCCCCCCCCCCAACTTTAAAATCGTTCCCAGGCCCCGGGTGCAATGTGGGTGGATTCCAGTGTCATATGTTTTTCAGGTCAACACTTTAGGTATAATAATAGCCGTAGGAACGGGGCTGGAGCAAGGGGACCATACCCCCCCCCCCCCCAACTGCTTAACCCTATTAGTGCCGGGGGTGGGGGTGGGGGGGGGGGGGGCTTAACAGACCCCCCACACTGAGGGTTTTCCGCTCCTGTTCCAGAACGCGCATAGATACGACCTGCAAACTTTCTGACTTTTCCTAACTATTCAATGGGCACATTTTAGCGCCTCAGCCAACACAAGATGTTGCCCAGGGGCGGCTCCAGGCACACTTTTGGGGACCATGTTTCTGTGTCTCGGAGCTCGAAGGGAATAATGTATTGGTCGTTTACCGTTGCAGCTGCGGGCTTGAAACTTTCAGGCCTTTTGATGACACTCTTCGCAGACATGTTGCAATTTTTCCAAATTTTGAATTGCGCAAAGGCGTCCTCAGAGACAAATTGAGGGAGGCATATTGAGTCAATGGCATAAGACCGAAATCTGAAGGATAGAAACTTCAAACTCAGTAAACATTCTAAGCTATCTCTTGCACACATTGTGTGATTTTCCCATTTTTTTTTCTCCAGAGGCGATCCCAGGGCGGATTTCGGGGGGGGGGGTGGAAGACTCCATACACAAGTATTGTGTGTGGTGCCTTAGAATGGTATTCTGAAGCGAATAATGTCATTCACAATCATCTGCAAGGAAGACAATTATATTGTTGTGGCATAGGCGGTGTCAGGGGAGGCAAAAAATGGGGTATCGCCTATTGCCCATTCCTTTCCAAGTGCTGAGCATGCCACTGCATACATTCAAATTATGAACGTTTTTGCTTAACAACCACAACCTTGTGTATTCACCTGACACTAAATGTTCCGTCATTTTGCATGGCCGAATCACCACGCTTCAAATTGTACCCGCGTCATAATTCACTCTAACGTTACAGCCTATTTCACTAAATACCTACATAAATTCGGCGATCGAGCGCGGTGCGCGCCTGGACATGAGGATGGTCACACGACCCAAGGCTCACCGCCAGCGGTGTCGGTTTTTACAAAACGATTGGGGGGGGGGGGGACCGGACAGGACAACCATGAACCCGGTTTGTATCTGCGTCGGGAGATCATGAGTGCCCAGAAGACTTGCCAGTGCTGTAATGTGCTGGAGGAGCGTTTTAAACCACCAGTTTTGTTTGCTCGATAAGTTCCTTCTTTTTCAAGCAACTTTCGAATGAAGGAGTCGATCGTCCCAAAATTGAAATGCGCCTCGGATGTGAATAAGAACAATGCAATCAACCCAAACTCATATGGGGTTTTGCCTGCTATAGAATTGCCAATAATTACATCGATTACGTATTCTTGAAGTTTTGACTCTCTTCGTTGAATCGTTTATGAGCTATAAACGTTACAATTTATCGTGGGCAGATAATTTATCGTGGCTGCAAGACTCGGTACCAGGTCAGGAGCAATTTTGCTCACAGATGACCTTAAACAAATTGAGCTAGAGGCATCACATTTGCATATAATGTAGTTGATCCCAGCACCACCATCATATTCTGCAAATTTGGTTGCTTTAGCTGTTATAGAAGTTAACATCTGGAAAGGGTGAATTCACCCTTCTCAAGGATTCTTATTCTCAAAGGCCCTTCATGGCGCGTGTTACAGGGGCGTGTTAGAGAGACATTGTCTCTTTAATGCAAAATGTGACATGTTAAAGAGCAATCGCATCTGATGAAAACAATGAAGTCCGTTTTTCGAAATTCGCGCCCAGTCGCCCAATATCATCGTTCACAGTTCAATTTGCTTCCAGCCAATGACCTTGACGAGTCCGCTCACCACTACGCACCAAAATCAATTAATTGCAGCGTTGTGCAACAATTGTAAATAGTTATATTTTTTGCTTAAGCATTCTGTCGAAATTTGTAATATCAGAAAACGTATCATGTCTTATTATGCCCGATTTAAGCCCAATAATTGGATAAAAGAAAAGATGAATTCCGAAGGGATAAGATTAATTCCGAAGGGATTTTGATTTTTCAGAAGGAATTTTAATTCCGGCCGAGTTTTTTGTATGGCAACAACTCAAGTGCGCCAGACACGCCAGCTTCGTTTCATGTAGTTAACAGGTACCACAATGTATAAGGGCATTGCCGCCTCATTGAATTGTTGCAATAGCGTCAGCTGATGGTTGGTCAGATGTATTTAACTGGAACAAACGCTTCCATAATCCATATATGTAGTGGTGTGTAGAAATCGTAAACAGTTTTTCGATTCTTATGATTTATTTTGTTGTATTTGCGCTGCTTGGGCAATCCTTTGATGACGATTAAAATCACAAGTAGTCCTTAGGACTTGTTTAAGCCGGTTTTTGCGATATCATCCGATAGAGGCAGTGTCCCTTTAACAGGGGCGTGCTGACAGTGGACATGGTAGACCTGCAGTCGACTGGGGACTCACCGGACTGGATCACATCGAGCAGGGTGGAGCCGAACGAGGTCTTCTTGGTCTTGAGGCTGTCGAACACCTCCTTGGTGAGGTACTTCTTCAGCAGGGACTTGCAGTCGGTGGCGGCCTGCAGCTTCTGGAAGCCCGCCTCGAGCTTCTCCAGGGTGGCGGCGTCAACCATCTCGTTCGACTGTTTGTTGAAACTGCAGAGGAAAACAGGGGATGTTAGGGCTCGCCTCGTCCATCGGGAGGGATATCACGCCAGCCCATGATAACTATTGTCATGGTGGTCATTTTGTCTGAGTGCTATTGACTCATGGATCACACATTCCAGGTTTCTGAAAGGTCGCACTTGCTCCGCCTCGGGGCAATCAGAACACAGTACGGTTGTTCCAATTTAAGGGACCGGGGTAACACTGTATTAATGGGCAATGGTTTGGGCACAACAATGTTTGCTCGATAGGTTCTTTCTTTTCCAAGCAACTTTCGAATGAAGGAGTCGAAGGAGTCGAAGGAGTGAAGGCCCGTCATGTTTTAGTAAAATGGGATGTATCTCTGAATTAGATCCAGCGTCTAAGACATAATTTATCATACCTGGCGGGGTATGACATGGGTTAACCCCGTAGTGTTTGCATCCAGTTGAGTGAGCAGATGACATGACAACCAACATTTGTATGCCATAAAAGATGCCTTTTGATTGGCATTCAAAGTAAATGTTTGTCCTTCTGTCTTTTTGCTGGTCAAATGATCTCCTTTTGATTACCAAACGCTGAGTGGATCAAATTAATGAAGACTTCCGGCCATACATCAGCGAAAAAATGAGCAAAATCAGAAAAAATATTAGCTGCCTCGTTACTCTAACGAGCTCAGCAACGACCGAGAGGGTAAAGTCATATTTTCTTTGTGATAAAACAGAAGAATATTTTAATCGAAATGTCGGAGCAAACTGCGGTGCATACGCTGATGGTAAAAAGAGTTGTGCTCGCTCAGCATTAGATGTGTAGAGATGCGTTATCACAAATACAAATGGATTACATTCCCAAATTATGTTAAAACTGGTTTGAAAGTTACCTTAGAGAAGTCGCACTCCCCGTGGGTTTCCATATACAACTTTACATGATGAATGCAAAAATATATGAATAAATGAAGAAATCCCTTAGGGTAACAAATGAACAAATCCCTCCTTACATGTGGTAAATAAAACCGTTTAATAGTTAATGACAAATGGATGATCATCAAAATGGGAAAGAATAGAGCTATATCCTGTTCAAAGTGACTCAACCCCGCCTAGTCCCCGGCCCTTGTAAATCCAGCACCGACTGAGATATACCTATCGCAACTTGAACACAAAACATCCTCGTCAATGCCATATTATATGCGGTATAACGATACAAAAACGTGTTACTGGCTGTGAAGTACCCACCGTGGCTACCTCTGTTCCTATAAGGGTATTATTGAGGCCTGAAATGTCAGATAATCGAACGTATAGCCAGCAGTACCGGTAGTTCACTGTCAGTGACAGACAAATCACGCCATGGGGAGCGACCGCGGGGTCACCGGAGGCACGATCACGCGACAAAGCAGGTACCACATGGGCTACCAGCCGAACAAGCACCGCACCAGAGAGCCAGGTGCCTCCCTCAGCTGAGAGGAGCCAGCCCGAGAGGTGTTACCTTGAGCTCAACAGAAGGAGAAGTGAATCGAGAGGGGGAGGCAGGGACGGACAAGACGAGCCCTCTGACGTCAAAGCGTTACTTGGCTGAGGGACCACCAGACGGCGGTAGCGGCGGCGCCGGGCAGGCTGCCAGCTATCGATAGACTGCTGGCTGCCAAGGAAGGGGACGCGTATATTGCAATGTAAACTTGCGATCAGTGAAGACCCCGAAGTAAGTCTTGTTAATGGTCTTAACAGCGATTTACCATAAACTAACCTAACCTATCCTAACCTAACCCCGGTATTAAGTCCGATGGGATCGGCCTACAGCTCGTAGCCATTAATTCCAATCGGGTCGGCCTAAGATTCGCTCGTAGCCATTAAGTCCGATCGGGTCGGCCTAAGATTCGTTCGTAGCTATTAAAGGGAATTTTTCACCTTTCTGAAAGTTTTCAAATATACGCTGGTTTTTGTCGAAAATATGAAGTAAGTGCTGCTGAAAACGATGGTGATATTTTTTCTCTCGAAAAGTCAATTAACTTTATGCAAATTAAGTTCTATATTTGGGATGACGACGTCATTATTGACCGCCGCTGACTGACTAACAGAGTGGGATTGGCTGAAAAAGTCGTTGTCAGCCAATCAGCGGAGGCACTAGCCTAGACCCCATTTTGCAAACTATAAATTGAATTGCTTAAAAACGGCTAAGTTTTGGGGAAAATGACGTATCGTATTTTCGACATTTCAATAATGGCTAAAGATATCAACTACATTATATGCTATCTCAGTTCAAAACCAATACAAAGGTGAACATTCCCTTTGAAACAGGACAAGGGACTTATTTCGGGGTCTTCACTGATCGCAAGTTTACATTGCAAATTACGCGGAGGGGACTTACCGGCACCCTCAATGCGGCGCATGTGGCGCACAATGGTGCTGGAAAGCCGCCACGTGGTTACGACCGGCGTCTGTCTGGATCCAGACGTGGGGTCTGTCGCTCCACTAGATGAGGGCTGGTCTTCAGGCGTAACTGCTCGTGCCAGATATCAGCAGCAGCGGACGGGGTGGGGTTGGGAGGGATGGTGATATCAGATATCAGCAGCAGCGGACGGGGTGGGGTTGGGAGGGATGGTGATATCAGATATCAGCAGCAGCGGACGGGGTGGGGTTGGGAGGGATGGTGATATCATATATCAGCAGCAGCGGACGGGGTGGGGTTGGGAGGGATGGTGCATATCAGATATCAGCAGCAGCGGACGGGGTGGGGTTGGGAGGGATGGTGCAAATTTAAGTGCATCCATGGGCGGTATCTGTATGGAAATAGGTAAACGATGGACTGTTAGCTCTGTGTCGCGGGCCCATGGGCGGGTCCAAGGGGGAGGGGGGGGGGGGGGGGGGGGGGCGTCGGGGCCATGTCCCAAAAAGCGACTAAAATCGACCGAAAATGACAAATTCTCTTACTTTTAAGAAAAGCCAAGAAACGTTTACTTAGATGTTTTAACTCAGTTTAAATGCACATGCGATTCAAATTCGATGTTTTTTTTTAATTGTGTCGAATTCTCGGAATTTGGCTCTCAAACCAACTTCTTTGTCTGTTCTGCAGCCTCCAGTGCATATGCAAATTTTGTATGCAAAGTGGGCAGAGCTTGTCAGGCACTGTGGCATAAATTGAAACTCGGTTCAGCAATAGTGCTATTTGGAGGAATTCATGTCAGAAAGGAGCAGAAGCAGGCAAATGAGGTTCTTTATTGCCAACGTTGGTAAACACGATAATCGCAAAGGAATGCAAACTTGAGTCATCTTAGTATAAAAGACAATGAGCACAGACTTAAATGTAAAAATTAAGTTCTAAATTTGCTAACTGGTTGGACAGGACAGGTATTCGCTGCCAGGACATGATACCCTTACATCACCCCTTGAGTGGTCAAAGGTGGGAAGGCCAAGCAGGCGAGTTTACCTATCTGATCTAGAACATGTTACTCATCAGTCTGTGATAAAGTATTTGATTTAGAAAGGATTGTTTCTCTTTGGCTAGGCCAACAAATACTCACTTAAAACGTTCGCCCTCGACCCACACAAGCAGCATTTCAGCGTCATCGTTCAAAAACCAATGGAACTCACTCAATCTTAAATTATTAATTATTATACAGATTACGGCCTTGTCAATAATTACTGTCCACAAATGCACAAGGAATTCGCGGCCGCCGTTATCTACCGTGACAATAATGCATAAATTATAACCGTGTTCAATAAGACGTGGTGTGCTTTGTACAATAAGCTTGACCAATCACCGTTGAGCTCGCTAGAGCCAGCTCATCGCTGATTGGTCAAACGTACTATATACACCGTGCGAATGCTAGTCTGAACACCACTATTCTCATGCTGGGCAAAAACTGCGGGGCGGATGGCAGTTGCCAAGGCCCCCAAGTTTGGCGAAATAGAGCCAAGTTCCTTGGGATATAATGCTGTGACGTCATCAGTCAGTCTGGTATAAACTATAAACCTCCCATCTGGTATAAACCTTGGCGGTTCGTTCGAAACTCTGCTTTAGGGCCGTTGAGGTAGAGTTTTGAGAAAACGAACATTGGATCATATGATTTCTATATCCATGTTACACTATTCTGCTATCTCAGTTCAAAACCCCATGTTAAGTTCGACACTTCCCTTTAAAGGGATTATACGGGTTTCCGTCCTGAAAGTAAATGCACCCTTTTGCAGTTGTATGAGCTTTAAACACGTTTAAGACATATAACAGGGACCTCAATGCTCATTTAGTCCATTCTTTCAGCAATTATCAGCGTTAAAACTTGGGCGTTTTTCGAGACTAGTATCAGATAACGAGTACTTGATCGGCACTACTGTCCACCACTCTTATCTTAAGATCAATTTTAGAGTTTTGAATTATCTGCAAGTCCTACACTGGATCACACAATTATTATGCAATTCAAAACTGACGGGACTTTGTATTTCTACACACTGTTCGTTGAGGTTTTGTGTTGTTGTGGTTTTCTTATCTCCGGCCTTTAGCGTTGAGAATTTGGTGGTGGCGTATTAATTTTTTGGCATGAAAATTCATGAAAAATATAGAATTTAATGGGAAAACTAAGTAACTGCTGGTGTCGTTGGAACAAAAGAAGTTTATTTTCTTTCAAATATTGCTTATTTTACCGGAAATATGCCATACGTGAGGTGTTTTTATTAGCATAAAAGAGATGACTGGCTCTGCCTCAGCCGGTCCTGCAGAAAATACGCGGTGGCATCACCGCGCACTTTGGAATGTCCTTACGTGCAGAATAAGTCATTTCCAGAAAAATGTGGCTACCGTGGGACTTCTACCACCTTTATAAGTACGTTTTACTATGTAACTCAACTATTCTGGGAAAAACCCGTATAATCCCTTTAAGCAAAATTGAGCTTGTTACGTTACATGAAATTGAGGCCATTGCAGCGGAACAATAGCTCTATGGTTATATCATATTGCACCAGTACATGGACTGCTGGCCGTCAGCCGCCGGCCACACCAACTTTTGAAACAATTATCCACCCTGGAGTACTTACGGCGCCACAGCGCCATCTATAGATGGCGGTAGTGGTTTATATTCGAATGAATCCGTCTCGGGCATGTCTCATGCCTGCTATAGATGGCGGTAGTGGTTTATATTCGAATGAATCCGTCTCGGACATGTCTCATGCCTGCTATAGATGGCGGTAGTGGTTTATATTCGAATGAATCTATCTTGGGCATGTCTCATGCCTGCTATAGATGGCGGTAGTGGTTTATATTCGAATGAATCCGTCTCGGGCATGTCTCATGCCTGCTATAGATGGCGGTAGTGGTTTATATTCGAATGAATCCGTCTCGGGCATGTCTCATGCCTGCTATAGATGGCGGTAGCAGTTTATATTCGAATGAATCTGTCTTGGGCATGTCTCATGCCTGCTATAGATGGCGGTAGCAGTTTATATTCGAATGACTCCGTCTCGGGCATGTCTCATGCCTGCTATAGATGGCGGTAGCGGTTTATATTCGAATGAATCCGTCTCGGGCATGTCTCATGCCTGCTATAGATGGCGGTAGCGGTTTATATTAGAATGAATCCGTCTCGGGCATGTCACATGCCTGCTATAGATGGCGGTAGCGGTTTATATTCGAATGAATCCGTCTCGGGCATATCTCATGCCTGCTATAGATGGCGGTAGCGGTTTATATTCGAATGAATCCGTCTCGGGCATGTCTTATGCCTGCTATAGATGGCGGTAGCGGTTTATATTCGAATGAATCCGTCTCGGGCATGTCTCATGCCTGCTATAGATGGCGGTAGCGGTTTATATTCGAATGAATCCGTCTCGGGCATGTCTCATGCTTGGGGGGCTGAAGCTCCCCAACTGAATAGGAACCTACACCCCTGATGCAGCTCTAGCGGCCGGCCACCGCACTAGTGAACCTCCAGCATCTTACAGATGGCAGTAGATGTCGCTAGTGCATCGCTCTGTACTCGCCAGGCCGTCATGCCGCTGCTCTTAGCTAAGTGTGTCAGTCAACTATCTGTTTGCTGTTTGTGTCATCTGATTTACGGCATTTTCTGCGATGGTGTTGCTTATCCAGCTCATTTTTTTTTTAAATTCTTTTGGTACTTATTTAGTTTTTAATATTTCACTGTTGAATTTACTATGCCATATATATATTTTTTTTTAATAAAAAATCCGTACTTAAGTGCAATTCTGTACCTAAGTGAGAACAAATTCACACATCTAAGTTAGAGGTGTGTTGGATTAGTGTTGTGTTTTTTGGATCAGTGTTGGATTTTTCGCTTCATGACCTGGTTCTGGAGAGTAAAAATCCATATATGGAGAGTACAATTTTGTTGTGAGGAAAATTAACATTTTCATTTTTTTGGAAATTATTTTTCTTTGAAAAAAATAAATACTGATTTGTAATATATATTAAATTGTTGTGAGGAAAATAGAGTAATATTTTAACTACAATGCTGGTAAGATCAGGTGAAAAAGAGCAAAGTTCCAGAACAAAATGAAGAGAGCAAACTTTTTTGGACTAAAAAAGTCCAGAAAAAGGCCAAAATTCCACGGCTGCCTCTAACTGACTGAGTTGAGACGTGAGCCAACTCAAGGATATGTGTTGCCGCACGAGTCTTGAGAAGATTCTCCGTCAAGTCAATAGTCGGATCATAGTTCTGCCGTCCAATCCACTCTCCTCCAAGTATACGCACATTATTATTGTGCAATGCTGGAGCGTGAAACAATGGGACATGTACGTTCACAAGGATTCCGTGTGGTGGCTGGCCTGGGTCGATAGAAATAGCCTTCCATTTTGTTACGTGTGTGTCGCCTTGAGTAGCATCCCCTGTTTATTGTCGTGGAGTGGTCTTGAAAATATTAAGGCAGGAGGTAGTCATCGGTTTTGACCACCACAGCTTCTGATTCATTTCAATTATACGAGGTGTGTTCAATAAGGCTTCGTCACAAACAGAGAGAAGCAGGAAACCCGGGATGGAATTTGGTGTGATATATACTATACTCAGTACGTTTGATATACATGATGCAATGCAATCACTGTTCATGATTATCAGCACTTAGTCAACGATGACTAATCAATGGGTGCTTCCCGAAGGCCAGGTTTGCCCCATCTATTCCCTAAGATTAGGACATGATTAGGCTGTACCGCAGTACTTTTGTGATGTGCGGCGCAGTCTACCACTTTTTTAATACGTCTAACACCATGATGCAGTCTCCAGATGTCTCCATATTGTTCTGGGAAAATATACGGACTGTTTCTCAATAATTTATGCTTTCCGGCACAGTAGATAGGTATATAATTTTATTTCAACTTTCAAGTAACTAGCACCAGGGTGCAGTCCGCAATGCACACATCCGGTGTGTGCAGCAATGCCATTTCGATATTGAAGCGAAATTAAAGTGACATTCCCACATTAACATTTGGTTTGAATTGAGATAGCCAAGTTAGTGGCTATGTAGTGCAATTCAGGAAGGTAGCATTTAAAACAAACACAGTTATCTAGTCTTAGAGAAATTCAAGTTGGATTTTTTAACATTTGGGCCTTAGTAAGCCTTCCCTTGTTTGGTAGTTTTGTTCCGATGACGCTATCGCTCGTCACTGCCTGGCGCCGTGTGTACCTGTTTAGAGATAAACCTTGAGGGTCTGGTTTGTTTTGATTGGTTAATTTCTATGATCATGCTATTGCATGTACCAACAGGTCCCTATTTTCTTATCAATATATTTAATAATTATGTTGTGATTTTCGTTTCATTTTTTTCGTCTCGAAAGCGCTATGTTCGAAATCCGTGATAAACAATATTGTTTGTATTCAGCTCGCAAGAAGTGTCTGAAAACATTGTGCCATATCATTTGGCAGCTTAACCCTATTTGTAACAGGCTCCTGCAGGGCCGGCGCTACAGGGGGGCAGGAGGGGCAGCTGCCCCTCCAACCGCCAGCTGGGCCCTTTCCGGCCAGCCTGGCGGGCGGAAGAGCTGAATGTTCTCTCAGACTGTCTCGGGGCGCGATGAAGCTGGGCAAGCTCAACTCTGTGGCAGTCTGCCAAGTGCCATGTCCATCAGGAGACGCGCGAGGTTCCTGATCGGGATATGGCGCGCGAATATGCGTCCCTGAACGGTGCTCGTCGTTCCACCTTCGGAACGTTTTGATGTCATCTGAGATCAGGCACATAGCCAAGGGGGCGGCGGGCGCCCCCCCCCCCCCTGGAGGCCAAGAGGGCCCTTTTCGGCGCGCTGCGCACGCCGAAAAGGGCGGACGAGAACGCGCGAAGCGCGATATAATGGGCTCTTTACCACGCGAAGCGTGGTCTTTAGAGAGTTTAGAGCACTTCATATGCCCTTTAGGGCCACCAGGGGCCTCTCTGAAAGACCAGAGAGGGCCCCCTGTACGTTCAAATGAGCCCTGGGCATGTCAAAGGGGCCCCTGTCTAGACCGAAAGGGCCCCGGAGCGGGTCAGAGGGTCCCCTGAACACGTCGAATGGGCCCCCTAGATAGCACAGAGGGGCCCCTGGGCAAGTCGAGAGGCCCCTGAGCATGTCAGCAGGGCGACAAAGCAGCCAGCGCAGTCCATTGCTAGGTCATAAGGGCCCCTGAGCAGGTTGGAGTGCTCCTGGACAGACCAGAGGGCCCCTGGGAAGTTAAAAGGGCCCCTGTATAGGTCAGAGGGCCCCCTGACCAGACCGAAAGGGCCTCTGGGTGGGTAAGAAGGGCCCCTGAATATGCCAAATGGGCCCCTAGTCAGCTCAGAGGGGCCCCAGGGCATGTCGGAGGGCCCTCGGAGCATGTCGCTAGGCGACAAAGCAGCCAGCGCAGTCCGACCAGAAGAGTCGCTGGGCAGATCGTAGGGGCTCCTGGGCAAGTCAGAGGGGCCCCTGGCTAGACCGAAAGGGCCCCTGGGCCGGTCGGAAGAGCCCTTGAACATGCCGTATGAGTTCCTAGCCAGACTGGAGGGGCCCCTGGCAGGCACGTAGCCAAGGGGGGCGGCGGGTGCAGCCGCCCCCTCCCCTGTAGACCAGGGGGAGGGGGCGTTTTTCGGGGAGGGGGGGGGGGGGGGGGGGGTTCGGCGCGCGAGGGCCCTTTTCGGTGCGCGCAGCGCGCCGAAAAGGGCCGACGAGACAGTGCGAAGCACGGTATCATGGGCTCTTTACCACGCGAAGCGTGGTCTTTAGGGAGTTTAGAGCACTTCAGAGGTCCTTTAGGACCACCAGCGCCCTCTCTGAAAGACCATAGGTCCCCTTGGACGTACAAAAGAGCCCTGTGCATGTCAGAGGGGCCACTGACCAGACCGAAAGGGCCCCTGAGCTGGTCAGAGGGCCCCTGAACACGTCAAATGGCCCCTATCCTGTACAGAGGGGCCCCTGGGCAGGTCGAGAGACCCATGAGTATGTCAGCAGGGTGACAAAGCGGTCAGCGCAGTCCCTTGCCAGGTGATAAGGGCCCCTGAGCAGGTTGATGTCCCTGAACAGACCAGAGGGCCCCTAGGAAGTTACAAGGGCCCCTGTGCAGGTCAGAGGGGCCCCTGACCAGACCGAAAGGGCCCCTAGGTTGGTCAGAAGGGCCCTTGAACATGCCGAATGGGTCCCTAGTCAGCACGGAAGGGTCTTAGGGCAGGTCGAAGGGCCCTTGGAGCATGTCGCAAGGCGACAAAGCAGCCAGCGCAGTCCCTTAACAGGTCGGAAGGGCCCCTTAGAAGGCTGGAGGGCCCCTGGAGAGACCAGAGGGCTCCTGGAAAGTTCAAAGGGCCCCTGTGCAGATCGGAGGGGCGCCTGAACAGACCAGAAGGACCTCTGGGCTGGTATGAAGGGCCCCTGAACGTGCTGAATTGGCCCCTAGCCAGCACGGAGGGGCCCCAAGGCAGGTCGGAGGGCCCCTTGAACATGTTGACAGGGCGACAAAGCAGCCACCGCAATTAGACCAGCCGAGTCGCTGGGCAGATCGGAGTGGCTCCTGGGCAAGTCAGAGGGGCCCCTGGCTAGACCGAAAGGGTCCCTGGGCCGGTCGGAAGGGCCCTTGAACATGCCAGATGAGTTCCTAGCCAGACTGGAGGGGCCCCTGGGCAGGTCGGAGGGGCCCCTGAGCATGTCGGCAGAGTGACAAAGCAGCCAGTGCAGTCCCTGGCCAGGTCGGAAGGACCTCTGGACAGGCCAAATGGCCCCTTGACACATAAGAGGGGTTTCTTGGAAGGTCAGAGGAGTCCCTGGTCAGACCGGAAGGACCAAAAGCACGTAGAGATCCCAGATGAAGATTAAATACAAAGAGGACTTACTTCACAATACAAAATATTAAAAGTGGAGCTTTCGGGTATATTGTAACACCCTTCGTCAGAGTGTTACAATATACCCGAAAGCTCCGATTTTAATTTTTCCTGTAGAGTAAGCCCTCTTTGTATTATATATATATATATATATATATATATATATATATATATATATATATATATATATATATATATATATATATATATATATATATATATATATATATATATATATATATATATATATATATATATATATATATATATATATATATATATATATATATATATATATATATATATATATATATATATATATATATATATATATATATATATATATACATATATATATATCACCCACTCCACATCATGTCTTTTCGCTTCGCGGATCCCAGATGAGTCTCTGAACAGGTCGGAAGGGCGTTGAAAAGGTCGGAGGGGCCCTAGACGATCTGAAGAGACCCTGGGCCTTTCAACAGTAAGAATGCAGTTGTCCAGGGAATACAACTCAAAATTTTCGTGCCGCTCCGCGGCGCAATTGAACTACAAAGTCAATTATATGCGGATTAGAAAAAAAACGGGCAGTTTCTCGGCGCATTTATGTGTTATGTTGCTACTTTCCTATATAATTGGACAAAATAGTTCACTTTAGCACTTCTTTACCGCACTTTTAAACGCACAATATAGCATTTTTAGAGGTCCGCACCATACGCAATGTGACGCATTGATGAGAAATCATATCCAGGGCATTAGACTCAAAAATTTTGCGCAATTTGTTTAAGAGTTCCAGGTATTGAGCTTAAAAATATTGCAAGTTGGTATAGCTGATTCCAAATTGGTGTCGCTGGTTCCAAAGTTTATATGGCAGTTTGCTAACTCCAGCTCCTAAAAGTTGGTATGGCCCATCCCATTCCTGTTATACTGCATTTTCCATCCTATTAACGTGCCTTTTCATCCGTTTTGTTTAGCCCTTTCAACGCTTGGAAAGGGGCCCTTTCAACGCTCGGGAAGGGGTCCTTTCGAGGCCTTTCGAGCCCCCCCCCCCCCCTCCTGGACGAAATCCTGGCTACGTGCCTGTCTGAGATGATAGCACAGACAGCAAATGTGATGACTAGTAAATTCCTTCCGGTAACTAGTGAACTATAGTAAACATCCTTCGTACATGTCGCAAGAAATGAAAAAAAAGAGTTATAGTTGATAACTTAGTCACATTGAATAAAAACTTGAACTGTGTGACGCCAAAATGCCACTTGAAAATACAGGCTGTGATGCTAGTTTGATCATAAATAAATGGTAATCCGTGCGGGGACGAGAAAGACGGAAATATTAAATATATATTACATTATATTGCAGGCTGGGTGGGCCCTTTTGGCCAAGGGCCCTTTTTCTGGAAAAGCTGCCCCCCCAACCGAAAATATGTGGCGCCGGCCCTGGGCTCCTGGCTACCCCCATTTGCAACAGGGGGAGGGGGAGGGGCGGATTCCGACCCCCCGGAGATCTCGAGATCTACCCGTCCGATTTTCAAAAACGAAACGGTGTTTGGTTCCCCTCAACACGATCTACATTTCTAAATAAGAAAAAATATGAATTTTTGATAGCGGGGCAACAGGGGGGCAAAAACTACAAATTTTAGTGGTATTTTTGATCCAACATAGCTTTAATGTTTATCGACCGATTTTAACACAACTAATACGAATCGATAGAGATTGAATTGGAAATTGATATATGATGGTGACGTTTGAAAATTCAAAAATCATAGGCGTGTGCAGGGCACTCAATATGGGGGTGAAGTAAATGCGTAATAAAACCATTTTTTGATGTTGTTTTTTGATAAATGAAATGGTATGTGATTGTTACATTAGACAAAGCAGTTGAAAATCATATTTTTGCCATAGGCGGTACCAGGTTAGTGAAAAAGGGAGGTCAAATTGGGAACAAATATTAACCGCAGACAAGTTGCTACCCAGCACTATACATATGTTACTGATCGTAGATAGTTCCTTTTCGCATATTGTACTTCATCATAGGCGTATCCAGGATCAAAATTGGGGCGGCGCAAGACCTTTTTATAAGTATATTATCCGCTATTATGATACTAACTAGTCAACAGTGACTATTTCACTTACAACTTCAATTAACATTGCTTACCCCCCTTTTACCCTACCTGGACTCGCCTATCATCTTATAATCGTTCATATCGTTCGTGTGGTGCGTGTTTCATCCGAAAACTGCAGTATGTTATGTCATTGTACGCCCATGCCTCATAGTTTCCTTGCAATAGTATGACCCCCTTTCTTCCATTCCTGAGCGCGCCTCTGCAAAAAAATGACTTTATTCCCTTTTTAGCCTTATATGTGCATATATCATAAGCTAACCGTCTATTGCGCCGTTATCGCTGGCATATCGTCATCACCATGCCAGTCACCCCCCTTTCCATGTGCCTGAACACGCCCCTGAAACTATATATGTAATAAATTATGCAAATAATGGAAGCAGATGAGATATCTTTTACATCTTGATAACTATAAATGCCCCTTACATTGCTCTATTTGCTTCCCGCCAAGCATTGAATACTTCCTGGAAACCCCCCTTTTTCAAGCCCCTGAAACCGCCTCTGCCATGCAATTTTTATAAGATTTAATTAACATCAACCCATTTTCACTTGTTGCAATCACCGTAAACCGATGTATCTCCTTCATACTTGAGGCAGTTAGGAAGAAACCGTGAAGATCGCATTTCCGTATTATCGCCAAATATCGACTCCGAACCCACCCAAAACTGTGCCCTGGAACCGCCTCTGTTCAGGTTAAGAACTCAAAATTTTGACTCCAAATGCAGTATTCAATTCTATGAAAAGTCCCAAAATTTCATGAGCTTGCGCCCAGCTGTTCTGGAGATATCTGCGAAAACATGAGGAGGGGGGGGGGGCAGAATCCGCCCCCCTGTTACAAATAGGGTTAAAGGTTTTCTCTATTGCCCATTAATGACGTCAACACCCCACATTTAACAACTTAATTTGTATAAAGTAAAGTTACGTTTTAGAGAGAAGAAATTCATCATCGTATTAAGCAGCACTTACTTCATATGTTTCACTATAACCGGCGTATATTTGACAATATTCAGAAAGGTGGGAATGTCCCTTTAAGCACAAGAGTCAAGTCAAATGTGTTTTCATTTCCCCGACATCCATTATGTGATAACCAATTGTTATTACCATAATATTTCTTATTAAAAAAACAATATCCATCGGAAGTATCACACGAATCATATTTTTCCACATCAACCAAAACCAGCTCTGTCGACGATCACAATGTATTTACATGTCAAGCTACAGTAGACACATTTTCGCGCCCATGCACAAGAGCGACCTGGATTGAATCGATGTTCGGTCGCCGCTAGATTCTGGGACTTGAAGCGACAGACGGTGGGGCGCGGCGGAAGCGGCGGTAGCGGCGCCACACGGCTGCCAGTGAGCCGCCCTGCAGGGCGGGACAGCGGGGCGCCCGCCGCCCCTCACGCCGCGCCGCCGCTGCGTCTGGACAGGTGTCAGTCGGCAGCTCGGCCAAGCCGGAGCCGCACCCGCAGCTGGACTCTTACAGCGACTTCTCGATCTTGATCAGCTCCAGGATGCCGTCGTGCATCTCCTTGACGGCCTGGTACTCGGTCAGGCCCATGCGGCGCTTGTTGGAGATGTCGTAGACGCCACCCTCCGCCTCGGTGTGCTCGCCGCGCGTGCCGCGCACCTGCAGGCTGTACTTGCCGGCCACCTCCTCCAGCTTCGCCTTGTCGGCGGCCAGCTTGGGGAGCTTGATGTGCACCGAGGCGCGGATGGTGGTGCCCAGGTTGGTCGGGCAGAAGGTGAGGAAGCCGAGGCGCTCGTGGTGCGAGAACGGCACGCGCTTCTCGATGTCGTTTGCGGCGGTGACGAGCCGGCGGTACACCTGGCCCAGGTCGCCGCCTTGCTGCATGCTGATGATGCGCAGGTGGTCCTCCTCGTTGCACCAGACCAGGAAGTTCTTTGCGTCGTTGTGGTAGATGCCACGACCGGTGGGCCAGAAGCGGCAGGCGTTGGCGGCCTGCAGGAAGCGGTCACCCTCCTTGAACAGGAAGTGGTCGTCGATCAGCTTCTGCTGGACGTCCTTGTCCATGCCGGTGAGCGGGTAGAACTTGCCCTTGAGCTCGCCCTCGAGGCCACTGAGGGTGGAGGAGACCTTATCCTCCATCTCCTTGTACTGGGCCTCGGTCAGGCACGGGTTGAACGCGTAGCCCTCCATGGAGCGGCCGCAGCGCACGCGGGTCGATTGGACGTACGCACCCTCTGGGTCCACGTTGCCGACCGATTCGACATCGCCGAAGTCCTGAAACGAACCAATGCCTGGTTAACCAATGCGTAATGTCGACATCCAAGTATCGCTGAAGATGGCACCGTGCACGAATAATCCCTCGCATATGTATAACTCACGCACCATCCTAAATTATTTATGAATGGTTTCTGTCATTCAAGTTTGGCATGGAAGTTGCAAACAAATATCTGGACTTTAACCCTATTTGTAACAGGGGGGGGGGGGGGGGCGGATTCCGCCCCCCCCTCATGTTTTTCGCAGATATCTCCAGAACGGCTGGGAGCAGGCCCATGAAATTTTGGGACTTTTCATAGAATTGAACTCCGCATTTGGAGTAAATTTTTTAGTTCTTAACCTTAACAGAGGCGGTTCCAGGGCACAGTTTTGGGTGGGTTCGGAGGCGACATTTGGCGATAATACGGAAATGCGATCTTCACGGTTTCTTCCTAACTGCATCAAGTATGAAGGAGTTACATCGGCTTACGGTGATTGCAACAAATGCAAATTAGTTGATGTTAATGAAATATCATAAAAAATTGCATGGCAGAGGCGGTTTCAGGGGCTTGAAAGGGGGGGGGGGGTCCAAGAAGTATTCAATGTTTGGCGGGAAGCCAATATAGCAATGTAAGGGGAATTTATAGCTATCAAGATGTAAAAGATAGCTTCTGCTTCCATTATTTGCATAATTTATTACATATAGAGTTTCAGGGGCGTGTTCAGGAACATGAAAAGGGGGGTGACTGGCATGGTGATGACGATATGCCAGCGATAACGGCGCAATATATGTTTAGCTTATAATGATATATGCACATATGAGACCAGACAAGGGAATAAAGTCATATTTTGCAGATGCGCGCTCAGGAATGAAAGAAAGGGGGTCATATTATTGCAAGGAAACTAAGAGGCATGGGCGTACAATGACACAACATACTGCAGTTTTCGGATGAAACACGCACCACAGGCTACTCTACGAACGATTATAAGATAATAGGCGAGTCCAGGTAGGGTAAAAAGGGGGGTAAGCAATGTTAATTGAGGTTGTAAGTGAAATAGTCACTGTTGACTAGTTAGTATCATAATAGCGGATAATATACTTATCAAAAAGGTCTTGCGCCGCCCCAGTTTGGGTCCTGGATACGCCTATGTTGAAGTACAACATGCAAAAACGAACTATCTACGATCAGTACCATATTTATAGTGCTGGGTAGCAACTTGTCTGCGGTTAATATTTTTTCCCAACTTTACCCCCTTTTTCACTAACCTGGTACCGCCTATAGCAAAAAAATATGATTTATAACTGTTTTGTCCAATGTCTCAATCACATACCATTTCATTTAGCAAAAAACAACATCAAAAAATGGTTTTATTACGCATTTACTTCACCCCCATATTGAGTGACCTGCACACGCTTATGATTTTTGAATTTTCTAACGTCACCGTCATATATCAATTTCCAATTCAATCTCTATCAATTCCTATTAGTTGTGTTACAATCGTTCGATAAACATGAAAGCTATGTTGGATCAAACATACCACTAAAATTTGTAGTTTTTGCCCCCCTGTTGCTCCCTATCCCAAATGTTTTTTTTTAAATAATAAATGTAGATCGTGTTGAGAGGAACCAAACACCGTTTCATTTTTGAAAATCGGACAGGTAGATCTCGAGATCTCCGGGGGGGGGGGGGCGGAATCCCCCCCCCTCCTGTTACAAATAGGGGTAGCCAGGAGCCTGTTACAAATAGGGTTAACTAACGTCCTAGGGTTCTTGTGCTGCTTTCCTTCTACATTTACCATTTAGCTCTCGGAATATAAATAAGCTGTTATGATACAAACTAGGGTCAGCTACTGACCTTGTTCGGGTGCTTGTCGGTCTTCTTGAACCCCGTGTGGTAGTCCTCGATGATGGGGTCGAACAGGCCGGAGAAGAGGGAGTAGGCCTCGGCGTCAGGTGCGTACACACCGACACCAGAGTCCAGGTTCTCAACACCTGGAACAGGTCAGAAGCGAGGCCGGTCAGTACAGTAGCCAAGTTCAGAAGCGAGGCCGGTCAGTTTAGCAGCCAAGGTCAGAAGCGAGACCGGTCAGTACAGCAGCCAAGTTCAGAAGCGAGGCCGGTCAGTACAGCAGCCAAGGTCAGAAGCGAGGCTGGTCAGTACAGCAGCCAAGGTCGGACCAATCAAGTCAGCACCTTAAGTGAGTTCTACTGTTTTATAATTGTATGATATAATTATGAATTCGACTGCTCCTCTTGCGGTTCTGATGAGATTTACTGATGTGTACTGATTTTCTGGCTGATGCGCAATGTAAGAACGTTCAAGAACCTACCAGTAAGGCGCCGTAGATGGCGAGGAACGAGAGAGCACAACAGCATAACGTAGCCATTAAAAGCGCTGGTAAAAGTAAAAATTAAATTAAATGAAGCGCTGGTGGAGGCAAAATACCTAAAAGTAAAAAGGATATATAAATTAAAGGACTATTAGCCATGACATGTATTTGAGTTTGTGAGCCATACTTTCCATCCAAAGCCTTATATTGCGACTATTATCGCACAAGGTGCTCCCAAAGGTATAATGCATCTCCTGTTTAAGCCGAAAGTGAAATTGTAAGCAAAGGTCAAGGTCAAGGTCAGGTCACAAAAGATCACAGGTCTACGAAAGCCAGACGACACATGTTGTATGGGTTATTTTACACGTATAATTCGATAGTGGTAGCCATTTTCATAACCTAATCCCACATAATTGCCCTCGGGTCAAAGTCAGGTCACAATAAGGTCAAAATTTGAAATTGATTAATATAAATACAAAAGACATGTTTCTAGACCAGATTTGTCTCAGAAATACAGTGTATTTCTGTATTTCTACTGTATTTCCACTGTATTTCTGAGACAATCTGGTCTAGAAACATGTCTTTTGTATTTATATTAATCAATTTCAAATTTTGACCTTATTGTGACCTCACTTTGACCCGAGGGCAATTATGTGGGATTAGGTTATGAAAATGGCTACCACTATCGAATTATACGTGTAAAATAACCCATACAACATGTGTCGTCTGGCTTTCGTAGACCTGTGATCTTTTGTGACCTGACCTTGACCTTGACCTTTGCTTACAATTTCACTTTCGGCTTAAACGGGAGATGCATTATACCTTTGGGAGCACCTTGTGCGATAATAATTCATTTGTCTGTATCTAATCATTATAAGCCAACACACGGGAATTAAACAAATGACGTCTTGAGTTACTTATACTTAGGGAGCCATAATTCAGTCACCTAAGCCATAATTCAGTCAAACATAAAGCTATTGCTTTGAAATTTGGTTTGAGTATCGTCCATACTTCGTTCTCGAACATACATTCCGTTTTTTTTTGTTGCAAATGTTTGAAAAAGTAGATTTTGTGTGTATTAAAAAAAATGAATTTTTTGGGGTAAACAAAAATCAAATTTTCGAGGTAGCAAGTTTTCAGCCCTTGCAATTTGCTAGTTTTAAGCGTTTTTCGATTGCATTTTGCTTCAAATGTGGAATTTGTACGGCCTGGCAAAGTTTAACTGCTTTTGTGTCAAACTCGCGTGTAGTGACGTCATTAAAACGTCATTGTGTTACAAAATTCTACCTTAATGTCAGTGAAGTTTGGTGAAAAGACGTATAATTGATGCATCATAAGGTACTGCAAGTTTCACGTCGCTATCCACATAGTTTTCAAGTTATTGAGAAAATCCTGTAGGGGGTAAGATTTCCTTCCCCCAGCGGGGTGAGGGTTAATCTTCAATGCGGCAAATTTGAGAACGAAAAGGTGCACCAAGATGAGAAGTGAGAAGTCTGCCAAAATATTTTTCGCCCCCCCCCCCAACTTTAAAATCGTTCCCAGGCCCCGGGTGCAATGTGGGTGGATTCCAGTGTCATATGTTTTTCAGGTCAACACTTTAGGTATAATAATAGCCGTAGGAACGGGGCTGGAGCAAGGGGACCATACCCCCCCCCCCCCAACTGCTTAACCCTATTAGTGCGGGGGGTGGGGGTGGGGCTTAAAAGACCCCCCACACTGAGGGTTTTCCGCTCCTGTTCCAGAACGCGCATAGATACGACCTGCAAACTTTCTGACTTTTCCTAACTATTCAATGGGCACATTTTAGCGCCTCAGCCAACACAAGATGTTGCCCAGGGGCGGCTCCAGGCACACTTTTGGGGACCATGTTTCTGTGTCTCGGAGCTCGAAGGGAATAATGTATTGGTCGTTAACCGTTGCAGCTGCAGGCTTGAAACTTTCAGGCCTTTTGATGACACTCTTCGCAGACATGTTGCAATTTTTTCACATTTTGAATTGCGCAAAGGCGTCCTCAGAGACAAATTGAGGGAGGCATATTGAGTCAATGGCATAAGACCGAAATCTGAAGGATAGAAACTTCAAACTCAGTAAACATTCTAAGCTATCTCTTGCACACATTGTGTGATTTTCCCATTTTTTTCTTCCAGAGGCGATCCCAGGGCGGATTTGGGGGGGGGGGGGGTGGAAGACTCCATACACAAGTATTGTGTGTGGTGCCTTAGAATGGTATTCTGAAGCGAATAATGTCATTCACAATCATCTGCAAGGAAGACAATTATATTGTTGTGGCATAGGCGGTGTCAGGGGAGGCAAAAAATGGGGTATCGCCTATTGCCCATTCCTTTCCAAGTGCTGAGCATGCCACTGCATACATTCAAATTATGAACGTTTTTGCTTAACAACCACAACCTTGTGTATTCACCTGACACTAAATGTTCCGTCATTTTGCATGGCCGAATCACCACGCTTCAAATTGTACCCGCGTCATAATTCACTCTAACGTTGCAGCCTATTTCACTAAATACCTACATAAATCCGGCGATCGAGCGCGGTGCGCGCCTGGACATGAGGATGGTCACACGACCCAAGGCTCACCGCCAGCGGTGTCGATTTTTACAAAACGATTGGGGGGGGGGGACCGGACAGGACAACCATGAACCCGGTTTGTATCTGCGTCGGGAGATCATGAGTGCCCAGAAGACTTGCCAGTGCTGTAATGTGCTGGAGGAGCGTTTTAAACCACCAGTTTTGTTTGCTCGATAAGTTCCTTCTTTTTCAAGAAACTTTCGAATGAAGGAGTCGATCGTCCCAAAATTGAAATGCGCCTCGGGTGTGAATAAGAACAATGCAATCAACCCAAACTCATATGGGGTTTTGCCTGCTATAGAATTGCCAATAATTACATCGATTACGTATTCTTGAAGTTTTGACTCTCTTCGTTGAATCGTTTATGAGCTATAAACGTTACAATTTATCGTGGGCAGATAATTTATCGTGGCTGCAAGACTCGGTACCAGGTCAGGAGTAATTTTGCTCACAGATGACCTTAAACAAATTGAGCTAGAGGCATCACATTTGCATATAATGTAGTTGATCCCAGCACCACCATCATATTCTGCAAATTTGGTTGCTTTAGCTGTTATAGAAGTTAACATCTGGAAAGGGTGAATTCACCCTTCTCAAGGATTCTTATTCTCAAAGGCCCTTCATGGCGCGTGTTACAGGGGCGTGTTAGAGAGACATTGTCTCTTTAATGCAAAATGTGACATGTTAAAGAGCAATCGCATCTGATGAAAACAATGAAGTCCGTTTTTCGAAATTCGCGCCCAGTCGCCCAATATCATCGTTCACAGTTCAATTTGCTTCCAGCCAATGACCTTGACGAGTCCGCTCACCACTACGCACCAAAATCAATTAATTGCAGCGTTGTGCAACAATTGTAAATAGTTATATTTTTTGCTTAAGCATTCTGTCGAAATTTGTAATATCAGAAAACATATCATGTCTTATTATGCCCGATTTAAGCCCAATAATTGGATAAAAGAAAAGATGAATTCCGAAGGGATAAGATTAATTCCGAAGGGATTTTGATTTTTCAGAAGGAATTTTAATTCCGGCCGAGTTTTTTGTGTGGCAACAACTCAAGTGCGCCAGATACGCCAGCTTCGTTTCATGTAGTTAACAGGTACCACAATGTATAAGGGCATTGCCGCCTCATCGAATTGTTGCAATAGCGTCAGCTGATGGTTGGTCAGATGTAGTTAACTGGAACACACGCTTCCATAATCCATATATGTAGTGGTGTGTAGAAATCGTAAACAGTTTTTCGATTCTTATGATTTATTTTGTTGTATTTGCGCTGCTTGTGCAATCCTTTGATGACGATTAAAAATCACAAGTAGTCCTTAGGACTTGTTTAAGCCGGTTTTTGCGATATCATCCGATAGAGGCAGTGTCCCTTTAACAGGGGCGTGCTGACAGTGGACATGGTAGACCTGCAGTCGACTGGGGACTTACCGGACTGGATCACATCGAGCAGGGTGGAGCCGAACGAGGTCTTCTTGGTCTTGAGGCTGTCGAACACCTCCTTGGTGAGGTACTTCTTCAGCAGGGACTTGCAGTCGGTGGCGGCCTGCAGCTTCTGGAAGCCCGCCTCGAGCTTCTCCAGGGTGGCGGCGTCAACCATCTCGTTCGACTGTTTGTTGGAACTGCAGAGGAAAACAGGGGATGTTAGGGCTCGCCTCGTCCATCGGGAGGGATATCACGCCAGCCCATGATAACTATTGTCATGGTGGTCATTTTGTCTGAGTGCTATTGACTCATGGATCACACATTCCAGGTTTCTGAAAGGTCGCACTTGCCCGCCTCGGGGCAATCAGAACACAGTACGGTTGTTCCAATTTAAGGGACCGGGGTAACACTGTATTAATGGGCAATGGTTTGGGCACAACAATGTTTGCTCGATAGGTTCTTTCTTTTCCAAGCAACTTTCGAATGAAGGAGTCGAAGGAGTCGAAGGAGTGAAGGCCCGTCATGTTTTAGTAAAATGGGATGTATCTCTGAATTAGATCCAGCGTCTAAGACATAATTTATCATACCTGGCGGGGTATGACATGGGTTAACCCCGTAGTGTTTGCATCCAGTTGAGTGAGCAGATGACATGACAACGAACATTTGTATACCATAAAAGATGCCTTTTGATTGGCATTCAAAGTAAATGTTTGTCCTTCTGTCTTTTTGCTGGTCAAATGATCTCCTTTTGATTACCAAACGCTGAGTGGATCAAATTAATGAAGACTTCCGGCCATACATCAGCGAAAAAATGAGCAAAATCAGAAACAATATTAGCTGCCTCGTTACTCTAACGAGCTCAGCAACGACCGAGAGGGTAAAGTCATATTTTCTTTGTGATAAAACAGAAGAATATTTTAATCGAAATGTCGGAGCAAACTGCGGTGCATACGCTGATGGTAAAAAGAGTTGTGCTCGCTCAGCATTAGATGTGTAGAGATGCGTTATCACAAATACAAATGGATTACATTCCCAAAGTATGTTGAAACTGGTTTGAAAGTTACCTTAGAGAAGTCGCACTCCCCGTGGGTTTCCATATACAACTTTACATGATGAATGCAAAAATATATGAATAAATGAAGAAATCCCTTAGGGTAACAAATGAACAAATCCCTCCTTACATGTGGTAAATACAACCGTTTAATAGTTAATGACAAATGGATGATCATCAAAATGGGAAAGAATAGAGCTATATCCTGTTCAAAGTGACTCAACCCCGCCTAGTCCCCGGCCCTTGTAAATCCAGCACCGACTGAGATATACCTATCGCAACTTGAACACAAAACATCCTCGTCAATGCCATATTATATGCGGTATAACGATACAAAAACGTGTTACTGGCTGTGAAGTACCCACCGTGGCTACCTCTGTTCCGATAAGGGTATTATTGAGGCCTGAAATGTCAGATAATCGAACGTATAGCCAGCAGTACCGGTAGTTCACTGTCAGTGACAGACAAATCACGCCATGGGGAGCGACCGCGGGGTCACCGGAGGCACGATCACGCGACAAAGCAGGTACCACATGGGCTACCAGCCGAACAAGCACCGCACCAGAGAGCCAGGTGCCTCCCTCAGCTGAGAGGAGCCAGCCCGAGAGGTGTTACCTTGAGCTCAACAGAAGGAGAAGTGAATCGAGAGGGGGAGGCAGGGACGGACAAGACGAGCCCTCTGACGTCAAAGCGTTACTTGGCTGAGGGACCACCAGACAGCGGTAGCGGCGGCGCCGGGCAGGCTGCCAGCTATCGATAGACTGCTGGCTGCCAAGGAAGGGGACGCGTATATTGCAATGTAAACTTGCGATCAGTGAAGACCCCGAAGTAAGTCCCTTGTTAATGGTCTTAACAGCGATTTTACCATAAACTAACCTAACCTATCCTAACCTAACCCCGGTATTAAGTCCGATGGGATCGGCCTACAGCTCGTAGCCATTAATTCCGATCGGGTCGGCCTAAGATTCGCTCGTAGCCATTAAGTCCGATCGGGTCGGCCTAAGATTCGTTCGTAGCTATTAAAGGGAATTTTTCACCTTTCTGAAAGTTTTCAAATATACGCTGGTTTTTGTCGAAAATATGAAGTAAGTGCTGCTGAAAACGATGGTGATATTTTTTCTCTCGAAAAGTCAATTAACTTTATGCAAATTAAGTTCTATATTTGGGATGACGACGTCATTATTGACCGCCGCTGACTGGCTAACAGAGTGGGATTGGCTGAAAAAGTCGTTGTCAGCCAATCAGCGGAGGCACTAGCCTAGACCCCATTTTGCAAACTATAAATTGAATTGCTTAAAAACGGCTAAGTTTTGGGGAAAATGACGTATCGTATTTTCGACATTTCAATAACGGCTAAAGATATCAACTACATTATATGCTATCTCAGTTCAAAACCAATACAAAGGTGAACATTCCCTTTGAAACAGGACAAGGGACTTATTTCGGGGTCTTCACTGATCGCAAGTTTACATTGCAAATTACGCGGAGGGGACTTACCGGCACCCTCAATGCGGCGCATGTGGCGCAAAATGGCGCTGGAAAGCCGCCACGTGGTTACGACCGGCGTCTGTCTGGATCCAGACGTGGGGTCTGTCGCTCCACTAGATGAGGGCTGGTCTTCAGGCGTAACTGCTCGTGCCAGATATCAGCAGCAGCGGACGGGGTGGGGTTGGGAGGGATGGTGATATCAGATATCAGCAGCAGCGGACGGGGTGGGGTTGGGAGGGATGGTGATATCAGATATCAGCAGCAGCGGACGGGGTGGGGTTGGGAGGGATGGTGATATCATATATCAGCAGCAGCGGACGGGGTGGGGTTGGGAGGGATGGTGCATATCAGATATCAGCAGCAGCGGACGGGGTGGGGTTGGGAGGGATGGTGCAAATTTAAGTGCATCCATGGGCGGTATCTGTATGGAAATAGGTAAACGATGGACTGTTAGCTCTGTGTCGCGGGCTCATGGGCGGGTCCAAGGGGGAGGGGGGGGGGCGTCGGGGCCATGTCCCAAAAAGCGACTAAAATCGACCGAAAATGACAAATTCTCTTACTTTTAAGAAAAACCAAGAAACGTTTACTTAGATGTTTTAACTCAGTTTGAATGCACATGCGATTCAAATTCGATGTTTTTTTTTAATTGTGTCGAATTCTCGGAATTTGGCTCTCAAACCAACTTCTTTGTCTGTTCTGCATCCTCCAGTGCATATGCAAATTTTGTATGCAAAGTGGGCAGAGCTTGTCAGGCACCGTGGCAGAAATTGAAACTCGGTTCAGCAATAGTGCTATTTGGAGGAATTCATGTCAGAAAGGAGCAGAAGCAGGCAAATGAGGTTCTTTATTGCCAACGTTGGTAAACACGATAATCGCAAAGGAATGCAAACTTGAGTCATCTTAGTATAAAAGACAATGAGCACAGACTTAAATGTAAAAATTAAGTTCTAAATTTGCTAACTGGTTGGACAGGACAGGTATTCGCTGCCAGGACATGATGCCCTTACATCACCCCTTGAGTGGTCAAAGGTGGGAAGGCCAAGCAGGCGAGTTTACCTATCTGATCTAGAACATGTTACTCATCAGTCTGTGATAAAGTATTTGATTTAGAAAGGATTGTTTCTCTTTGGCTAGGCCAACAAATACTCACTTAAAACGTTCGCCCTCGACCCACACAAGCAGCATTTCAGCGTCATCGTTCAAAAACCAATGGAACTCACTCAATCTTAAATTATTAATTATTATACAGATTACGGCCTTGTCAATAATTACTGTCCACAAATGCACAAGGAATTCGCGGCCGCCGTTATCTACCGTGACAATAATGCATAAATTATAACCGTGTTCAATAAGACGTGGTGTGCTTTGTACAATAAGCTTGACCAATCACCGTTGAGCTCGCTAGAGCCAGCTCATCGCTGATTGGTCAAACGTACTGTATACACCGTGCGAATGCTAGTCTGAACACCACTATTCTCATGCTGGGCAAAAACTGCGGGGCGGATGGCAGTTGCCAAGGCCCCCAAGTTTGGCGAAATAGAGCCAAGTTCCTTGGGATATAATGCTGTGACGTCATCAGTCAGTCTGGTATAAACTATAAACCTCCCATCTGGTATAAACCTTGGCGGTTCGTTCGAAACTCTGCTTTAGGGCTGTTGAGGTAGAGTTTTGAGAAAACGAACATTGGATCATATGATTTCTATATCCATGTTACACTATTCTGCTATCTCAGTTCAAAACCCCATGTTAAGTTCGACACTTCCCTTTAAAGGGATTATACGGGTTTCCGTCCTGAAAGTAAATGCACCCTTTTGCAGTTGTATGAGCTTTAAACACGTTTAAGACATATAACAGGGACCTCAATGCTCATTTAGTCCATTCTTTCAGCAATTATCAGCGTTAAAACTTGGGCGTTTTTCGAGACTAGTATCAGATAACGAGTACTTGATCGGCACTACTGTCCACCACTATTATCTTAAGATCAATTTTAGAGTTTTGAATTATCTGCAAGTCCTACACTGAATCACAAAATTATTATGCAATTCAAAACTGACGGGACTTTGTATTTCTACACACTGTTCGTTGAGGTTTTGTGTTGTTGTGGTTTTCTTATCTCCGGCCTTTAGCGTTGAGAATTTGGTGGTGGCGTATTAATTTTTTGGCATGAAAATTCATGAAAAATATAGAATGTAATGGAAAAACTAAGTAACTGCTGGTGTCGTTGGAACAAAAGAAGTTTATTTTCTTTCAAATATTGCTTATTTTACCGGAAATATGCCATACGTGAGGTGCTTTTATTAGCATAAAAGAGATGACTGGCTCTGCCTCAGCCGGTCCTGCAGAAAATACGCGGTGGCATCACCGCGCACTTTGGAATGTCCTTACGTGCAGAAGAGGTCATTTCCAGAAAAATGTGGCTACCGTGGGACTTCTACCACCTTTATAAGTACGTTTTACTATGTAACTCAATTATTCTGGGAAAAACCCGTATAATCCCTTTAAGCAACATTGAGCTTGTTACGTTACATGAAATTGAGGCCATTACAGCGGAACAATAGCTCTATGGTTATATCATATTGCACCAGTACATGGACTGCTGGCCGTCAGCCGCCAGCCACACCAACTTTTGAAACAATTATCCACCCTGGAGTACTTACGGCGCCACAGCGCCATCTATAGATGGCGGTAGTGGTTTATATTCGAATGAATCCGTCTCGGGCATGTCTCATGCCTGCTATAGATGGCGGTAGTGGTTTATATTCGAATGAATCCGTCTCGGGCATGTCTCATGCCTGCTATAGATGGCGGTAGTGGTTTATATTCGAATGAATCTATCTTGGGCATGTCTCATGCCTGCTATAGATGGCGGTAGTGGTTTATATTCGAATGAATCCGTCTCGGGCATGTCTCATGCCTGCTATAGATGGCGGTAGTGGTTTATATTCGAATGAATCCGTCTCGGGCATGCCTCATGCCTGCTATAGATGGCGGTAGCGGTTTATATTCGAATGAATCTGTCTTGGGCATGTCTCATGCCTGCTATAGATGGCGGCAGCAGTTTATATTCGAATGACTCCGTCTCGGGCATGTCTCATGCCTGCTATAGATGGCGGTAGCGGTTTATATTCGAATGAATCCGTCTCGGGCATGTCTCATGCCTGCTATAGATGGCGGTAGCGGTTTATATTCGAATGAATCCGTCTCGGGCATGTCTCATGCCTGCTATAGATGGCGGTAGCGGTTTATATTCGAATGAATCCGTCTCGGGCATATCTCATGCCTGCTATAGATGGCGGTAGCGGTTTATATTCGAATGAATCCGTCTCGGGCATGTCTTATGCCTGCTATAGATGGCGGTAGCGGTTTATATTCGAATGAATCCGTCTCGGGCATGTCTCATGCCTGCTATAGATGGCGGTAGCGGTTTATATTCGAATGAATCCGTCTCGGGCATGTCTCATGCTTGGGGGGCTGAAGCTCCCCAACTGAATAGGAACCTACACCCCTGATGCAGCTCTAGCGGCCGGCCACCGCACTAGTGAACCTCCAGCATCTTACAGATGGCAGTAGATGTCGCTAGTGCATCGCTCTGTACTCGCCAGGCCGTCATGCCGCTGCTCTTAGCTAAGTGTGTCAGTCAACTATCTGTTTGCTGTTTGTGTCATCTGATTTACGGCATTTTCTGCGATGGTGTTGCTTATCCAGCTCATTTTTTTAAAATCCTTTTGGTACTTATTTAGTTTTTAATATTTCACTGTTGAATTTACTATGCCATATATTTTATTTTATTTTTTTAAAAATCCGTACTTAAGTGCAATTCTGTACCTAAGTGAGAAAAAATTCACACATCTAAGTTAGAGGTGTGTTGGATTAGTGTTGTGTTTTTTGGATCAGTGTTGGATTTTTCGCTTCATGACCTGGTTCTGGAGAGTAAAAATCCATATATGGAGAGTACAATTTTGTTGTGAGGAAAATTAACATTTTCATTTTTTTGGAAATTATTTTTCTTTAAAAAAATAAATACTGATTTGTAATATATATTAAATTATTGTGAGGAAAATGGAGTAATATTTTAACTACAATGCTGGTAAGATCAGGTGAAAAAGAGCAAAGTTCCAGAACAAAATGAAGAGAGCAAACTTTTTTGGACTAAAAAAGTCCAGAAAAAGGCCAAAATTCCACGGCTGCCTCTAACTGACTGAGTTGAGACGTGAGCCAACTCAAGGATATGTGTTGCCGCACGAGTCTTGAGAAGATTCTCCGTCAAGTCAATAGTCGGATCATAGTTCTACCGTCCAATCTACTCTCCTCCAAGTATACGCACATTATTATTGTGCAATGCTGGAGCGTGAAACAATGGGACATGTACGTTCACAAGGATTCCGTGTGGTGGCTGGCCTGGGTCGATAGAAATAGCCTTCCATTTTGTTACGTGTGTGTCGCCTTGAGTAGCATCCCCTGTTTATTGTCGTGGAGTGGTCTTGAAAATATTAAGGCAGGAGGTAGTCATCGGTTTTGACCACCACAGCTTCTGATTCATTTGAATTATACGAGGTGTGTTCAATAAGGCTTCGTCATAAACAGAGAGAAGCAGGAAACCCGGGATGGAATTTGGTGTGATATATACTATACTCAGTACGTTTGATATACATGATGCAATGCAATCACTGTTCATGATTATCAGCACTTAGTCAACGATGACTAATCAATGGGTGCTTCCCGAAGGCCAGGTTTGCCCCATCTATTCCCCAAGATTAGGACATGATTAGGCTGTACCGCAGTACTTTTGTGATGTGCGGCGCAGTCTACCACTTTTTTAATACGTCTAACACCATGATGCAGTCTCCAGATGTCTCCATATTGTTCTGGGAAAATATACGGACTGTTTCTCAATAATGTATGCTTGCCGGCACAGTAGATAGGTATATAATTTTATTTCAACTTTCAAGTAACTAGCACCAGGCTGCAGTCCGCAATCCATACATCCGGTGTGTGCAGCTATGCCATTTCGATATTGAAGCGAAATTAAAGTGACATTCCCACATTAACATTAGGTTTGAATTGAGATAGCCAAGTTAGTGGCTATGTAGTGCAATTCAGGAAGGTAGCATTTAAAACAAACACAGTTATCTAGTCTTAGAGAAATTCAAGTTTGATTTTTTAACATTTGGGCCTTAGTAAGCCTTCCCTTGTTTGGTAGTTTTGTTCCGATGACGCTATCGCTCGTCACTGCCTGGCGCCGTGTGTACCTGTTTAGAGATAAACCTTGAGGGTCTGGTTTGTTTTGATTTGTTAATTTCTATGATTATGCTATTGCATGTACCAACAGGTCCCTATTTTCTTATCAATATATTTAATAATTATGTTGTGATTTTCGTTTCATTTTGTTTCGTCTCGAATGCGCTTATGTTCGAAATCCGTGATAAACAATATTGTTTGTATTCAGCTCGCAAGAAGTGTCTGAAAACATTGTGCCATATCATTTGGCAGCTTAACCCTATTTGTAACAGGCTCCTGCAGGGCCGGCGCTACAGGGGGGGGGGGGGGGGGGGGCAGGAGGGGCAGCTGCCCCTCCAACCGCCAGCTGGGCCCTTTCCGGCCAGCCTGGCGGGCGGAAGAGCTGAATGTTCTCTCAGACTGTCTCGGGGCGCGATGAAGCTGGGCAAGCTCAACTCTGTGGCAGTCTGCCAAGTGCCATGTCCATCAGGAGACGCGCGAGGTTCCTGATCGGGATATGGCGCGCGAATATGCGTCCCTGAACGGTGCTCGTCGTTCCACCTTCGGAACGTTTTGATGTCATCTGAGATCAGGCACATAGCCAAGGGGGCGGCGGGCGCCCCCCCCCCCCTGGAGGCCAAGAGGGCCCTTTTCGGCGCGCTGCGCACGCCGAAAAGGGCGGACGAGAACGCGCGAAGCGCGATATCATGGGCTCTTTACCACGCGAAGCGTGGTCTTTAGAGAGTTTAGAGCACTTCATATGCCCTTTAGGGCCACCAGGGGCCTCTCTGAAAGACCAGAGAGGGCCCCTGTACGTTCAAATGAGCCCTGGGCATGTCAAAGGGGCCCCTGTCTAGACCGAAAGGGCCCCGGAGCGGGTCAGAGGGTCCCCTAAACACGTCGAATGGGCCCCCTAGATAGCACAGAGGGGCCCCTGGGCAAGTCGAGAGGCCCCTGAGCATGTCGGCAGGGCGACAAAGCAGCCAGCGCAGTCCATTGCTAGGTCATAAGGGCCCCTGAGCAGGTTGGAGTGCTCCTGGACAGACCAGAGGGCCCCTGGGAAGTTAAAAGGGCCCCTGTATAGGTCAGAGGGCCCCCTGACCAGACCGAAAGGGCCTCTGTGTGGGTAAGAAGGGCCCCTGAATATGCCAAATGGGCCCCTAGTCAGCTCGGAGGGGCCCCAGGGCATGTCGGAGGGCCCTCGGAGCATGTCGCTAGGCGACAAAGCAGCCAGCGCAGTCCGACCAGAAGAGTCGCTGGGCAGATCGTAGGGGCTCCTGGGCAAGTCAGAGGGGCCCCTGGCTAGACCGAAAGGGCCCCTGGGCCGGTCGGAAGAGCCCTTGAACATGCCGTATGAGTTCCTAGCCAGACTGGAGGGGCCCCTGGCAGGCACGTAGCCAAGGGGGGCGGCGGGTGCAGCCGCCCCCTCCCCTGTAGACCAGGGGGAGGGGGCGTTTTTTTCGGGGAGGGGGGGGGGGTTTCGGCGCGCGAGGGCCCTTTTCGGTGCGCGCAGCGCGCCGAAAAGGGCCGACGAGACAGTGCGAAGCACGGTATCATGGGCTCTTTACCACGCGAAGCGTGGTCTTTAGGGAGTTTAGAGCACTTCAGAGGCCCTTTAGGACCACCAGCGCCCTCTCTGAAAGACCAGAGGTCCCCTTGGACGTACAAAAGAGCCCTGTGCATGTCAGAGGGGCCCCTGACCAGACCGAAAGGGCCCCTGAGCTGGTCAGAGGGCCCCTGAACACGTCAAATGGCCCCTAGCCTGTACAGAGGGGCCCCTGGGCAGGTCGAGAGACCCATGAGTATGTCAGCAGGGTGACAAAGCGGTCAGCGCAGTCCCTTGCCAGGTGATAAGGGCCCCTGAGCAGGTTGAGGTCCCTGAACAGACCAGAGGGCCCCTGGGAAGTTACAAGGGCCCCTGTGCAGGTCAGAGGGGCCCCTGACCAGACCGAAAGGGCCCCTAGGTTGGTCAGAAGGGCCCTTGAACATGCCGAATGGGTCCCTAGTCAGCACGGAAGGGTCTCAGGGCAGGTCGAAGGGCCCTTGGAGCATGTCGCAAGGCGACAAAGCAGCCAGCGCAGTCCCTTGACAGGTCGGAAGGGCCCCTTAGAAGGCTGGAGGGCCCCTGGAGAGACCAGAGGGCTCCTGGAAAGTTCAAAGGGCCCCTGTGCAGATCGGAGGGGCGCCTGAACAGACCGGAAGGACCTCTGGGCTGGTATGAAGGGCCCCTGAACGTGCTGAATTGGCCCCTAGCCAGCACGGAGGGGCCCCAAGGCAGGTCGGAGGGCCCCTTGAACATGTTGACAGGGCGACAAAGCAGCCACCGCAATTAGACCAGCCGAGTCGCTGGGCAGATCGGAGTGGCTCCTGGGCAAGTCAGAGGGGCCCCTGGCTAGACCGAAAGGGTCCCTGGGCCGGTCGGAAGGGCCCTTGAACATGCCAGATGAGTTCCTAGCCAGACTGGAGGGGCCCCTGGGCAGGTCGGAGGGGCCCCTGAGCATGTCGGCAGAGTGACAAAGCAGCCAGTGCAGTCCCTGGCCAGGTCGGAAGGACCTCTGGACAGGCCAAATGGCCCCTTGACACATAAGAGGTTTTTTTTTGGAAGGTCAGAGGAGTCCCTGGTCAGACCGGAAGGACCAAAAGCACGTAGAGATCCCAGATGAAGATTAAACACAAAGAGGACTTACTTCACAATACAAAATATTAAAAGTGGAGCTTTCGGGTATATTGTAACACCCTTCGTCAGAGTGTTACAATATACCCGAAAGATCCGATTTTAATTTTTCCTGTAGAGTAAGCCCTCTTTGTGTTATATATATATATATATATATATATATATATATATATATATATATATATATATATATATATATATATATATATATATATATATATATATATATATATATATATATATATATATATATATATATATATATATATATATATATATATATATATATATATATATATATATATATATATCACCCACTCCACATCATGTCTTTTCGCTTCGCGGATCCCCGATGAGTCCCTGAACACGAACAGGTCGGAAGGGCGTTGAAAAGGTCGGAGGGGCCCTAGACGATCTGAAGAGACCCTGGGCCTTTCAAAGTAAGAATGCAGTTGTCCAGGGAATACAACTCAAAATTTTCGCGCCGCTCCGCGGCGCAATTGAACTACAAAGTCAATTATATGCGGATTAGAAAAAACGGTCAGTTTCTCGGCGCATTTATGTGTTATGTTGCTACTTTCCTGTATAATTGGACAAAATAGTTCACTTTAGCACTTCTTTACCGCACTTTTAAACGCACAATATAGCATTTTTAGAGGTCCGCACCATACGCAATGTGACGCATTGATGAGAAATCATATCCAGGGCATTAGACTCAAAAATTTTGCGCAATTTGTTTAAGAGTTCCAGGTATTGAGCTTAAAAATATTGCAAGTTGGTATAGCTGATTCCAAATTGGTGTCGCTGGTTCCAAAGTTTATATGGCAGTTTGCTAACTCCAGCTCCTAAAAGTTGGTATGGCCCATCCCATTCCTGCTATACTGCATTTTCCATCCTATTAACGTGCCTTTTCATCCGTTTTGTTTAGCCCTTTCAACGCTTGGAAAGGGGCCCTTTCAACGCTCGGGAAGGGGTCCTTTCGAGGCCCCCCCCCCTCCTGGACGAAATCCTGGCTACGTGCCTGTCTGAGATGATAGCACAGACAGCAAATGTGATGACTAGTAAATTCCTTCCGGTAACTAGTGAACTATAGTAAACATCCTTCGTACATGTCGCAAGAAATGAAAAAAAGTTATAGTTGATAACTTAGTCACATTGAATACAAACTTGAACTGTGTGACGCCAAAATGCCACTTGAAAATACAGGCTGTGATGCTAGTTTGATCATAAATAAATGGTAATCCGTGCGGGGACGAGAAAGACGGAAATATTAAATATATATTACATTATATTGCAGGCTGGGTGGGCCCTTTTGGCCAAGGACCCTTTTTCTGGAAAAGCTGCCCCCCCCCCAACCGAAAATATGTGGCGCCGGCCCTGGGCTCCTGGCTACCCCCATTTGTAACAGGGGGAGGGGGGGGGGGGGGAGGGCGGATTCCGCCCCCCCCGGAGATCTCGAGATCTACCCGTCCGATTTTCAAAAACGAAACGGTGTTTGGTTCCCCTCAACACGATCTACATTTCTAAATAAGAAAAAAATATGAATTTTTGATAGCGGGGCAACAGGGGGGCAAAAACTACAAATTTTAGTGGTATTTTTGATCCGACATAGCTTTAATGTTTATCGACCGATTTTAACACAACTAATACGAATCGATAGAGATTGAATTGGAAATTGATATATGATGGTGACGTTTGCAAATTCAAAAATCATAGGCGTGTGCAGGGCACTCAATATGGGGGTGAAGTAAATGCGTAATAAAACCATTTTTTGATGTTGTTTTTTGATAAATGAAATGGTATGTGATTGTTACATTAGACAAAGCAGTTGAAAATCATATTTTTGCCATAGGCGGTACCAGGTTAGTGAAAAAGGGAGGTCAAATTGGGAACAAATATTAACCGCAGACAAGTTGCTACCCAGCACTATACATATGTTACTGATCGTAGATAGTTCCTTTTCGCATATTGTACTTCATCATAGGCGTATCCAGGATCAAAATTGGGGCGGCGCAAGACCTTTTTATAAGTATATTATCCGCTATTATGATACTAACTAGTCAACAGTGACTATTTCACTTACAACTTCAATTAACATTGCTTACCCCCCTTTTACCCTACCTGGACTCGCCTATCATCTTATAATCGTTCATATCGTTCGTGTGGTGCGTGTTTCATCCGAAAACTGCAGTATGTTATGTCATTGTACGCCCATGCCTCATAGTTTCCTTGCAATAGTATGACCCCCTTTCTTCCATTCCTGAGCGCGCCTCTGCAAAAAATGACTTTATTCCCTTTTTAGCCTTATATGTGCATATATCATAAGCTAACCGTCCATTGCGCCGTTATCGCTGGCATATCGTCATCACCATGCCAGTCACCCCCCTTTCCATGTGCCTGAACACGCCCCTGAAACTATATATGTAATAAATTATGCAAATAATGGAAGCAGATGAGATATCTTTTACATCTTAATAACTATAAATGCCCCTTACATTGCTCTATTTGCTTCCCGCCAAGCATTGAATACTTCCTGGAAACCCCCCTTTTTCAAGCCCCTGAAACCGCCTCTGCCATGCAATTTTTATAAGATTTAATTAACATCAACCCATTTTCACTTGTTGCAATCACCGTATACCGATGTATCTCCTTCATACTTGAGGCAGTTAGGAAGAAACCGTGAAGATCGCATTTCCGTATTATCGCCAAATATCGACTCCGAACCCACCCAAAACTGTGCCCTGGAACCGCCTCTGTTCAGGTTAAGAACTCAAAATTTTGACTCCAAATGCAGTATTCAATTCTATGAAAAGTCCCAAAATTTCATGAGCCTGCGCCCAGCTGTTCTGGAGATATCTGCGAAAACATGAGGAGGGGGGGGGGGGGCAGAATCCGCCCCCCTGTTACAAATAGGGTTAAAGGTTTTCTCTATTGCCCATTAATGACGTCAACACCCCACATTTAACAACTTAATTTGTATAAAGTAAAGTTACGTTTTAGAGAGAAGAAATTCATCATCGTATTAAGCAGCACTTACTTCATATGTTTCACTATAACCGGCGTATATTTGACAATATTCAGAAAGGTGGGAATGTCCCTTTAAGCACAAGAGTCAAGTCAAATGTGTTTTCATTTCCCCGACATCCATTATGTGATAACCAATTGTTATTACCATAATATTTCTTATTAAAAAAACAATATCCATCGGAAGTATCACACGAATCATATTTTTCCACATCAACCAAAACCAGCTCTGTCGACGATCACAATGTATTTACATGTCAAGCTACAGTAGACACATTTTCGCGCCCATGCACAAGAGCGACCTGGATTGAATCGATGTTCGGTCGCCGCTAGATTCTGGGACTTAAAGCGACAGACGGTGGGGCGCGGCGGAAGCGGCGGTAGCGGCGCCACACGGCTGCCAGTGAGCCGCCCTGCAGGGCGGGACAGCGGGGCGCCCGCCGCCCCTCACGCCGCGCCGCCGCTGCGTCTGGACAGGTGTCAGTCGGCAGCTCGGCCAAGCCGGAGCCGCACCCGCAGCTGGACTCTTACAGCGACTTCTCGATCTTGATCAGCTCCAGGATGCCGTCGTGCATCTCCTTGACGGCCTGGTACTCGGTCAGGCCCATGCGACGCTTGTTGGAGATGTCGTAGACGCCACCCTCCGCCTCGGTGTGCTCGCCGCGCGTGCCGCGCACCTGCAGGCTGTACTTGCCGGCCACCTCCTCCAGCTTCGCCTTGTCGGCGGCCAGCTTGGGCAGCTTGATGTGCACCGAGGCGCGGATGGTGGTGCCCAGGTTAGTCGGGCAGAAGGTGAGGAAGCCGAGGCGCTCGTGGTGCGAGAACGGCACGCGCTTCTCGATGTCGTTTGCGGCGGTGACGAGCCGGCGGTACACCTGGCCCAGGTCGCCGCCCTGCTGCATGCTGATGATGCGCAGGTGGTCCTCCTCGTTGCACCAGACCAGGAAGTTCTTTGCGTCGTTGTGGTAGATTCCACGGCCGGTGGGCCAGAAGCGGCAGGCGTTGGCGGCCTGCAGGAAGCGGTCACCCTCCTTGAACAGGAAGTGGTCGTCGATCAGCTTCTGCTGGACGTCCTTGTCCATGCCGGTGAGCGGGTAGAACTTGCCCTTGAGCTCGCCCTCGAGGCCACTGAGGGTGGAGGAGACCTTATCCTCCATCTCCTTGTACTGGGCCTCGGTCAGGCACGGGTTGAACGCGTAGCCCTCCATGGAGCGGCCGCAGCGCACGCGGGTCGATTGGACGTACGTACCCTCCGGGTCCACGTTGCCGACCGATTCGACATCGCCGAAGTCCTGAAACGAACCAATGCCGGGTTAACCAATGCATAATGTCGACATCTGAGTTTCGCTGAAGATGGCACCGTGCACGAAGAGTCCCTCGCATATGTATAACTCACGCACCATCTTAAATTATTTTGAATGGTTTCTGTCATTCAAGTTTGGCATGGAAGTTGCAAACAAATATCTGGACTTTAACTAACGTCCAAGAGTTCTTGTGCTGCTTTCCTTCTACATTTATCATTTCGCTCTCGGAATATAAATAAGCTGTTATGAAAAAACTAGGGCCAGCTACTGACCTTGTTCGGGTGCTTGTCGGTCTTCTTGAAGCCCGTGTGGTAGTCCTCGATGATGGGGTCGAACAGGCCGGAGAAGAGGGAGTAGGCCTCGGCGTCAGGTGCGTACACACCGACACCAGAGTCCAGGTTCTCAACACCTGGAACAGGTCAGAAGCGAGGCCGGTCAGTATCAGTACAGCAGCCAAGGTCAGAAGCGAGACCGGTCAATACAGCAGCCAAGGTCAGAAGCGAGGCCGGTCAGTACAGCAGCCAAGGTCAGAATCGAGACCGGTCAGTACAGCAGCCAAGGTGAGAATCGAGACCGGTCAATACAGCAGCCAAGGTCAGAAGCGAGGCCGGTCAGTACAGCAGCCAAGGTCAGAATCGAGACCGGTCAGTACAGCGGCCAAGGTCAGAAGTGTGGCCGGTCAGTACATCAGCCAAGGTCAGAAGCGAGGCCGGTCAGTACAGCAGCCAAGGTCAGAATCGAGGCCGGTCAGTACAGCACCCAAGGTCAAAGCGAGGCCGGTCAGTACAGCAGCCAAGGTTGAACCAATCAAGTCAGCACCTTGAGTGAGTTCTACTGTTTTATAGTTGTATGAGATAATTATGAATTCGACTGCTCCTCTTGCGGTTCTGATGAGATTTACTGATGTGTACTGATTTTCTGGCTGATGCGCAATGTAAGAACGTTCAAGAACCTACCAGTAAGGTGCCGTAGTTGGCGAGGAACGAGAGAGCGCGAAGGAAATGTATGGTGCGGTTGGTATCAGACTAGTTATTGATGCAACTTCTTTGAACGATTCAATCATGATTCATTTTAGAATCTGAATGATTAAATCGCCGTTCGATTCACGGATACAATTTTGAGAATTGATTCCTTCCGATTCAAAGAATACATAAAATATCGATTCACGTTTCATTCAACATTAAAATATATGAGCTGAGTTTATGTCAAATAAATACAAATGGAAACATGCACATATATGATCATTACAACATTGTTACAGCAATAGTATTTCGGTATATATGAATGTAGCCACTGGGACTGCAAGTATTTGCACAATTTAACAGTGTACTTGAATCGTTAAATCTTTTGATTCAATCAGCCTTGATTTGATGCGGGTTTTGATTCAAACACGATTCATGAATCAAAAGATCTGGTGGTGAATCAATTATGCTTTGATTCAATGAATTTTGATTGAACGATTCCAATCGATTCAATCAGTGTCGCATCAATAACCAGTCTGGTTGGTATGCGCACGCATTCATGAAATTTCTACATTGTGCAATTGTATTTGGATTCGAGGCGTCATAGCATTGAGATTGGATAGCAGTTTTTGCATTAGAGTTTATAAATACTCACAGGTGACTGTATGTGGTTGTTGGTTAAAAAATCCCACCCCTGACTTGTAGTCCCTAACCACACACCAGATTTGAACACAATCGGCTCAGCCGAGCGGTCCTGAGATATATAATAGGGGTGTGCACGTGCGCACGTGCAAAGGCATACCATCCCTGACTTGTAGGGAAGTGGCGGCTGAGAGGTCCCTAACCACACACCAAATTTGAACACAATCGGCTCAGCCGTTTCTGATAAATAAAATAGGGGTGTGGACGTGCGTACATGCAGAAGCACCCCACCCCTGACTTGTGGGAAAGTGGCGGCTGAGAGGTCCCTAACCACACACCAAATTTGAACACAATCGGCTCAGCGGTTCCCAAGATATAGAATAGCGGTGTGCACGTGCGCACGTGCAGAGGCACCCCCACCCCTGACTAGTGGTAAGGCGGCGGCGGAGGGGCACCCCTGCCAACGACACACCAAATTTGCACACAATCGGCCCAGCCGTTGCGGAGTTTTTACGAGAAAACACTTTTCAACCCCCCTCACGCGGTACGCGCCACGCGCAGTGGTAGTCACCCACGTGAGTCGACATTGATCTCAAACAGGGTAGGGTGGATGGGGCTAGTCAGCAAAGAAGGCCGCTTGTCAATCGGACTTGCGGTTGCAGAGATATGAGCTTCTCAAAAGATTCGCCACGGGTCGGGCCGGGGCGGGCCGGGGCGGGCCGGGCCGGAACGCTCATATTCAGATGTTTCCCCTTCTCCACGGAAGGACGAACGATCGCAAAGCGCTCGCTCTTAATCAACCAATATAGGATTAAATAAAAATAGAATAGATCATTTCCGGATGCGAATTGTGTAAGAATTCCGAAAATAAAACGGAAGCTTCCTGATCTGCATGTTTCCCGTCCAGTCGTGAAGTGTTTTTTTTTCCATTTGCACGTCTATTTCTGACTCAAAAGGATAACAACTGTTTAACTCCCCTTTCGCTTCGAGCTGATTTTATAAGAACGTTTTAGCGAATTGTTCAACATTTTTCGGCCACGACGTCTTTTAAGTGTTGCTGAATTGACAACGTTGCGTATTCTAAAATACCCGATGAAATCCTTCACATTTGTAATAGAAATGGACCAATGTAATTGCTGGCAGGACTCCCGAGATCAGTTTTTCTCTGCTCCTCTCCTTTAAACACGGCAGAATGGCCAGCTGACGTCAGCACCGGCTCCGGCCTGCCCAGGCCTCTGACGCCGTGGGCAGATCGGTGACGCACGGCCCCTCTGCCTCCGGCCAGGCGTCATCGACCACTGCAGGCGATATTGACCACGCTGCCATCGACGGTCGAGTGACCCGCCCTTTGACACGCGTTACGATACACAGCCGCGACCAGAGCTGGAGCTCACAGCTCTCTCACAGCTCAGAGCAGGAGCTCACAGCTCTCTCACAGCTCAGAGCAGGAGCTCACAGCTCAGAGCAGGAACTCACAGCTCAGAGCAGGAGCTCACAGCTCTCTCACAGCTCAGAGCTGGAGCTCACAGCTCTCTCACAGCTCAGAGCAGGAGTTCACAACTCACAGCTCAGAGCAGGAACTCACAGCTCTCTCACAGCTCAGAACTGACCGCCGGCACCACTGACCGCAGCTGTGTCAAGCCAGCTCATACAGCTCAGACAGCTCCGCCACAGGCGACCGAGGCTCGAAGGCTGAGGGGATTACAGCATATTAAGATGGTGGTGTTTCAGCCGGATTTCCGTACGAATGAGCCTAGGTGATAGTTCGGTGAAACGGCAACCTTATGGTCTTATAAAACATGTTGCAAAACATAGCCCATACAGCGTGTCGCAGTGTAGATTATGAATGTACCTAATTCCTTTTAATATCCGATGTGATAGGAACTTTCACGGCACTGCTCTGTGCTTTTGCCGATTTTTACCGTCAACATGGAGGTTGCCCGCCGAATGTGGACCTCCCACGCCAGGTGTGGACCTTTCCCGCTGGGTGTGAGCTTTCCACACTGGGCGTGGACACTGGACAGGGATGTAGGAACGTCATGGAAAGTGTGTATGTGTGTAGGAGGGGGGGGGGGGGCAGTGAAACTTGGTCTCGTCTTGAGAGAAACCAATCACCCTATGCAAACTTTTTGTTTGCAGATTTGAGTTTTTCTCGTCTTGGCGAACCTTTTGCTACCTAAAATTATCCTCATTAAGCAAATTAAAATATTTTAGCAAAAACCTTGACCAGATATCCATGGCTCCCATGACCTCCCTGTTCCTATGCCTATATGGGCGTGGACCTCTCTCGCACGTCCCTCGCTGGGCGTGGCCTCTGCTATTGGCATGTCGGTCAGCTGGCGCCGCCGAGGTTGGGTCGATAGCCTGGGGCGAGCGAGCGGGGCCGGTCCGGCAGCCCCTGACTGCTCCCTGGGTTCGGGGAGGTAACCAACGGACAGAGACTCGTCGATCACAGTCCTCCACTCCATAACGTACTCTCCACTGCAGTGGAGAGCATCAATGCGCTGGAGCACCACCCCGCATCTAGGCGGCGTTTCTGTCCTAACCTCAGCGGGGGAGGGACGCGCCAGCCAGCGACAATCTGTCTGAGACGTCGGACGTCGGTGCCAAAATCTAAGCGGCGGCTGCGGGGTGGCGAGAGGGGAAGACTCGTCGGCCCGACCCCTCCCTCCCTCCCTCCCCGCCGGATACGCTATTTCGGTCGGGCACGCCGCCAGGACTGCCGGTCGGCTGGCGCGGCCCGCGCGTCGGTGGGCGGTCGGCGGCAGCGGGGAGCCGGTCGAGCTGGGATCGATCGAGCGGGGAGGGGAGGGGAGGGGAGGGAGGCCAGAGCAGGCCGCCAGAGCTGACCGGCCGCCCCCAGTGACAACTCTATAGGGAAGGCATACGGCTGACGGGTGTGGTCGGTTGCTAGGAAGGCGTGATGACCCGATGCGATGTCCAGTGACCCGCGATGCCCATGAATAAGGAATATAACAGGACGACATGAGAGCGGTGGAAGTTGAGGCCGACCAGTGAATCGGATGAAGACGGACGGTGTGAGGGAACCTCCAACGGTATGCCGACCGAGTCAGGACATCAGTCCCTGTTCAGACGGACAAAATGAGTCGTAAGGTCTTAGGACATCAGTCCCTGTTCAGACGGACAACATGAGTCGTAAGGTCTAAGGACATCAGTCCCTGTTCAGACGGACAACATGAGTCGATCAGCTATAATGATGTATGCAATAATGCACAGAGGAGATACCCTGATAGTGAGATGGCATGGTTTCGGGTGGCTGGAGAAGAAGCGAGAGCAATTAACTGAATACAAAATACAAGAGTAAGACGTCCGTCCAACGTTTGACGTCCAACAAATGAAAGAAGATAAACACGGGCGGGGAAATGGGCAAAAAGTATGAATCTCCGGTGCCAGCTAGGAACGAAAAAGGACGACTTGACGCTTAAACAGTTTCTTGTCAAAGTTAAGACGGAAACTCTGATATACAATGAGTGAATTTCGATAAACACAGGCATGAGAAGGGCAAACAATGTGTGTATCCAGTAGCTCTAGAGGAACGGAAAAAGATGACTTGATGCTTCAACCGTTTCTTCTCGGACAGCCTGTTGCTAATTGCCCATTGGCAGGAGTCACCGTCACCGTTTCTAAGCCGCGTTCTCATAAACTCGTCGGCTGCCAGCCAGATTCTGCAAACGACTCCGAAAGGGGCCCGGCAGTGGCTGAGCGGTGTTGAAGTTGGCCGCGAATCGCCAGCTGCTGAGCCGACCGAATACCGTCCGTCCCTGCACATGACACGCCCTTGAACTTCAGAAATGTTCACGGCTGGCACCACCTCTGAGAGCCCCACAGCCAGCCAGAGATGTACCGATTGTTGGTCTCTGCCAGGCGAGATTCCAGACCCTGTGTTGATTGGCAGGTGAAGCTACATTCTGTTGACAGGTCCTTGTTTACAATTGCTACCGTTTTGATCCTAACACCGGGCGGCTTTAAGAGCACACTTCCGTGTTATATAGAAAAGGCAGAACAGAAGACATGAGTGATTACGTCGGCAGACGACAGGTCTTATCTGCTGGTGACAGCTGATAAATGACCAGCGGGCGGCCTGTGTGCTGTGGCACACCCTATCAGCACAGGCGGCTGCGATGCCAGGAACTGAGCCAAGTGCCAGGAAGGAACTGAGCCAGGAACTGAGAAGAGTTCAATGGCCAACCAGGAAATTAACTTTACCGTGATTACGCTCCAATGCGGCACGCGCCAATAACAATACGTGTGGTAATGTGATACAGTTGTAATATCGTCGTTCTTTTCCCCTTCTTATGTTTAAGTAAAACGTTGCAAAATGTACAATATTTGAATGATTAAAACGGTTGACTTTTGCAATGTCTGTACAATGTAAAATACTTTAAAAAGGTTATATTCCACAACAAACCTTACAAGGGCCAGCAGGCTACCGTCAATAGAATCAGCCGATATAGTGATAGGGCCAACAGGCCGAAATATACTCATTGCGATCAAGCTACTCCCCAGCTCTCTAGCTGGGGAGTAGCTCAATGGCAAAGACGATAAAAATGACCGCCTCAACCATGAACCCGGTTTGTAACTGCGTGGGGACTACCATGAGTGTCCAGAATTGCCAATGCTAAGCAATGTGCTGGAGGGGCGTTTTAAAACTTCTAAAGCTATAGCATAGCCAACGGAATAGTTATTAGGTATTTACTTGAACAAAACTAGGTTCCGTCATCACGATTACAGAGCCACCTGCCATGCGCCATGGTGGCGCCATCTGCATGTAATTACTTAAATTTCAGGAGACTTTCGGGAGACCATTCACTGTTCTCAACAGCTGACCGCAATAACATCCCGCGGGTTCGATCCTCGGTCGGGACAGACATTTCTTAATCGTTGACTGCCTGATGGTCTCAAAGACATAAAATGGTCAGCTGGAGGCATATTTACTCTCAACAACCAACGCGGGACCATGTATATTTATCAGGCAAGACCATCCACCGAAAGGTCTTGAAATGGAAACCGTGCTAGTTTCTCAGGGAAGAGCATTCAGAAAAAGTTATAAAAAGTGTTTCTGAGTGCAGGTCAGGAGTAATTTTGCTCACAGATGACCTCAAACAAGTTGAGCTAGAGGCATCACATTTGCATATAATGTAGTTTATCACAGCACCACCATCATATTTCGCAAATTTTGTTGCTTTAGCTGTTATAGAAGTTAAGATCTGGAAAAGGTGGATTCGCCCTCCTCAATGAGCCTAATTTTCAAAGGCCCTTCATGGCGCGTGTTAACAGGGGCGTGTTTGCAGGGGCATGGTAGACCTGCAGTCGACTGGAAACTCACCGGACTGGATCACATCGAGCAGGGTGGAGCCGAACGAGGTCTTCTTGGTCTTGAGGCTGTCGAACACCTCCTTGGTTAGGTACTTCCTCAGCAGGGACTTGCAGTCGGTGGCGGCCTGCAGCTTCTGGAAGCCCGCCTCGAGCTTCTCCAGGGTGGCGGCGTCAACCATCTCGTTTGACTGTTTGTTGGAACTGCAGAGGAAAACAGGAGATGTTAGAGCTCGCATCGTCCATCGGGAGGGCTATCACGCCAGCCCATGATAACTATCGTCATGGTGGTCATTTTGTCTCAGTGTTATTGACTCATAGATCACACATTCCGGGTTTCTGATAGGTCGCAATTGCTCAGCCTCGGGGCAATCAGAACACAGTACGGTTGATCCAATTTAAGGCACCGGGATGGCTCATACGATGGGCAATCGCTTGGGCACGACAATGTGATCGGCCCGTCATGTTTTAGTAAAATGGGATGTATCTCTGAATTACATCTCGTTAAAGAGTTGTGCTGGCTCAGCATTAGATGTGCAAAGGATGCGTTATCACAAATACAAATGGAGTGCAATCCCAAAGTATGTTGAAGCTGTTTTGAAAGTTACCTTCGAGAAGTCGCACTCCCCATGTGTTTCCATATAAATCTTTACATGATGAATGCAAAAATATATGAATAAATGAAGAAATCCCTTAGGGTAAATGGACAAATCCCTCTTTACATGGGGTAAATAAAACCGTTTAATAGTTAATGACAAATGGATGATCATCAAAATGGGAAAATAGAGTTATATCCTGTTCAAAGTGACTCAACCCCGCCTAGTCCCCGGCCCTTGTAAATCCAGCACCGACTGAGATATACCTATCGCAATTTTAACACAAAACATCCTCGTCAATGCCAAATTATATGCGGTATAACGAGAGATATAAAAACGTGTTACTGGCTGTGAAGTACCCACCGTGGCTACCTCTGTTCCTTTAGGGGTATTATTGAGGCCTGAAATGTCAGATAATCGAACGTATAGCCAGCAGTACCGGTAGTTCACTGTCAGTGACAGACAAATCACGCCATGGGGAGCGACCGCGGGGTCACCGGAGGCACGATCACGCGACAAAGCAGGTACCACATGGGCTACCAGCCGAACAAGCACCGCACCAGAGAGCCAGGTGCCTCCCTCAGCTGAGAGGAGCCAGCCCGAGAGGTGTTACCTTGAGCTCAACAGAAGGAGAAGTGAATCGAGAGGGGGAGGCAGGGACGGACAAGACGAGCCCTCTGACGTCAAAGCGTTACTTGGCTGAGGGACCACCAGACGGCGGTAGCGGCGGCGCCGGGCAGGCTGCCAGCTATCGATAGACTGCTGGCTGGCAAGGCAGGAGACTCGCCGGCACGCTCAATGCGGCGTTTGTGGCGCACAATGGCGCTGGAAAGCCGCCACGTGGTTACGAGCGGCGTCTGTCTGGATCCAGACGTGGGGCCTGTCGCTCCACTAGATGAGGGCTGGTCTTCAGGCGTAACTGCTCGTGCCAGATATCAGCAGCAGCGGACGGAGTGGAGTTGGGAGGGATGGTGAAAATTTCAGTGCATCCATGGGCGGTATCTGTATGGAAATAGGTAAACGATGGACTGTTAGCTCTGTGTCGAGGGCCCATGGGCGGGTCCAAGGGGGGAGGGGGGGGGGGGGGGGGGCGTCAGGGCTATGTCCCAAAAAAATGACAAATTCTCTTACTTTTAAGAAAAAACAAGAAACGTTTACTGATATAAATTTTAACTCAGTTTTTAATGCACAGGCGATTAAAATTATGTGTTTTTCCGAATTGTGTCGAATTCTCGGAATTTGGCTCACAAACCAACTTCTTTGTCTGTTCTGCATCCTCCAGTGCATATGCAACGAATTAACAAAACGGTTGTGTTTTGCTCAGACCTTTGCGTTCCACGAAACAAGTTCTGCTTTCAAAAATTGGACATTAGAGGCGGACAGCTGTGACACAAGCATATTCAGAACGTATTTATAGAATGCTGGGGTCTAAGTCCAAGGTTAATTCAAGGGAATGTTTCACCTTTCTGAAAGTTGTCAAATATACGCTGGTTGTAGTCGACAATATGAAGTAAGTGCGGCTGAAAACGATGGTGATATTTTTCTCTGGAAAAGTCACGTAACTTTATACAAATCAAGTTTTTTTAATTTGGGATGATGACGTCATTATTGAGCTATAGACCGCCGCTGATTGGCTGACAAAGTGGGATTGGCTGAAAATGTGTCTGCCAGCCAATAAGCGGCGGCACTAGCCCAGATCCCATTTTGCAACTTATAAATTGAAGTGCTTGAAAACGGCTAAGTTGTGGGAAAATGACCTTAGCATTTTCGACATTTCAATAACGGCCAAAGATAATGACTATCTCAGCTAAAAACCAATACGAAGGTGAAACATTCCCTTTATCTGCCATGGGCCTTTCCAGCGGGTGGTTTATTGCAGAAACGTATGACGCATTAACACAGCACGATTGTAAAATGGATGGACACTTATTCAAATATGTGACTTAAATTACATATAAAGTTAATTGCCGCAAGCACTAGCCAAGTAAAAAAAAACATATTGTAATATATTTGTCTGGAAATGTTGGTTATTGTTAGAGACAGTAGTCGCGTTCAGGCGCGCACACAGTATTTTCGTAAGGGGGGGGGACGACCTCAAGGGGGCCCGTCGGACCACGAGGGGGCCCCACCATTGCGGACCCAATAAGAACCCCTGTACATATTATGCAATATTGAGAGGTAGTCGACAGCGCACTAGAAAGAAAGCCAGTAGGGTGATGTTCCTATATCCGAACTTCAGCGTAGGAGGCAGCGATTGTGCATGCCTTACGTAAGCAGTGAATGCCATTGATCATCTCATATTGCGCAGAAACTGGAAACCTAGCCACGGGGAGTACAGATAAGTATAAGAACATCACGCTATAATATCTCAACACAAATAATCCATACTCAAAGACAGTGGGAGATTATTCCGATTATTCTCAGTTAAATTTGTAGCTAAATATATCGTGAAGATTTATCGTCAACTGGGTGTTCTTTTCGAGACCATTGACAAAGCAAAACACAACGCTCACCACCACTTACAATTTGTGTGTATTGGTCGAAAGCTCAACGATCTCCCCCAACAAAGTACTATAATATAACATGTCGCGTATCTCAGCGCAATCTCTATACAGCACTTACAAACCACTTTACCTGAAATGAACATTCTCGAAAATTGAAGGAGACATGCCCTTAACCCCCAGGGATTATGCCACGTTCCCCAGGGATTATGCCACGTGCCCCAGGGATTATGCCACGTGCCCCAGGGATTATGCCACGTTCCCCAGGGATTATGCCATGTGCACCAGGGATTATGCCACGTGCCCCAGGGATTATGCCACGTACCCCAGGGATTATGCCACATGTCCCAGGGATTATGCCACGTGCCCCAGGGATTATGCCACATTCCCCAGGGATTATGCCACGTGTCCCAGGGATTATGCCACGTGCCCCAGGCATTGTGCCACGTGCATACCCACTATACGCGTCGCGGTCCCATCGCCATGCACATGTCCACAATACACGTGGCGGATCTAAGTGGATCTTGTGCGCCGACATCGGCACCAAGCTCTCCAGGCGCTGCTGTCCCATGGGCGATCTGTGGTCCGTCTCGATCCTCTTCAGAGCTGAGCAGGATCTCTCGGAGGAGCAGGATGAGCAGGCCAGCAAGGTGAGCAGGATCCGCAGCATCGCCTGAATATTGGGAAGACTGCCGGCCATTTGGTACACCTCGGCCAGAGTTCTGTGTTGATTCTTGTCGGAGAGCTCAGCCCACATCTGCCGCCACATCAGTAGCTCAGAGCGAAGCCCCGACGGCTGCGGCAGATCGGCATCATACAATGCGGCGCCGACTTCGATCTCGTCCATGCCGGCCTTCGCGGTATTCTGAGGCAAAATACCCTCCACTATCGGTGAAATCACTGGGAGGAACGGCTCTGCGAAGAATGTGCGGTGTGCCTCCGTTTTTTTAAAAATAATTTTAACATTAACCCTGACGGGTGATGCATTACAAATTGACTTTAAAATTCATTTGTCTCCCAATTCACCCAGCCAGGCTCGGCTACACCCAGGCAAGATATTAATAGGTACCTACACTACTGAGTACCGGCTACACCTTCATTCAGCTCCCAATCTCCACATCCACTGTCTCCGAGGAAACCCTCACGAGGCCGAACCCCAACAACAACAACAACGCCTTTGTATCTGTCAATGCATGTCAATATCCTCCACGTGATGGTAACCCCAAACGCGCCAATTTAAGAAACAATGACAGAGCGCGTCAAGAGCCTTGTTCGGTAGCAGAACTTCACAAACACCCGCCACGTTGCCAAGCAACGTGCTGTTAAAACCACCGTCCTACGTTGCTAGACAGTGTGTTTGACAGCTTCACAATGTTTGTGAAGCTCTGCTACCGACCAGGGCCATGTTTCCTAAAATACAGCTTTGTAGCCATTTGCCGTGTGTTCGGTATCTGGAAAATGGAAAAACATCCCCGATAATTTTCCGTCACGGGCGAGAATCGTGGAAAATGTCCGGAGCAGGGTCGCTTGGATATTATCCCTTCGTCGTAGTCAGCTGACTGCCGCTGCGTTCACCGGCGGCCATTTGCTGTATTTTAACTTGAGTTTGTGCACATGTTGTGTTCTTAAAGTAATTTATGTTGCTTTTAAGGTCGACTAATACCAATTTCACGCCTGAGTTGAGTTGAATACGTGTTTTATAGCGCACGCAACAAACAAAAAACGATGGACAATATCCTTGCAGTTACCGAACGCTCTGCGGAGCGATAATTTGTCTCCGACAGAGTAGATGCCGAACGCGCGAAGGGAAAACTTTATCGGCGATAATTATCCAGCAGAGCATATCCAAAGAAAAACATTTTCCAGATACCGAACGCACGCTTGAATGGATTCACGGATGCACATTGGCGCATTACGTCACGGGCCGCGGACAGTCGTGGTGTGCTGAGATGAAAATATAAAATAAAAACACACTTTTCATTTGTGAAAAATGCATCCAAATTTTCTTCTTATAAAACAAATACAACCGGACCTTAGAGGGGTCCCACATTTCATAAGGGGGGGGGGGCACGGGCCCAGTGTGTCCCCCTTGTGTGCGCCTCTGATATGAGGCACACTTCGTGTCATATTTTATATATTTTTTTTTTGTATCCTTAGAGCTTTGACCCGTTACACATTTTCGCGATAACTTCGCTTTCTATATTTTCGCGGTGGCCCCTTCGGATGAAAATAAAATGGAAACTTTCACTTTTCATTTATAAACATCATCCGGATTTTTGCTCTTTTTCCTTAAAAAAATACAGCCGGACAGGGACAGCATTTCGTAAGGGGCACGGGAGCGTGTTTCCCCCTCCTTGAGTTCACCTCGTAAAACTTTGACTTTCATTCGTATAAAAATATATTCGGATTTTTATTTAAACAACAAAATACAACCAAACAGGGACCACACGGGGCCGCCTCAGAGGGGCCCCGCATTTCGTAGGGGGGAGGGGTACGGGCCCGTGTGCCCCCCTCTTTGTGTGCGACTCTGGTCGCGTTTACATAGCAAATAGTATAACGTCAACTAATAGTAAACATGAAGTTTTCCTTCGCCGTCATATGGTCACAATTATGGCGCTCGTGTGTCAATTTACCGTGTGCTATTATGTATCACCTTGGTCGTATCGGCTGTTCCAGCCTAAATATTGCCTTTGTTGTTGTTGTACCAACAGAGATTCACATCATGCATGATTCGCGAAAATAAGTCCCCACGAACATATGTTCCCCCTCGGGCTCTTATTCGCGAAATGCGCCAGAAACGGAAACTGCTGTTGAACTTAACACGCGCACTGGGGGGGGGGGGGGGGCATTTTTTTGCCCCCCCCCCCCCTCCCACATGTTTTTCGTAAATAACTCGTAAACAAAAAGAGGCAGACCATTGCTACTTCGTGGCATTTAAGCCAACACAATAGCAGATCGTTTGACACCAAACCATATATAATCGGTCGGTACATTTTTGAGTTATATGGATTTGAAATCGAAGATGGCGGCGAGAATTGCGGTCGGCGAAGCGATATCTCAGGCACCAGCAGTCGGATCGGGATGATTCGAACGCCATTCGGCATCTCTGGGTAACCTGATGTCAGAAACATCTCATTGACCCCATTATGGTGTCCTATGACGTCACAGAGAGGTAAAGTTGCAAAAAACTCGTTTTGACGCCCGTGACCTCATTTGACCTTGAAGATATTGGTTTAGGGTCACTATTCTGTAAGTTTGATCCATCTAGCTCTCATACTGTCGGAGATATTAGGGGAGGAGTACAAAAGTGCCCCCCCCCCCCTCCAGTGCGAGTTAGTGGCATACCCCTCTCCAGTGCGCGTGCTAACCCGCGAGTTACTGGGGTATATTCCATAACGTGACTTACGGGGGGGGGGGGCTATTATTTGCCCCCCCCTCTGATCTCCGGAACTACTGGACCAATTGTAAAAATTCAAACGGTATTCGATATCCCTGGAAAATGTATCGAGGAAAACATAATATTGTTGACCTCGGGGTCACCGATGACGTCACAGGTCAAGTAAAATACAACATGTTTGATCGAGTCAAAAGGTCTCGATGGATGGAATAATTGTCGCGCAAAATAGCGATATTAAACGCATAAGCAGTCGGTCAATCGGTATGATTCGTGTGTCTGACACTTCTAAGAACCATTCTAAGCTGTTTATGACCTTGGGTCAGTTCATGGTCATCCGAAGTCACGAGGTCAAACTGCAGATTACGGTCATTAGGCGTTGTAACACATGTTTATGGGTTTGCTTTTCGTCTAGAACGCTATAAATGACCTTAGAACATTTTGGTTCCATATAAATAGAAGTAAAAATCAAAAACGGAAATGCGTTTTTTATGCATAGTAATGCTGTGAGAGGTGGTCGATTTTTGTCATTTAAAGGCCATAAGTCAGTCATTTTTAAAAATATCGACTTCAAATTTGGTACACATATTCACCGAACACGTCTCGATCACATATATTCCGGTTTTTGGATAATGCTGATGTTTTGTTGAACATTTTGTTTTAAAAAAAATGTATTTGGATTTCTCAAATTTGTTAATAAAAAAGAATAAAAAATCAGAGTTGGCAGTTTGATAGCCCGGTTGATTGTCAGTAATTTGTTTTAAGACACATTAATTTATCTCAAATATTGTACCTTTGACCGCGTTTTCCGCAAATCATTATTTTTCAACAAAAACCGAAGAACATGACGTTACTCTGACGTCACTAACGGTGGACCTACCATACCTCATTTTTGTCCTTTGGCGCCAAAATGTGTAGCATTGATGTGAGAGAAGGTACTGCAAGTTTGGTGACGATACTCTTGTTGGTTTAGGAGTTATTGCAAAATAACGGGAGGGGGGATATAGCCCCCCAGTAAGTCGCGGGTTAAAGGGACTATCCCACCTTAACATTATATTTGAGTTGAGATAGCCATTTTGATGGCTTGGCATTTAAATTAAGTATGGTAGCAGTTAAAGCAACCACAATGATCTAATCAAAAAGATATTCGAGTTTTATTTTGACATCGGTAAAAAATAAGGCCCATGCGTATTTGAATAGGGCCTCTAAACCGACAGTGTCGTCTCTCTTTACCCAACTGGTAATGCTAGTCGACTTGTTTTAAGGTGAACCTTGGATATATTTGCTACGTTTCAATGGTTTGGTAGTTGGTTTGTTTTGTATTCAAAGCGCCAGAATTGTCTCGAAATAATTGTGCACATTCTTTGGCAGTGTAAAGGATTTCTGTAAAGCCCTCTAGAGCTCAATATGACGTCATCAACCCAAATATTAAAACTTAGTTTAAAAAATTTAAATTGAGCACTGTTTACGAGAAGCAAATGTCATAATCGTGTTCGGCAGCAATTACTTCATATTGTGCACCACAAGCGGCGTACATTTGACAACTTTTGGGAAGGTGGGACAGTCCCTTTAACGGGAGTGTGTCTACTCACATCGCTTATTTGGGGTTATTGACACTGGTTTATAGAAAACAATTTTCTTATCGAATCATGCCTTTCAATTTTACAGATTCCCACTAGTTGCTGATATATTCCAAAGACCCCAGTAACCGGCTGGTAGCAACAAATGATCGGGTACACCCCAGAGGGGCTTACCACTACTAGAATCATTGCTAATATCGAAACGTCGATACAAATTTGCTAGCATATCGTTAGCGCCGGCCAATAGCATTTCGACACAACAGCTCGTGAGCGCTGATAGCAGATGCCGAACAGAGCCTCGACGGCCATCTTGCTTTTCGACGGTTTGTTAACATTGTTCGTATGGATTGTTTATTGTCTTAGGCGCGCCGTTAACATAACATCTTCTTCCCTCTGATTATAGTGGCGATCATTTCATCGATATCGAAACATAAAATAAGCGAAAAGAATATAAGTGCAAATTCAACTAAAGGGGCTCCAGATGTGAATTTTATCGTATCCAACACTCAAACCAATAGCTTCTTACCGTAATCAAAATATGTTTGGCATTCCAAGGGAATAAACACACTCCCTCTAAGTAAACCGGCTCTCGCATATGACAGCGAGTCGCCCTTCGCTAAGGGCGGCGCGCTACCATACGAAGGCCAAAAAGTTCACTAAGTTACCGTAGTAAAGGGAGAAAAAAACTCACTCAGGATGTTTAAGCTGTCAAAAGTAATTATAAAGCACAGTTTCGAACTGAAGTGCGCCTAGATCATTCGGACCCTGTGTCAGAGCAAATCGGAACCAATTTCCCTCCGGTACGTTGGTGATTTCCACTTATTTGATCATTTCAACTATTAGTTGAACATGTTCAACTATTAGTTGTCGTTACGTAATTTCTAAACGCGACTCGCCATGGTCAGCAACAGCGCGGATTCCAGGACGATACTGAAGGGGACAGAACAGCCCGCGACACATCAAAAGGCGACCCGCTTGGAGCCCCAACATACAAAGTCGCCCAAATGGTCCTGTGTCCTGATGCCCTGTGTCCTGTGTCCTGTGTCCTGTGTCCTGATGTCCTGATGTCCTGTGTCCTGTGTCCTGTGTCCTGATGTCCTGATGTCCTGTGTCCTGTGTCCTGTGTCCTGATGTCCTGATGTCCTGATGTCCTGATGTCCTGATGTCCTGTGACCTGTATCCTGATGTCCTGTGGAATGTGTCCTGTGTCCTGTGTCCTGATGTCATGTGTCCTGATGTCCTGATGTCCTGTGTCCTGTGTCATGTGTCCTGATGTCCTGATGTCCTGTGTCCTGTGTCCTGTGTCCTGATGTCATGATGTCCTGATGTCCTGATGTCCTGATGTCCTGTGACCTGTATCCTGATGTCCTGTGGAATGTGTCCTGTGTCCTGTGTCCTGATGTCATGTGTCCTGATGTCCTGATGTCCTGTGTCCTGTGTCCTGTGTCCTGATGTCCTGATGTCCTGTGTCCTGTGTCCTGTGTCCTGATGTCCTGATGTCCTGATGTCCTGATGTCCTGATGTCCTGTGACCTGTATCCTGATGTCCTGTGTCCTGTGTCCTGTGTCCTGTGTCCTGATGTCCTGTGTCCTGTGTCCTGTGTCCTGATGTCCTGATGTCCTGTGACCTGTATCCGGTGTCCTGATGTCATGTGTCCTGTGTCCTGTGTCCTGTGTCCTGTGTCCTGTATCCTGTGTCCTGTGTCCTGTGTCCTGTGTACTGTGTCCTGTGTCATGTGTCATATGTCCTGATGTCCTGATGTCCTGATGTCCTGTGTCCTGTGTCCTGGGTCCTGTGTCCTGTGTCCTGTGTCCTGAAGTCATGTGTCCTGTGTCATGTGTCCTGTGTCCTGAAGTCATGTGTCCTGTGTCCTGTGTCCTGATGTCCTGATGTCCTGATGTCCTGTGTCCTGTGTCCTGTGTCCTGTGTCCTGTGTCCTGTGTCCTGTGTCCTGTGTCCTGTGTCATGTGTCCTATGTCCTGTGTCCTGTGTCTTGTGTCCTGTGTCCTGTGTCCTGTGTCCTGTGTCCTGTGTCCTGTGTCCTGTGTCCTGTGTCCTGTGTCCTGTGTCCTGTGTCCTGTGTCCTGTGTCTTGTGTCCTGTGTCCTGTGTCATGATGTCCTGTGTCCTGTGTCCTGTGTCCTGATGTCCTGGTGCGCCACACGCGTGGGGAATACAGAGTGGAGTGACTCGAACAAGAGGTGGCAACTGTATTTAACCCAGAGTTAACTGAAACTCCTTGCGTCAGTCTGTTATAAAATGTTCCTTTCGGCGGTGATAACGGAACTCGACATACTTCGGTTATTACTCACTGCCATTGGTCATAGACAACTTGTATCACTTCGGCATTCTGCTAGTTGTCCAAAAGCTCAATGCATCACAAATCACTTGCCAGAAAAGATGACATATAAATCCTTTTGTAGTCATCGTCAGCAGTAATTGAAGAAAACATTACCCTTTTGGTTTCTTAAAATGCATCAATCTTTGCGAGTTGCAATACCAGTAAAACGCTTTTATGGGCGATGACCGAGCGAGCGCGCTCTGGTAAAGCTGAAGCAGCTTTGAAAGATGAAACGGTACGGGTGCATACGTGCGCATGGACTTATGTCCCATGGTGAGTAAAGCATTCAGTATAGTTATACCCTAGTAGGCGGGGCCTCGGATAACATGTTAACTGGTGGGGGAGGGGAAATTGCCCCCCCCCCAGTGGAGGGAATTGCCCCCTCAGTGGAACCAATTTGCCCCCCCCCCCCCCAGTGAAACTGAGTTAATTCAACACGAGCGGACACTAGGATACTATATATGATGCATTACTAGCCTTTAAAAAAAATCCGTCAGTCAACCGACGCTTTTTACTGTACTGCATGGCCTCGGATAGCATGTTAATTGGGTGGGGTGGGGGGGGGGGGGGGGGGGGGGAGGGAGAGCAAATTCCCCCGCAGTGACTGCTAGCTCCCTCCCCAGTGACCAAATGTTGCCCCCCTAGTGGGATCAAAACTCGTAGGTAACATACGATTGTACGGGCTGTAAAGTAGCTAAAAGCGTCACTGAAGCATGCTTTCAACTTTAAACCAATAAAACACTGTTTACAGCTACCTAGTGTGGCTTTGAGATCTTGCGGACAGATACTCGCCCCTCGTCGCGTCGGTTCGAAATTGGCGTGGACCACAGGTGTCGGTTTATATACGTTTGAGGTGGCCATCGGCCTCAATATTTTGAGTTTGGTCCCCAAAGATGCTTTTGGCTACCTCAATGTTTTCTGGACAATGGAAGATTCAAGGGGGCCAAGACCAAAGCTCCCAAACCGCCTGAAATCAGCAAAAAATGACGTATTTTCTAATTAAAAAGCCAAGAAACCTTTACGAAAGAAGTTTACGTTTTTTAAGGAAGTTTAAAGAAAGTTTTTTTTTTAAATGCCGTTATGGGTTCTCCCTTGTGTCTGGCCTTATATTCAGATTGGGCTATTTAACACATATACCATGGTTTCAGCCACGGTGATCTGTGGACAACCAAACTTCTGATGAATTCGTTGGTTCTAGGAGCATAGACTACCCAAAACCTCCTTCATCACATCACTCGACGAAACCGGGGGAATATCGGCGAAGCAATATTTATCTCCTTCGTAAAGTTTTAGCTGTTTGTCTCCTCTGGGGTGGCCCTCGGCCACCCCAAAGGCGCCTTCGGCCCCCATAGCCATATTTCGATCGAATAACCGATTTCACCGCATATATGACGAATAAAATTAGGGCTGTGTGCTAGCATTTGGCCGACACGACTGATGATGAATGGGTCTCTCGAAAACATGCCGACGTTGAGCCGATATCAGCCCGATGCTTGGTAGGACGACGGCCCGAGTTGCATGTATTTCGCTTCGAAAGCAATATGCCACGTTTACGTGGTATGAGGATCATTCGAAAGTTAAAAAACGTTCAAAACGAATAACAATTATTTCAGTTATTAACGTCTAACGTAATATGTGAGATGAGTTGTACAGTAATCAGCAATCAACGGTAACAACCATTGTAACAACTATTCTTAGATTTGGTGCCTCGTTTTCCATTCCATGGGATACCATTTGCCATTGCCAGGCATACCTATTGCATGGGTTGAATCTGCACTGATTAATACGATAATTTGATGAGTTACTAATTGCAGGTCAGCTATTTTATTAAATGTTTTTTAGTCGAAAATGAAACGTCTCACAAAATGTTTAACTGATGTTTTTGTTGTATTGTGTAAGGGATATGATGGCTCAATTGAGCCCTTGATCCATTGGCGCATCCAGAACGTCAAAAAACGTCATTTTGAAGAACTATTTCCAAATTCGTCCGACTTTGTGTGCTTTTGCAAACAAAGTCGTGTCGTGCCGAGCCGAAGGTGGGGCGTTTTAGGGGGAGGTTGGGTTGGGACGCCCCTATTTTTTTTTCTCGAGAATTGGCGGCATGCAGCACCACCGTTTCTGGCACAGCTGTTTCGGCATGAATTGCGCACCTTAAGTAAACATTTTGACTAGGGTCATCTCAGGTGAGGTCACCAGGTCACATCAAGTGGCCCCACCTCTAAAGAAGTTTGTGGTCGAGCTACAGTCAGTGTTTGACTGAGCGATGTAACAATTTCGACATGAATTTAAACGAGCTATCTAACGGTATTTGTGGATTTTGCCTAATTCCAATTGGAGCCGAGTTCGAGGGTGGGGGCGTCGGATGCCTCCCCTGGCACGACTAAGCTGGCGCCGAGCATCGGCAGGGCGCGGGTTAAAACTGCTTTAAAACAAATTATCCCTTGTATAAGCTGCTTAGACCTTTCTTCAGGAAATGTGTTAATGTTCGACCGATTTAGTTGTATTGGTAAAGCTATGGCGCCGATGGACCCCTTCGCTCCGTTCCTGTTCGGTCCCCCAAATCGTTTTCAAAAATCGACATCACAGGTGTGTCACAGGAAATGCACTTTTTTAAGTTGAGCTTTACACACGTGTAAGACATACCAGGGACCTCAATGCTCATTTAGTCCATTATTGCAGCAATTATCAGCGTTAAACTTTGGCGTTTTTCGAGACTTGTATGAGATAACGAGTACTTGATCGGCATTACTGTCCATCACTTTATTATCATTGAATCGGCATTAAATTCGATGGTGCAGTAATCTGCGCGGCTGAGACAAAATAGCGGTTACGAACTCGGAAGCAAGCTGCCGCAAGAGGGTTTATTTACGGTTTACTATAGCACGTTGACCATAAAAAGGTCACGTGACTGTGCAGATAAAAATCCAAGATGGAGGCTAATTCCGCCCCAAGGACACTTCTCCCGAACGTCCACCCCCATATCAATATAAATTAATTTAATTAAGCTTACCTTTACATGAAGGTAAGCATGAAATTATGAAATTGTGTGAAATTACTATGTACACATATCGCCTTGATGTAAACCACCTTGACATACGTGACAATTGCCATCTGGATGTGCTCTTTGCCATCTGGATGACGAATTAAGGAGTTACTAAATGAAAGACGCTCTAAGCCAGGCAAGTAATGCCATGCGTTTTTTTAGTTTTTCATCCATTTTAGAGCTTTGAATTATCTGCAAGTCCCACACTGGATCACAAAAAGATTATTAAATTCAATTGTTACGGGACTTTTTATTACTACATACTGTTCATTCGGCTTTTGTTGTTTATGTGTGGATTTTTCTTGCGGCGTTTAGTGTTGAGAATTTGGTGGTGGCGTATTAATGTTTCGGCATGAAAATTCATGAAAAATCTATAATTTTATGGGAAAAACTAGTGAAAAACTTATGGGAAAAACTAGGCTGTTGTTGGAGAAAAAAAAACAGTTTATTTTGATCATATATTGCTTATGGTAACCGAAAATATGCCAGAAATGAGGTGTTTTCATTAACATAAAAGAGATGACTGGCTCTGCCTCAGCCAGTAGTGCAGAAAGTACGCGGTGGCATCACCGCGCACTATGAAATGCTCTTACGTGCATAAGAGGTAATTTCCATAACAATGTGACTACCGTGTGACTTCTACCACCTCTATGTATAAGTAAGTTTTACTATGTAACTCAATTACTCTGGGATAAACCCGTGTAAGTTCCAGTTCCAGCTTAAAAAATATTCTAAGTTGGTATAGCTGATTCCAAATTGGTGTCGCTGGTTCCAAAGTTGATATGGCAGTTTGCTAACTCCAGCTCCTAAAAGTTGGTATGGCACATGCCATTCGTGCCATACTGCATTTTCCATCCTTGTAACTTGCCTTTTCATCCGTTTTGTTTGGCCCTTTCAACGTTTGGGAAGGGGCCCTCTCAACGCTAGGGAAGGGGGTCCTTTCGAGGCGCCCCCCCTTGACGAAATCCTGGTTACATGCCTGCATAACATACTGCAGGTTTCGGATGAAACACGCACCAGAGGGTACTCTACGAACGAGTATAGGATATAAAACCCGAACATTATCGGTTGATTGGTTGCGAAGTAATAAGCTTCTGAAAAGCGTGAGAGGAAGGAAAAATAAGCCCATATCTATAGCGTTCGCAAAATAAACAATGCAGGGGAATTATCTATCGTTCTTTATAGATGTTAGTGATAGACAATTGTTGTTTCTTTTCATTACATCAGTTTGTGGTTTCAAATTTTCATCAGAAATGAACCCTAAAAAAGGTACTTTCATACCGATTATAAGCACCTTTACTTTGTATTGTATATTGTAGGGATACGATCAATGATATTTACTCCTATTATTGGCATATATATGTGGGGGAATATTCATCAAAGTCTAAATTATAAGTGACTTATGAGGATTCGAGGACGAATTTTGCCGCTAGATTTTACAATAAATGGAAAACATAATTATACTTAACAAGTTATTTCGTGATATATTTGTTAAAAAAATATTTATAGCTAAAACCTTGATAAACAATTTGAGAAAACGCTAGCCTTCTCTTATAGGCATAACCAAATGACCTATCATATTTTGTTTTCAGTTTGGAGGCTATTTGAAGCAAAATCATACGCCAACAATGTGGAAAGGTTGGGTACACTATCCACCAACGATCATGACGTCATAAGTGGTGACGTCATTAGTCGTGACGTCATAAGCCGACGATGAGCTTACGGAGGCTGTTCAACAGTTGAGTCAATAGATACGGCTTCAGTGCCGCAACGGTGGGCTGGTCAGCTGATCCAACCGATATGTCGTGTACACTGTATGTATGCACAATTACAGCCCGGATGGAGGTCACACGGTATCAGTCGACTTAGTGATAAAGCCAGCCATCAAACACCTATAAATAACTTCCCTCTGGCTCTGTGTGGTTAGACAACTTCATTTGATGGTGCGTAACGTGACCAAAAGCTACCCATGTTATTATATATACCCATGTTAAGCCTTGTCATAGGCATATCCAGGATTTCGCCAAGGTAGTACCCGCGGCCAGTTTTTTTTGTCTCCCGGAGCGTCAGGATCCCTTTCCAAAACTGGTCAGCTGATCCGACTGATCCTCTTTTACCACCGCCCCAGCGATAAAAAAAAATGGTGTTGAGCTGGGGGTAGAGTAAATAATGAAAATGCCTTGTTGAGCGCGGGGGTAAATAAAGAAAATAAAAAGTTCATCTCAGATCCAACATGTTTTTAAGTCGTGATTTGAAGGAAGGGAAAGACATCCTGAAACTTATCTGCTTAAAAGAGACCTCTGTGGGTCTGTTGGGCCCACCGAGGCCTCGGAAGATCGGACTTGAAGGGCCTAACAGGGATCCCCCCCACAGACCGGCCAAGGGCGATCTAAGGCCGACCAAGGACGCCACAGTTTGAACGAGGGTCCCTCACGCTAAACAAGCGTCCTTTCAGGCCGGTTCAGGGCCCCTTGGCCGACTGGGGGCCTTTCAGACCGACCGAGAGCACCCTCCGACCGACTGAGGTCCACTCAGGCCCACCAAAGGCTTCCTCAGGTCGATCGAAGGCCCCTAAGGGCGGCTGAGTGCACTCTGACCGACGAAGGGCCCCTCAGATCGATCGAGGGCTTTCTCAGGTCCATCAAAGGCCCATTAAGCCGACTGAAGGCCCTCAAGCTGACCGAGGGCTCCCTCAGGACGACCGAAGGCGATGGCCATTCGGACTGTCCAAGGTTCATCTCAGGCCAGCCAAGGTCCATCTCAGGTCGACTGTGGGCCCTTCGGGCAGACCGAGGGCACCCTCATGCCGACTAAGAGCCCTTTCAAGCCGGCCGAGAGCCATCTCAGGCCCACCAAGCGCCTCCTTAGGCCATACGAAGGCCATCCTAGGACGACCAATGACCCCTCAGGCCGACTGAGGACTGACGGCCCCTCAGACCGACAGAAGGCCCCTCAGGGGTCAGGCGGTCCGAGGGCAACCTCATGTAAACTAAGGGCACCCTCAAACCGACCGAGGGCCATATCAGATCGACCGAGGGCCCCTCAGGCCATCCGAGGGTTATCCTAGGACGACTAAGGGCCCTCAGGCTGACTAGGCCCCTCAGGCCGACTGAGGGTCCCCTCAAACTAACTCAGGCCGGCTGAGGGCCCCTAAAGCCGACTGAGGGCTACCTCAGGCCGACTTAGGGCTTACTCAGGCCGACTGAAGGCCCTTCAGGCTGACTGAGTGTCCTAGGACCGACAGGGCCTCCCTGAGGCCGACTGAAGGCCCCTCAGGTCGAACGAGGACCCCATCAGGCCAACGGAGTGCCCCTCGGGCCGACAGGGCCCCCCTCAGGTCGACTGAGGGCCCCTTCAGGCCGACTGAAGGCCTCTTCAGGGCGACTGCGGGCCCCCACGGGGCAACCGATCGTCCCTCAGATCGACCGAGGGTACGTATGGCCAGCCAAGGGCCCCTAAGACAAAAATAGAATGGGCCCCTCAGCTCAAGGGGGCACTCGCGGGTGTCCAGGGTACCCCTTGGATACACCCTTGGGCCTTGTATATATATGTTGAGCATACTGCTGAGCTCTGTTTTATCTTGTATACTAGTGCTTCAAATGTGTTTACTCTTGACATTCTAATTCTGACTGAGCCGTGGAAAGGTCACTTAACTGAATGTATGTTCCTATCCTGTTAGTTTCTGGGGAATTTTTCATAAGGCGATTTACTGGGGTCTATCTTCGTTCCCTCCTGTATCACGACTTTAAACTAATTGTATTGTATACGTCATTCGGTTGCCTGTAAATGGCGTCCAGGCTAAACTAATTACTCTCTCATGGGGTCATTGCTGATACCACAGAACAGACCTGAAATACAAAATATTGCTACGTGCAATGGGGGGCCTCGTGCTAATTTTGCACGAAACAACGATATAATAAATAGGCACAATAGCAATCTATAAAACGATGCAATGTAAAGCACTTACGCGAGCGTGATGGCTCGGATTGTCTCCTGATTTAGGTTACTTAGCTCAAGTTAGTTTCCCAATAGAAAACACAATTCTAAAGAATAGTGTTATTCCAATGGTTCAACCAACTTTCGGTTACATTTGATATCATTGAATATACCTTGAATTTCAAGTGAACGCGACTAAGTAAGCGATGCCCGATGCAACATGGACGATGCAACATGGATGCAACAACGATGCAACATGGACAACACCCTTGTTGTATCTATACGAACACATCTTCAGCAGTCATTTATCAAGGCTATAGATAACAGCACTGCATGGGGTCCCCATGTAGTCCTACAGAACTGCTAAACTTGAAAATAAGCAAAATATTTTCATTCACGTTGACTCTCGAAGACATCGATCTATAGATTCCGTTTTACTCAAAACACCGGAAAGTTCCAGCCCTATATCTGGTTACTTCTCTCCTTTGTCTGCTAAACTACACGGCTTCAGTATTCAGCAGCAGTGACCAATACTGTTCAACTATTGCTAACTGAATTGTGGACTTAAGACTCCGCTGTCTTAAGGCAGTCTGCCCAGACCCTGGGAGTGTGCATGCGGTGGGGATTTTTCCGAGGCGTCACTGGCGCCTGACGCGGCGTCAGCCGGCCGGCCGTGCGCCAGGAATAGCGCGTCAGCGGCGGAGCGGCGGTGGCGCGGTCCAGGGTGTGGTCCGGGTGACAACAGCAGCTGGTGCCCGGCTGCCGGCGGGGGGCCAACACGGGATGCCGTCCGCAGCTGGCCGCGCCGCTGACAGGCGACTTGGCAGCGGCGACACCCCACCCCCGAGCCGCAAACGCGACTGTGACCCCCGCCCCGCCCTCCCCGCCGCCGCCACCGCCGCCGGGCCCATCGCTCACTGACCGGTCGTCAACGCGCCCTCCCGTCTGCACTCCCCTTCCGTCCCGCACCCCTTCCCTGCTCCGCCCGTCTCCGCCGCCGTCTGGCGAGACAAAGGCGGCGAGTACTGACCTGATGGACTTCCGTTTTCCGGGGAGGTTGCCCATGACGGCGGTGTGTGTGTGTGTGAGAGGCTGGCCGGCGGTAGACGGCAAGGCAGCACACCTCTCGGCTCGGCTCGGCTCGGCTCGGCTCGACGCTCCTCCCGGACTGCAGCGCGCCCCTGCTGCCGCCTCACTGGTAATGTGATGCGGCTTGCAGACGGCGCGGTACAAAGATCGCCGGCCGACGCTCCAGTCGTATCGACCGGCCGTGCAACCGGCGGCGGCGGCGGCGGCGGCCGGGCGGCGGCGGCCGGCCGCGCCCCACTGGAATACTCCCCAGCTGCAGCCCCCACGCCACCCCACCACCTGCTGCTCCACCCCGGCTCGACATGCCGCCACCGCACGGAGGTCTGCCACCGGATTATGTCTGCTTTCGTTGGAAAGATAAAGTCTAACCTAAAGGCAAAGAATGTCTGGGCTGCGGCCACAGTGTGGGCGGTCCCCGGCCGACTGGAAGCTAAAATATTGACGATATCGGCACGGATCGATGACATAGGCGGTAAACATGGGACTTTCGGACGATGTATACAGACGCGATATGGCTACCTAGCCAATGGGCCTGCTTCATGGGTGTACCTGTATTGACCAGCGGACAGAAGTTGGGCAGAATGAACGTCATTCCCCTGGAATGTATTGATCGCTCTCAGTCCCTAGTGACAGCCAACCATCAGGACTGCCTGTATGTGCATGACAGGGAGTTGACTTATTTCTTGACGCTGCAATGCAAGTGTTAAATACTAACGAAATTATTTGATTAATTGTTGCTGCAGTATGCCAATGATTCACGTCGTACGCGGTAGTCCAGCAAAGGACTTCCTTGGAATTCAGAATTCTTCAAACCATGTACTCTACCGGCTGGGAGGGGGGGGGGGGGGAGTAGAAGGATATGTTCCCCAACTATTCAATTTTTTACGTTAAACATATTGGTGCTACATGGAAAGAAAGAATCGACTTTAGAATTCTGCTGCCACCGTCGCTTCTTACTTGTTGCGGGTGGAAGAGTTTCTGCTTCAAACGAAGTTCCTATCTCACCTCATCACTCGATTGTTCCTTGAGACTCCAAATCATAACAAATTGAAGCAAAATTGATCTCACAATTTATTAGAAGTTGAAACAATATTGATTCACATAAAACCTGCTCGAGGAAGTAAAAGCGCTACACATTTGGTGAATCATGAATGACAAATAAGGCCTGTATAAATAGCAATGCCTATATGTCCTTTATGAATTGGAGTGCCCTTTGTTTAGCCGAGTTATGCATCTGATTCTGTTGAAGTACAGCCACCAGTAATATCTAATATCAGTCAGTCATTGTGTATTAAGGGGAGATAAACATATCAGAGAATTGTGTATTAAGGGGAGATAGATATATCAGAGATATACCGTTTTTGTCTCGTTCGGAGTTTTCAAAAACTTTAATCATTAGAAAACAGTACATATGTATATTTCAGCGACTCATTGTGAACGTTGCTTTCTGTAGTGAATGTTGCTTTCTTTTCAAAGATCAGTTATATGAGAGAAAAAAAAATTAACGAGTGATAAGGCAAACATTCTTAATCTGGAACAATATTTATGTAGCCTAAATTGATATAACTTGCACGTATGATATTAGCCCTGTTCTCTATCTAACACCTCAAATGCTTTCATGTATAGTTAATATAACTATCGGCCTAAAAAGTTTTAATTTGTGATTAATCAAATAAAAAAAACACGCAGAGCCATCATACGTATTCGGCAGTCGCGGACAAGGGCGGATCTAGCCAGCCCTTTTTTATTTGGGGGGGGGAGAAACCGTTTTTAGCAGACCTTACCTACCCCTAATTTCGAATTTCTCCACGGATTTGGGCCACTTTATTTTGCAACCACACGATTTCTAATGATTTATTTATTTTGATATTTTGGTGTTTTTATAGCTTTTCGACCTTTTGGGATATCGAAAAAGGAAAGATATCAGCTTGCAGTTTTTATTGTTCCGACATTGCCTTACACTGAGAAAAACTATGCCAATTGTCAGCTGTACCCAGGGGCGCCGCCGATAATTTTTGAGTGGGTGGGGTTGGCTGAAATGACGGGAAAAATGTCCCCCATTTTTTAATGCGTGTATTTAAGCCTTTGCAGCATTGTTAATGTGGATTTTCATGTTATTTACTTGTTATTTAGCGCCGCGAAGCTGCGCGAAATTTCTACGGGTTTGCCTGATAAAACCCAGAAACATAGGCATAACATAGGCCATAGGCAAACATAGGCCATAGGCAAACATAGGCCTTGTAGATAATAAGAAGCTAAACATGCTATTCATTCAATTCACCGTTTCAACGAACCGAATACGATGGCGATGGCTTCGTTATGACAATGGCCACCGATTCGAGGCGTGTAAATGTTAATTTTAGGTCGTGGAAAACTAAATTTTAATATTGGAACCAGACCGTGAGTGGAGCCAAGCCTCATGAACCCCTATTCCTGGTTGCACATCTCGGTATGATGAAAAATATTGAAATTAAGGTAGTTTTTCAGATACATATTCCTCGGATAGTAAATTACGATGACCGGTGGCAGTCACTGCTCAATAGAGCATATGATAATAATAACTGTATACATATGTACCGAACTGTAACAAACAACTGGTAACAGTGCAAATGGTTTGAAAGCAGCCACAAGAGGCAGAACGACTTTTCCGCACACAAATGGTTCCTGCAGATCTGGGGGAGCCTGCGGCGAGATGGCTTGGGGAGATGGTCCTGGGCTGGTTCCCACTATTAGCTTTTCGGTCCAGCAAGTTGGCCACCGCTGGAGCAGCTTCCGGGTGCCGATGTCCGCGTCTTTGCGTTCGCGTCGCCTTTTTTCGGAACTCGGCAGACTAGCTAAACATGTAGATCGCGTCCGACCGTTGGGGAGGGGGGCAAATCATAGTTGCAGGACCTTTGGGGGGGGGGGGGGGGGGAGGGGGTATGGCCCCTTTGCCCCCCCCCCCTGGATCCGCCCCTGGTCGCGGGCAGTCGTGACTGACTGCCTCATACCTCATATATACCATCCCCATACCATCCCCATACGTCATATATACCATCCCCATACCTCATATATACCATCCCCATACCTCATATATACCATCCCCATACGTCATATATACCATCCCCATACATCATATATACCATCCCATACCTCATATATACCATCCCCATACCTCATATATACCATCCCCATACGTCATATATACCATCCCCATACCTCATATATACCATCCCCATACCTCATATATACCATCCCCATACCTCATATATACCATCCCCATATCTCATATATACCATCCCCATACCTCATATATACCATCCCCATACGTCATATATACCATCCCCATACCTCATATATACCATCCCCATACGTCATATATACCATCCCCATACCTCATATATACCATCCCCATACCTCATATATACCATCCCCATACCACATATATACCATCCCCATACCTCATATATACCATCCACATACGTCATATATACCATCCCCATACCTCATATATACCATCCCCATACGTCATATATACCATCCCCATACCTCATATATACCATCCCCATACCTCATATATACCATCCCCATACGTCATATATACCATCCCCATACCTCATATATACCATCCCCATACCTCATTTATACCATCCCCATACGTCATATATACCATCCCCATACCTCATATCAAATTTCACGTCTGACCAGTCTGACAGTCGCATAATTGCCTGTTACTTGGAATTTGTATATGTTTTATGTTCTTATTACGTTCTTATTACTTCGGTTTCCCAGTGTATCCTACGTAACTGGAGTCGAACGAACATTTCGGTAAACGGACCCTTTTTCCTTATACATTTGTGTTCAGATTTATACGAGAAAAAAGGAAGGATAGATCAAATATATCTGATTCACTTCAATTTATGTGAGGTATCGAAGTCCTGTTCCCGCTCCCCTTCGTTCCAATTCCGATCATGCTATAGTTGCTTCATTCCTGATTTAATCTGAAGTTTGTTGTTCAAATACATGCAATTTGCTCATCGCTTCCTTTTTAAATGTCTGGACTGAGGACATTGTAGCAGACTTCTGCTGAACAAGGTGCGTCATTTTCAGTTGACATGCTTTATTACATGAACAAAGCTGAGTTGAGTGCCACAGCCAAGATATTGCAATGTCCATATGTTTTAGCGAAATTGTGGCATTTTTATAGTTTGTCGTTAATTATGTTTGTCTTAATGAATAGACATACCTATTACATTAGGTACATGTTGCAATTGCACAGGGGTTGGTGTATGTTTATTCATATATGAATATGCCTCGTTACTGTCTTCTGGGTAACAGAGGAACTTGCGCACATTTCCAGGCACTTATTGACTTATCGTATATAGGTACGAGATGGAGATTGGTTCATGCAAGCCAACATCACATGAGAATGGGATAGTGCCTGAAATATGAGCATAATGACATCATTATCGATGATGCCTCCTACGTCTATCAATTCCAAATGTTCACTATAAAACATACAGGCGGACTGGTCACTAGTTACACAAAACTGGTCACTGTCAGTTTTTTTTTCTGAGCTGATGAGTGCGAGATAAAATTCAACTCCTATCGTTTGCCGAGTGCTATAAGCTTCCCGAATGCTCTCTGGCGCTGCCAGTTGGATAATATTAGACAGTCAAGGACACCCGTTGGCTGGCGCAGGAGCCAAATCGAAAATACCCAGAGACAGTAGTTACTGTGCCAAGTGCCAATTGGCAGTGGAAGTTATGCTAGAATCGCCAGTAAGACTGTGTAATGTGCATTGTTATAAACAAGAACGGACTTTAAATACGGTGCAAGATCGCATTACTTTACTTACCGTTAAAGCACACTGAACAAAATGACACTCCATTACTTTAAGTGTACCACCCTCAACACCCAAAACAGGGACCGATGGGCTTATTTTGGGGTGTTACGGGTGTTAGGAATGAAGAATGACACCAAATTTAAGGAGTTATTTTCCCCTTGCCTAGCTTATTACACCCAAAGAACGACCATGACTCTCTTTATTGGAGTTAGCCTCGCAAACTCTTCAAAATTGGCCGCATCGAATTTTGGGGTGTCGCTGACGACGTCAGCGACCCCCTTACGGATTGCCCCTGACACCACTGGCAGGTGTGAGCAGATGGCGCTAGTAAATGCTAGTTTTGTTTTTCCCGTTAGATGTCACTGTTCTGTGGTGTAATATTTGAGATAGGAAAATGATTGATTTCATTAAATTTCGTAGTCGGATAATGATGTTTGTGCATATTTGAGATGAGGGTGGAATAGATAGATACTTTGTCTGGTTTGGTTTGATGCAATGATGTAGTGGGTTGATAGGCGTCTCGCAATGGTAAAACTTCATGGAATAACTCCCCAAATTATAATAAATGGTGGATTGCTGACCACGCATATATCGGTTGAACTAGATTGCTAAAGAAATTGAGCAATACGTTCGACTATACCAGATTATCTCTCATGGCACATTAGGCGTGGGAGACGCAGTTATTGCATGTATTGTACCTGGTTATTTTGATTTACTGTGGCGTGGCTGCGTCACAATGGTGCAAAAACACACCACGGATTGGTGCAGTCATATTGACATCTAAAAGGGTGTTATTTAAGCATGTTGTAAAATGAGCAATATTGTGGATTCAGATGATTCCCGGAATCATACACCCATGTATAGTCAAACAAAATATGGGGGTTACTGGCCAAATTCTGGGGCGCTCAGTTTTTTAGTGCGACCCCCTATTTGGGATCTGACACCTCGCCGGGGATTCGTAGCGCAAAAATAGGGGTGTATGACACCTCAAAGAGGTGTCATGCTAGGCAAAAGCGGGTGTATGAAACCCGGTATTGACACCCCTAAAATCATCCGCGACTCCCCATTTTTCCTTGACACCTCTTTGGAGTGTACGCTGGACACCCCATTTAAAATTGCTCAGGAACACCCGAACGGACACCTCTCTATGATGTGGTTATCGACAGGTACCTACACTACCCCGCCTGGGGTGTCATTTTTGTATTTCATTGTAGGACCACCACTGCCTAGCGGATGTAAAAGCGAACAATGTCCTTTACGCTGTCTCAAGAAGTTACTTACACTGTGAATGTGTAAATGAACTAAAATGCATGGAATATCCTGATGATTAAATATGTTGATGAAATTGTATATGGATCAACGACGTCAAAATGCTTCTGCGTTTAATATCTATCATGTAATGTGCCGAACGACGACTACATGAAGTCGCAGTTCATAACTGCAGCATCGATGCATCAGCTGAGTTGAATCGTGAGTGCCACGTGGAGGAGAATATGTCAGTCGGAGATTGTTGCAGTCACCAATAGACCGCATACAGTGTGTTGATTGTGACCAACGAGAGTCAGTTTCCCTGCCATCTGTCGGTGCACAGGCTACTGACCTGAAAATCAACATCTCAACTTATCAAGTTTGCTTAGGAGGTTCCCTGCTTTTGTTATATGAACATATTTATTATTGATTTTCATCCATACATATTTGACAACGAAACAAGATACTCCTATATGTTGTAAGACAAACATCAAAGAGCATTAGAGATGTTTTAATTCATTGATTCATATTGCATATTTCATTCAATTCATTGATTCATATTTAATTCATAAAAGCCATTGTTTACAAAAGCAGCAAGATCCATGAAACCAGTGTACTTGTAGGCGAATGCATGCTGTAACCATGTACATAATAGCCCTTTAAAGTGGATGTATGTACATGTGACTGTTCAATAAATGAATAAATAAATAATTCAACAAACCACCAAATAAAACAATGGCCGTGTTCTTTTGCGTGAGGATTCTGGAGAACTGTGTACGGGGCCTCAGGATATGAGCTGCTGCTGACGTCACAATGACGTCTGCATGTCGCCGTATTGTGTTATATACCAGGGTTTGCTGTTTGTTTATTTTTCCTAATGAACAAACACAAACAAACAGTTCGTGAACAGATGTGTTCATGAACAAATGACGTCATCAGCTTAAAATAAATTAACAAACAACGAACAGTTCACGAACGTTCATGAACAACTCAAATTAATTAATAGATCACCTATTTCGTGGCAAGGAAAGCTCATTTAGAAGCGATACAGACATTTGTGTTGTGTTTTATTATAAGAAAATTGTGTAAAGTTCCTCCACAAACATGGTAGACTAGACAAGCGCATCAGTGAAGCAGATGTAGGCTGACTCACGGTTGTCGACAGTGACTCCGCCACATACGAATAACTGTGGGACGTCAGCGTCTTAACCCTCGCCTTACGGGGGAGGTCTGACAGGCCCCTGCCTGAGGTTTGTATTGAATAACTTTTGACACATGGGGTGCACCTTGCTGACATTTTTGGTAGCTGAGTTTACAACAATTATACGTAGGCTGTAAAAATTTAATTGAAATTAGTCAAGAAGTTTTGGAGATAATAATGTTTTCCAGACGTCATGTTGGAACAAAATGAGAAATATTGGAAAAATCGTAGAAAACAGAGTTTTAAAGCAAACTGCAAACGCAATTCACCAAAAATGTAAAATGGCATTTTCTTTAAAATGGCAATCTTTGATTCGCAATTTTTTGGGTTTTTGACCCCTAAAATATATAAAAAAGTGTTTTTTTTTAATTCCCCACAAAATCAAAATTTACGAAGATATTAGAAAAACCGGAATATATGTGAGAGAACTGAGTATGGTCAATACCCATACCAAATTTCAAAGCAATATCTTCATTTTTGACTGAGTGATGGCTTCCTAAGTGTAAAAAACTGATGTCATTTTTTTAATAACTTTTTTGACATTTTTTTGGACAAGATACGAACAAATGATTACCTTTTTTTGTATTTCTGAGCCAAAACTGGTCTAGGAACATACCTTTTTATTTAAATTTATCAATTTATAATTTTGAGATTTTCTGAAGAGCAAAATCGCTGTTCTGGACGTGGTAAATCCGAGGTCATTCACTTGACCTGGAAGGTCACCCGTTAACCTGAAACCTAAAAATCGCATACTGTTAGATTCCTCTCATGACAGGCAACATGCTGGTTCTTACCGCATTGCTCTAATGTGCTTGGTTTGGAAGTTAACAGGGGGGCTGTCAGCCCCCCCCCCCCGTAGGGCGAAGGTGAAAAAGCTCCCGTAGGGCGAGGGTTAACCCTATTTGTAACAGGAGGGGTGCGGATTCCGCCCCCCCCCCTCATGTTTTTCGCAGATATCTCCAGAACGGCTGGGAGCATGCCTATGAAATTTTGGTACTTTTCATAGAATTGAATACTGCATTTGGAGTCAAAATTTTGAGTTCTTAACCTGAACAGAGGCGGTTCCAGGGCACAGTTTTGGGTGGGTTCGGAGGCGACATTTGGCGATAATACGGAAATGCGATCTTCACGGTTTCTTCCTAACTGCCTCAAGTATGAAGGAGTTACATCGGTTTACGGTGATTGCAACAAGTGAAAATTAGTTGATGTTAATGAAATATAATAAAAATTGCATGGCAGAGGCGGTTTCAGGGGCTTGAAAAAGGGGGGGGGGGGTTCCAGGAAGTATGCAATGCTTGGCGGGAAGCCAATAGAGCAATGTAAGGGGCATTTATAGCTATCAAGATGTAAAAGATAGCTTCTTCTTCCATTATTTGCATAATTTATTACATATAGAGTTTCAGGAGCGTGTTCAGGGACATGAAAAGGGGGGTGACTGGCATGGTGATGACGATATGCCAGCGATAACGGCGCAATAGACGTTTAGCTTATAATGATATATGCACATATGAGGCCAGAAAAGGAAATAAAGTATTTTTTTGCAGAGGCGCGCTCAGGAATGGAAGAAAGGGGGTCATATTATTGCAAGGAAACTAAGAGGCATGGGCGTAAAATGACATAACATACTGCAGTTTTCGGATGAAACACGCACCACAGGCTACTCTGCGAACGATTATAACACAATAGGCGAGTCCAGGTAGGGTAAAAAGGGGGGTAAGCAATGTTAATTGAAGTTGTAAGTGAAATAGTTACTGTTGACTAGTTAGTATCATAATAGCGGATAATCTACTTATCATAAGGTCTTAAGCCGCCCCAGTTTGGATCCTGGATACGCCGATGATGAAGGAACATGCAAAAAGGAACTATCTACGATCAGTAACATATTTATAGTGCTGGGTAGCAACTTGTCTGCGGTTAATATTTGTTTCCAATTTGACCTCCCTTTTTCACTAACTTGGTACCGCCTATGGCAAAAATATGATTTATAACTGTTTTGTCTAATGTCACAATCACATACCATTTCATTTATACAAAAAAACACATCACAAAATTGTTTTATTACGCATTTACTTCACCCCCATATTGAATGACCTGCACACGTCTATGATTTTTTAATTTTCAAACGTCACCGTCATATATCAATTTCCAATTCAATCTCTATCGATTCTTATTAGTTGTGTTCAAATCGGTCGATAAACATGAAAGCTATGTTGGATCAAAAATACCAGTAAAATTTGTAGTTTTTGCCCCCATGTTGCCCCCCTATCCAAAATTTAGATTTCTTGTATTGTTTATAAATGTAGATCGTGTTGAGGGGAACCAAACTCCGTTTCATTTTTGAAAATCGGACGGGTAGATCTCGAGATCTCCGGGGGCGGAATCCCCCCCCCCCCCCTCCACCCCCTGTTACAAATAAGGGTAGCCAGGAGCCTGTTACAAATAGGGTTAAAGGCGATTATTCCCATGCTACGATCAAAGGCCTATTGATTGAGTCTGAAAAATACGGGTGCATTACCCAGTCCTCCTGGTTTCGACGCTCGTGGTGATTGAGTTTCACAATACATGCCTCCTTGAAAACTTTTATTTTGTCTCAAATAATTATTTAATTACCGAGCGGGCGCGCAGCGCCCGTGAGGTTTCTCGTCAACTTACTAGACAAATTTGCGTTTGACCCGGCCCGTAAGTATCGGCCCGTTTGCATTTGACCCGGTCTAACGTAAGCAATACGATTGGCTGCTATTTTTATGAGCCCGAAACCACATTAATAGTACTAATTTTAGTCGTTTCATACCAAAATAGTTAGCATGCTCCAAATGATTGAAGATGGGACAGCGAAATGTGAACTCAAATACAAAAAAATAAGTAATGTATATTTGTTCATGAACAGTTCATGAACGTTCGTGAACTGTTCATGAACAGCCATTTTATCGTGAACAGATGACCTTGATAATGCAATTAGTAAACAATAAAATAAACAAACAAGCAAACATTGTTCATGAACTGTTCACGAACACTTATACAAACAGCAAACCCTGTTATATACCACGCGTTTTGTGACGCGGTGCAGTTCAACGCCCAGGAGCATGACGTCACGCCTTCCCCAAAGTTTCCCATCCCCCCTGTCGCTGTCTGGTCAACGAGCCGTCCTCACAATCATCACGTCACAAAGAACACGGCCAATGGAAATTATTCCATTTGCCATTTAGGCCACCCTCCTGCCATTCTCCATCGCCATACATGTTTTTATTCTGACTTTTCCTCTGTTTCAAGGAGATGCTTCTTTTCAGCATCGGCAGAACGTGATGTTGCCGAAATGGACCACACAACTTCAACAATGGCATCAGCTGTAAACCTGGCATGTGCTGAGCTATCCAGTGGCGAAGTAGCTTTAGTATCATAATTGAAGTCAATTTAAGACGAGAGCTCGTAATCGTTAATTCATCCGAGGCGGAAAGGAGCATCTCAAAGTACCGGAAGAACAATACTCTGTTGGAATAATGGTCCTAATACCATTAAACTTCGTCAAATTATTTCCTGCATCTCCATGGACATTGGTTACAAATGATGCATGCATCGTTAATAACCGACGAGATGCAAGGTTTGCAAATTAAACCAATATATCCATATGCCTACATTTCGTCAGCATATCTTTGAAGCTGAAGAAGTGGTGACCTTCGGGCGGTAATATGTCTGGCAGAAGCTGGCCAGATCAGCCGACCAGATCAGCTGCTGACCTGCTGATCTGTCTCCTCCGATCAGCTGACGACATTTCTCGACCCCTCCCCCATGACCCCCCGTGTCTCGTGGCAGTTGACAGTTGCCTCATCACCTCTCCCTACCCCAGTCAGCTGACTGTCCACCGCGTCACCATTGGGTCGCCAGCTTGGCGCGGCAGGCCGCCCCGCGACAGTCGGAGGGGACGAGTTATTGGGTCCGCGATATTTAGACCCTGTCAGCTTGGTCCGTGGTATTCAGAACTCTGTCAGCTCGGTCCTAGCCATAGATCTTACCAGCTGACAACGCGTTCAGCAGGGCTTTGGTGCGGTATTAACGAATGGAATGGTGCCAGCTTCGATCGTTCACAGTTAGGCCATAGCCTTACTTTCTCTGTCAAACAGCAAAACTGTAATACATATAAAAGAAACACTCAAATGTTATGGTAAACTAGGATATTGGATGAACAAAACCTTGATTTTCCGTAGAATTTCTCTTACAAGAAGGTTCTGTAACCACTGGGAGCCAGTGACAGTCCATGTATTTAGTTACATCACTTCTTTAACCATTACTGCATCACGCCATCACTTCTTTTGACGCCAATGTGCCTGCATTCGGTAAATGTGCGACTGTGCGTACTGAGTCTGAGTGCCTTTTGGACCGCCTCCGACTCCGGATAATGCCGTGCTGTTTTTGTACCGACACCTCTCCGTGACGGTGACGGCACCGACACCTCTCCGTGACGGTGACGGCACCGACACCTCTCCGTGACGGTGACGGCACCGACACCTCTCCGTGACGGCGACGGCACCGACACCTCTCCGTGACGGTGACGGCACCGACACCTCTCCGTGACGGTGACGGCACCGACACCTCTCCGTGACGGCGACGGCACCGACACCTCTCCGTGACGGCGACGGCACCGACACCTCTCCGTGACGGCGACGGCACCGACACCTCTCCGTGACGGCGACGGCACCGACACCTCTCCGTGACGGCGACGGCACCGACACCTCTCCGTGACGGTGACGGCACCGACACCTCTCCGTGACGGCGACGGCACCGACACCTCTCCGTGACGGTGACGGCGATATTAGTGACGGCCAAGTGTGGGGTTTCGGATTTCTCGATACTGATTCAACCACAGTAATGATGCGTGGCTTTTTTTTCTCGCTCTTCTGGAAGGTGACGCGAAACGGCATCATATAACGCATATGCAATGCTGCCTTTGAAAATTACTTATGCATGCTTTCATTGAAATCGCCACAATTTCTATCCTCTTATAATGTATGCAAAAATGTATATACTATTTAGTGCAGGCCCTGGGACCCTGCTCGGGGACCAACCGAACCAGGTATGATTATTTACAGCTCGTCATACGAACATACCCGAATACATCGGTTTCCAGTACCTCATTCTGATGAACAAACTGTTTCCAGTCACCCGACACCGTCTCAGCCCACAGCGGTGCAGGCAGCGCTGCTGGTCCGCAGTGTCAGTTCTGTCGCCTGCAGGGCGGGGCACAGATCGGTCCGGCGCGGCTCGGGACGGACGCCGTGCTCGGAATAAACCTGCCGCGTCGGCACACCGCGCGTCGCGTGGTGCCACATATCGCGCGCCGCGTGGTGCCACGCCGCGTGGTGCCACATCGCGCCGAAAGACCCGGAACCGCGCCCCGCTCAGGCGCTGCCGGGTCGGTGTCGGGTGGCCGCCGGCAGACGGTTTTTGCGGCATCTCCGACCCCCGTTATGTCTGTCTCGATTGTCGGCCTCCCAGCGTCCGACGGCACCCCGGCGGCACCCCCGGACGCCAGGGTCAGCGACCCCCGCCGTCTGGTGAGCTGTTGACGGCGGCGAGACGAGAACAACAGATGCTGTCGGGCCCGGGAGGGTGCAGCTCACCCCTGCCAAACCGTTGGAGAAGGCGCGACAAACCGTCACGGAGCTCTGGGAGGCCATCAGACTCACATAGGACGCTTAGCTTAGAACGTTTTAGCTTAGCTAAAACAGCTGTATTTCGTGTCAACCTGCACTGGCGGATCCAGGGGGGGGGGGAGCGGCAGGGGTAAAAGCCCCCCCCCCCGCTCGACGGGGGCGGCAATAGAAATTAGCCCCCCCCCCAAATCCGCTGAAACTGGCTATGAAAATGGGTACTGACTGCAAAAAATAACCATTTGCGACACAAAAAAACGTTATTTTTTTTCCTCGTTCGTGTTTCCTCTGTTTTGTATCATTTTGGTAGCAGGAGGGAAAGTGACGCGTGCATATTTGGAAATGTCGAATACAAAATCCAGACCCATCATACTTAAGTAGCCATAAGTCAGCCAAAACTAAAGATATTGCTTTGAAATTCGGTTTGGGTATTGTCTATACTTCGTTCTCCAATATATATTCCGGTTTTTGAACATGTTTTGAAATTTTTATTTTGTGGATTTTTTTCTCCAATTGTTTTCTTCTTCATAAAATCATATAAATATCAAATCATATGAAAAGGCCGGAATATATATTGGAGAACCAAGTGTGGACGATGCCCAAACCAAATGTCAAAGCAATATCTTGAGCGTTGACTGACTTATGGCTCCCTAAGCAGTAGCGTACGCAGAAATTCACAAAGGGCCAGGTCATTGCCTTGAGGGGACAATTGCCTTGCCTTGAGGGGACCCGATCGACAGGGCCGCCACCAATATTGGCGAAATTTTGCAGGGCCTCTCCTTCCGCACCGTGCGGAAGGAGAGTCACTGGCCGGAGGGGCGCCGTCACTCGCCAAAGAGGGGCAGTCACTAGTCGGAGGGGCGCCGTCACTAGCCGGAGGGGCGCCGTCACTAGCCGGAGAGGCGCCGTCAATCGCCGGAAGGGCGTGGTCACTGGCCGCAGTGGTGCTGTCACGGGCCGGAGAGGCGCCGTCTATGGCAGGGGCGCCCTCACTGGCCGGGGGCGCCGTCACTGGCCGCAAGAGTGCCGTCATTAGCCGGGGGAGCGTCTTCACTTGCCGGAGTGGCGCCGTCACTGGCCAGAGAGGCGTCGTGACTGATCGGAGGGGCGCCAGCTTTGCATGGGCGCCTCGGGTCCAAAGGACCAGGTCATGACCTGCATGACCTGATACTCGGTACGCCACTGTCCCTAAGTATGATGGTCCTTGACTTTGTATTCGACATTTCCAAATACGCGTGGCGCGTCTGGCGCTATTTTCGATCTGGAGCGATTCCTACAACCAACGTAAGTTAAAAAAAACATCGCGTTTTGGCGCCAAAGTTTATAGCGCTGAATAGCGTGCGTGGAACGCATTTCGACAGTACATATTTGAGGAATTGTGACTGGGACTTGGGTATCGCTGTTTTCCTTTTCCCTGTACACATGTAGCCAAATAAAATTAACACTTTGTGAATGTGTAGGTAAAGTTAATATTTGTCATTGTCAAGGTTATTTTTAATTACTACATGCCGGGCAAACTGACGTTTGCCCGGCATGTTGACCACGCAGTGAAACGGGCTAACCGAGCCCTCGGTCTTCTCATGCGATCTTTCCAGACCGGTATTAGACCAGGGAAGTTCCGCAGATCAGCTTTGTTAACCGCGTACTTCGCCAACGTACGGCCTATCCTGGAGTACGGTAGTGTGATCTGGACGGGGGCGGCCAAAGCCCACACGGCGCGAGTAGACCGAGTTCAGCACAAATTCCTCATGTGGCTACTCAGTCACACTTCATCCGGACACGCACCCTCCCTCTCGTACGAAAATTTGCTGCATCATTTCACGCTTCCCTCTCTCAATTCCCGTCGAACGCAGCACGACATTCTCTTTATCCGAAACATTTTCCGGCAAAAAATCGACTGCGCGGATCTACTTTCCAGTTTTGCTTTACACGCCCCTACTCGGTCTACTCGCGCCAACAAACTGTTCGGTGAACCTCGCGCGCGTGTGATCACTGTGCAGTCGGGAATGTTTTGTCGTTTGCCGCGTGTGGCGAACGCCTTTTTAAATTGCACAAACCATGCTGACGTTTTTAATGACACGTTCTGTGCTTTTAAACGCATCGTCATCAAGTATGTAAGCCAACTGTGATATTGTGACCAAGTGACTAACTTATTTTTATATGTATATCTGACCAAGCAACTAACTTATGTTTATATTGTATTTGACTTCACCTGTAAGTGGAGGCATTCTCTGTTGGTGATAGAACGAATAAATAAATAAATAAACTATAGCTTAGGATGGTTACTTTGGCCTCAAGTCATATCCAGACTCAAGTAATTTCAGGTACCAATTTTAAATCTGACACCCATTTTGCACCATGCTTAGGTACATACTTATCCCGGTGCATTTTATGGGTGCTATGAGTAGAGGTCTCACAATGTTTAGCATTTCCAACCAGTCAAGATCAGACTCAGCATGAACTCAACTACAAAAAAAAATGTTTGAAAGCGACAGAAGAGGTAAAATTGGGTTTGTCTGGTTTTTACCACTGGCGGATCCAGAGGAGTGGGGGCATTATGGGCAAATCCCCCCCCCCCCCCACAGAAGCATGACGGGCATTCCATACAGGAATGTCCCCCGCCCCGCGTGTTACTGCATTGGCTGTAAGAAAGGATAATTAGGAAGACAAAAATCCCCCCGTCTATGACTTTCGCTTTCAGAACCCGACACCACACCACCCCCCGCTCAACGATTTTTCGCGCTGACGACCCGACTCCCCCCCCCCCCTCCCCCCCCCCCCCCGGTCAACAACTTTTCGCTGCTGAAGCGAGCAAAATTTTACCCCCCCCCCGATTCTCGGACCCTATATCCGCCAGTGTTAACCTGACTTTGTCAATCTGCAGCTTTTAATTCACGCATAGCCGCAAAGATTCAATGATAGTGTTTAGGTACATACATACCATGTGTTAGTGTTATACTGCTTGTTAACCCTATTCCCTGCGGGGCAGATTCTGCCCCTCCCATTGGTTTTTCATTTGCCGCTTCTAAACCGTTAAACCTAACGTCCTGAAACTTTGTGACTTTTCCCAAAATTGAATGACCCGTGTTGTGTCAAAATTTTGACAAATCGGTCCAGCAGAGGCGGTTCCAGGCTCCTGTTTTGGGGAGGGTGCTACGAATGCGGTTTTGCGGCGCATACTTCCTTCGTGGTTTGCAGTGCAATAAATGCGCCAGAACAATTTCAATGCAATATGCATCATAGATACTGGTATTGTACATATTTTTGGGGCAGAGGCGCACTCAGGATAAAAAAAAATGGGAGGCGATACCCACCCTCAAATTAGGTCCAACTTCAAATTAGCAAGATGATAAAAGCGTTACGCGCATGGTGCCACCCCATGTTTTTCCTGGATCCGCCAATGCGCAAAATATTAAATTTAACAAATTCCAGCATATAATGCCCACATGTGACGTTCATGTCGTCCCAAACAATCACGAACAGCACATATTTTTTTCTTCAGAAAATCCCTCCATGTTACATTCCCTGAATACGCCTATTTTTTTATATTTTTTTTTTGTCTTTTGATATATTTAAAGACCAGTACATTTCAAGCTCAGAAACGTTTGGGGCATGACAATCGGTTGAGCCACATGGCCGCAATGATCTTTCAAAAAACACCCAAAATTTCCGTATTTTTTGCCCCCTGGCCCCCATTTTTAAACAAAACAAAAAATTCGGGAACCAAAAAGAGAGATATTGTCATGATGAATCTAATGGCGTTTTCTCCATCGAAATCGACCGAGTGGTTCTCGAGATCTCGGGGGGGGGGGGGGCAGAATCTGCCCCCCCCCCCGCAGGTTAACGTAATTCTGGTCGCCCGCATGGGTTAAAGGGAAATAATTATATTTTCCCACAAAAATGGAGTTAACACTCGACATTAGGAGAGGAGACAAACTTATATATAAATTCATTCACATGAAGCATTTACATACAGAGGCGCACACAAGGGGGGGGAGGCACACGAGCCCGTGCCCCCTCCCCCTTACGAAATGCGGGGCCCCTCTGAGGCGGCCCCTTGGGGCCCCTCAGAGTCGGCTCTGTGAGGCGCCTGATTCGTTGAATTTTTGTTTGGCATATTCTGTGCAAATCTTCCGTGAAAAAAAAATTGTTGGGGTAAAAACTAAAAATTTCGCAAATCCGATATAGACATTATGAAGTCCTGTTTGGCACACTGGCCCGTGCCCACTTACGAAATGCGGTGGGGTTTCTATGAGGTGGGGTTTCTGCCCGGTTGTATTTTTTATATAAAAAGAATACAAATCCAGATGTATTTTTTACAATTCAAAAGTGAAAGTTTATTTTCATCAGAAGGGGCCCACCGCGAAAATTTAGAAAGCGAAGTTATCGCGAAAATGTGTAACAGGTCGAAGCTCTAAGGATAACAAATATAAATATATAAAAAAAGACACCAAGTGTACCTCATACCAGAGGCGCACACAAGGGGGACACACTGGCCCGTGCCCGTGCAAAGAAACCCAGGGGGCCCCCTCGGCCAAAGCCTCCCCACACACAAAATGTCGCGAAATGGTATCTCCTCGGATTTAGGTCACTATATTTTGCAGAGCCTCTAAATGGTCGCAAAAAAGGACGGACAGGCCCATGTTGAAGTTTCAGGCCTTCCGAGTGCCCCCTCAGGCCTACCGAAGCCTCACCAGGCCGACTGAGGGCCTTCTGTCGGTCTTAGAGGGCCCCTCAGGCTGGGAGCACCTCGGGGCCTTCGGTATTTTTTTTATATATAACAAAAATCGAACGAACTTTTTGGATCCCCTTTTACAAATTTATGGGGATGGGGAGGGACCACATGTTTTTCCCCAACTTCTTGAGTGGGGGAGCTCCTCCCCTGCTCCCTTCTTCCGCCAACCGTGCCCTCCCCTCCCCCTTATGAAATGCGGAGCTCCTCTAAGGTGGCTCGATAATGTCCCCTGTCCGGTTGTATTTTTTATCAGAAGAAAATTCGGATGTATTTTTCACAAATGAAAAGTGAGTTTTATTTGCTATTTTCATCTTAGCACACCACGACAGGCATATTTGCGGCAAAAGAAGTGATGACGTGATGAAGTAATGGTTAAAGAAGTGATGTAACTAAATACATGGACTGTCACTGGCTCCCAGTGGTTACAGAACTTTCTTGTAAGAGAAATTACACGGAAAATCACGAAATTATTAATTAAATATACTAGTTTACCATAACATTTGAGTGTTTCTTTAATATATATTACAGTTTTGCGGTTTGCCAGAGAACGTAAGGCTATGGTGATGCCCGTGATGTAATGCGCTAATGTGCATCCGTGAAGCCATTCAAACGTGCGTACTCGGTATCTGGAAAATGTTTTCCTTTGCATATTCTCCGCTGTATGATTATCGAAGATAATTTTCCTTCGCGCGTTCGGCATATGCCGGCATATACCGAAATGGAAAATTATCCCCGACAGAGTAGATATCTACTCTGTCGGGGATAGTTTTCCATTTAAAAATTATCGTTCCGTGCAGAGCGTTCGGTATCTGGAAGGATATCCAGCGACTTACTGGGGGGGGGGGGGGTATTTTTTTGCACCCCCTCCCGTTATCTTGCAATATCACCTACACCAACACTAGTATCGTCACAAAACTTTCAGTACCCTCTCTCACATCAATTTTACACATGTGAGCCAAAGGAAAAAGATGAGGATGATTGATGAAAAAAAGATGAAATTGATGAAATGAAAGAAAGCTGAGGATGATGAAAAAGATGATTGGTCAACCGGGAATGACGTCAGAGTGGCGTCATTTTCTGCGTTTTTTGTTGAAAAATAAGAGTTTGCTGTCAAAATGCTGTCAAAAGTAATTTTGTTAAAGATAAATTCAATTGTCAAATGTCAAATTACTCATAAAACTCGGCTATCAAACTAATATCTCGGATGTTCGAGTTTTATTCAAATTCAAAATTTTGAGAAATCCAAATACATTTTTGTTTTTACAATATTTAAAATATATATATATATATATATATATATATATATATATATATATATATATATATATATATATATATATATATATATATATATATATATATATATATATATATATATATATATATATATATATATATATATATATATATATATATATATATATATATATATATATATATATATATATATATATATATATATATATATATATATATATATATATATATATATATATATATATATATATATATATATATATATATATATATATATATATATATATATATATATATATATATATATATATATATAAAACGGAATATATGTGATCGAGACGTGTTCGGTGAATATGTGTACCAAATTTGGAGTCGATAACTTTAAAAATGACTGACTTATGACCTTTCGATGACAAAAATCGACCACCTCTCACAGCATTACCATGCATGAAAATGCATTTCCGTTTTTCCTTTTTACTTCTATTTCTATGAAACAAAGAATGTTCTAAGATCATTTTTCACGTTCTAGAAAATAAAAATAAAACATGAACATGTGTTACAACACCTAATGACCGTAATCTGCAATTTTACCTCGAGACCTTGGATGACCTTGATCTGACTCAAGGTCATAAACAGCTTAGAATGGTACTTAGAAGTGTCAGAAACACGCATCACACCGATTTATCGACTGCTTATGCGTTCAATATCGCAATTTTGCGCGACAATTAAATCCATCGAGACCTCTATGACACGGTCAAACATGTTGTACTTTACCTGACCTGTGACGTCATCAGTGACCCGAGGTAAACAATATTAATTGGTTTGTTTTCGAGAAATGTTCCAGGGCTATCGAATGCCGTTTTAATGTTTCAAATCGGTCCAGTTGTTCCTGAGATCCGAGGGGGGATCCGAGTCGCGTTCTCTCGAAAGTACCCCAATAACTGGCGGGATATTATCCATCAGGTTTTTTGCGTACGCTGTAAAACACGTATTTAACTCAACTCAGGCGTGAAATTGGCATTTGTCAACCTTAAAAGCAACAGTAATTACTTTGAGAACAGCTGTCAGCATGTGCAAAAACTCAAGTTAAAAGACAGCAAATGGCCGCCGGTGAACACAGCGGCAGTCGTCAGCTGACTCCGACGAAGGGATAATATCCAAGCGATCCTGCTTCTGACATTTTCCACGATTCTCGCCCTCGATGGAAAATTATCGGGGATGATTTACCATTTTCCAGATACCGAACGTGATCCTGGATTTGTTTTTTCATGATCCGGGAAAATTATCCAACATTTTCCAGATACCGAACGCATGGCAAATATCTACAAAGCTGTATTTTAGGAAACATGGCCCTGTTCGGTAGCGGAGCTTCACAAACACTGTGAAGCTGTCAATCACACTGTCTAGCAACGTAGGACGGTGGTTTTTAAAGGAAAATAATGACCTTTTTCCACACAAATGGAGTTAGCACTTGAAATCGACAAACGAGGCCAAAATATGATGTAAATTCATTGCATTTTACATACAAAAATTCCTTCCGAGAGATATTTCAAGTTAAACTTGAGAGGCGTTACACTTTTAACGACCGGTACTTGCAAGTTACCTATTTTTCGGTTCCCATCAAACTTCGGGCTTTTCCAGTATTGCTTTTTTACGCAATAGTGTGAAAAATATATTTTGTGTTCGGCTTGTTGTGATTATATGCCCACCCATCCTTTACAATTAAGAAACAATACAACAACTGGAAATTAAATCGTAAGCTCATCGATGCACATCGACGGCGACCAATTTACTGTCGGCGATCTGTTTATAAGTGCCCATTCAACAACGTTGAACAGACTGATACAAAAGCGCCAGATGTGTCGCTTTCCAATAGTGGAGAGAAAATACCGATCATGAACTTCCAACTTTGAATTGAGCAATAATTGTATTTAATTCTTAAATTTAGATCACATTATTTTAATACCATAACGGTAGCCAAATAACAAAATTGCTTTTTCTATTTTTTGCATTGCTATTTTGCTATGCTTTTGCTACAACGTTGCTAACTAAATCAAAAGGTCACTATTTCCCTTTAACGGCACGTTGCTTGGCAACGTGGCGGGTGTTTGTGAAGCTCTATCATGATCAATGTCATTCACTGCTTACGTAAGGCATGCCTAATCGCTGCATCCTACGCTGAAGTTCGGATATAGGAACATCACCATACTGGATTTAATTCTAGTACGCTGCCGACTACCCCTCAATATTGCATATTATGTACAGGGGTCCTTATTGGGTCCGCAATGGTGGGCCCCCTCGTGGTCCGACGGGGCCCCATTGAGATCGTGCCCCCCCCCCCTTACGAAAATCATGTGTGCGCGCCTGTTTACATAAATCTCATCCAACCAAGTTATTTATATTTGAAAATGCTTAAAGGGAGATAATCACCTTTTTATTTTGTTAGCAACAACTTATTTGGCTACCGTTATGGTATTACAATGTTGTGATCTAAATGTAAGAATTAAATACAATTATTCCCTTATTCAATGTTGAACGTTTGGGAAAATTAATTATCGGTATTTTCCCTCCACTATTGGAAAGCGCAACATCTGGCGCTCTTGCATCAATCTGTTCAACGTTGTTGAATGGGCACTTGTAAACAAATCGCCGACACTAAATAGGTCGCCGTGGTTTAGCTTGGCACCGGCCGGCCGGTGCCAAGCTAAACTGCCGATTTCAATGCACTTTTTTAAAATGATCGTTGATTGTTCATACAATTTTGGCACATATTCGCAAAATATAGAGTGCAGGAAACATATTGCATACCTTCATGGTAAATATCAATGCGTAGGGAGGCTAATTTACTGAATTCGTTATCAAGTACTTGCTGAGTACCGACCGATATAAGCGTGGATCGCTTATCAGTAGGAAACTGGCAATATCTTTCGATAGGAATGTTTATATTTTTCTTTTCTTTTCTAGCCGCCACCCATTAATAGGTGACCAGGAGTGCCCCCACCCTCGATCCCAACGACGCACGACACCTTTCATTAACACCAGAGAACAAAAGAGAAAATGTCGCGGCACTCCCAGCTAAGAAATGGAAACAAACTTAAAAAAGCATATGAGGAGAGGTAGTTTAGGTGTTAGATGTGGTGATATAAAAGAAGGCGGAAAGTAGTCATTGCTGAAAACAGCAAATAACTGCCCCCCAACTACGCCCAAGGATTCCATATTAATTTACGCTGTTATAAAGGGGATATCAGTCATACAGGGCGTAGGACAAAGTCTGGTCAATTTTCGAGCATTTCTTGCTGGTTCTTCGTGAACCCCACTCAGCTAAGCGAAGCTTGTTGCCGAGTAGGATTCCTGAAGCCAGCGCCATTGAATGGGTACACATATACACATGCACAATATACACATACACATATACACATACACATATACACATTCACATATACACATACACATATACACATACACATATACACATACACATATACACATACACATATACACATACACATATACACATACACATATACACATACACATATACACATACACATATACACATACACATATACACATACACATATACACATACACATATACACATACACATATACACATACACATATACACATACACATATACACATACACATATACACATACACATATACACATACACATATACACATACACATATACACATACACATATACACATACACATATACACATACACATATACACATACACATATACACATACACATATACACATACACATATACACATACACATATACACATACACATATACACATACACATATACACATACACATATACACATACACATATACACATACACATATACACATACACATATACACATACACATATACACATACACATATACACATATACACATACACATATACACATACACATATACACATACACATATACACATACACATATACACATACACATATACACATACACATATACACATACACATATACACATACACATATACACATACACATATACACATACACATATACACATACACATATACACATACACATATACACATTCACATATACACATACACATATACACATACACATATACACATACACATATACACATACACATATACACATACACATATACACATGCACACATACACATATACACATACACATATACACATACACATATACACATACACATATACACATACACATATACACATACACATATACACATACACATATACACATACACATATACACATACACATATACACATATACACATACACATATAAACATACACATACACATACACATATACACATACACATATACACATACACATATACATATACACATACACATATACACATACACATATACACATACACATATACACATACACATATACACATACACATATACACATACACATACACATATACACATATACACATACACATATACACATACACATATACACATACACACATACACATACACATATACACATACACATATACACATACACATATATGTGTATGCTTCTTACATATTGTAAGAATTAACAAAATGTTTGCGAACAATACTTTGTATAATAGTCTTAGATGTTGGAATATCGTTTAAGTTTGGAAATTTAGGGGCTATGATATTATTCCATAGCTTAGGGCCAAGGCAACTGGTGATGAATAATCGATAATTGCGGTTTGAGAATGGTTGCTTTAAATGTTTGGTTTGCCTTCTGTGAGGACTATTGGCTTCATGAATTTCATATATTTTGTCAAAAGCTATTACTAACTGTTTAGTTATGAACTTTTGCATCACAATGATCATCTGTGATTTTGCTATATCGGCCAACTTCAATATGTTATATTGTTTGAAAATTGGCTCTGAACTATGTGGGGGGGGGGGGTATACATATTCAATCAGTCTCACAGCCCTCTTTTGTAAAATCACTAGCTTATCAAGCTGAGAATTATAGTTACTACCCCAGATCATGCAACAATAATTCAGATAGGGAAGAATTAGACTATTATACAAAGTATGCGCAGTTCTTTTGTCTAAGCAGTACCTTACTCTTGCTATTATTCCAATGTTTCTACTAACTATGTTAGATATATACTCAATATGCTTTGTAAACTTAAGTGTTTTATCAATTATCACGCCCAAGTATTTTATGTTAGCATTTTCTTCTACAGGTATGTTGTTCATCTTCACATCAAGCTTGGAAACTGAGGAACGGGTAGTGTAATGTTGGGTAAATGTCTTTGAGACATTTAGTGAGAGGAAGTTGGCACAAAACCAGTCAGTGATGCGCAGTAAAAGTGCATTTACAGTTATTTGAAGATTAGTGCTACTTTTACTTTTAAATAAAATTGCAGTGTCATCAGCATATGATAAGCAAGTCATATCAGCACTTAACTTTGGCAAATCATTTATGTATATGATAAAAAGAATTGGGCCCAAAATCGACCCCTGGGGAACACCCATGGTGACTCGTTTATAAGCTGATAATGTATTTCTGATTTTAACACATTGTGTTCTTCCTGATAAATATGATGAGATAATTGTATGAGACTTGTGCCTGACACCATATTTATGAAGCTTTTTCAGAAGGAGGTCGATGTTTACTGTATCAAATGCCTTTTTTAAATCAAGATACAAACCCAATGCAAATTCTCCCTCCTCAAAAGCCCTAGTAATGGTATCCTGAAGAAGAAGAATAGGCATGTAGGTGGCTTTGTTTTTCTGAAAACCAAACTGATTTTCATGAATGGTTCTGAATGAATGGTTCAGAACCATTCATGAATGGTTCATGAATGGTTCTGATTTAAATGACTGATGAGTCATTATGATGAGTTTTTCAAGAATTTTTGACATGAAAGGTAATATACTTATAGGTCTATAGTTATCTACAAGTTGCCACTCACCACTTTTAAATATTGGTTTGATTACAGCTATTTTGAGGATGGATGGAAATGTTCCAGATTCCAAGCAGGAGTTGAAAAGATGAAGAACAGGTTTAAGTATGGCTAGAAATGATAACTTAAACAGTTTTGCACTTATGTTATCTGCCCCGGCCCCAACATTCTTCAATCCATTAATAATATTTACTAGTTCTTCTTCATTTGTGGATTCTAAGTTCATTTCATTTGCAACGTTTGGAAGCAGCTGAAGGGGATTAAATGAAGACTGCGGGATAGTTTTGCTAAGCTTCTCACCAATTTCGGTGAAGAAGGAATTTAAATTGTCTGCTATAACTGCATCATCTGTTACTGCTTCTCCACTTGCGTCTATAATCCTAGTTGGAGCACTGTCTGCTTTTTGTTTTGATTTAATTAAGGTTTGCAAAATTTGCCATGTTTGCTTCGAGTTCCCAGAGTGTTTAGCAAATTCGTCCTGATAATGTTTCCTTTTGGCAGCTCTAATCAGTTTTGTAAGTATATTTCTATATATATTATACTTTGCTATATTGTATGATGATGGGTGTTTCAGTTTTTCTTGAAATAATTCGTTTTTATGTGCAATGGAAAGCAAGATAGCAGGCGAGACCCAGGGTCTGCGGGGACTATTCTTTCTGGATAGCTGCCTTATATATGAAAACTTTGTGATTCCCTCATTGTATACATGAGTGATTTTATTTGCAATAAGGTCAGGGCAGAGTACGTCCTCTATGTTCTCCAGGGTTTGAGTAAGGAAATTCTTAAATTCATCAATTCTTTTATAGTTGAACACTTGTTGTTTTGTTGTTGTAATGTGTGCATTGCTTTTGGAGGAGCTCATGTTGAAGATGAGCGAGGCGAATATAGGAAAATGATCTGAAATGTCATTTAGAAGAATGCCTGAGTGCATCACCCTTGATAAGTCATTGCAGAAGATATTATCAAGTAGGGTGCAGGATGGGTAAGAGGATCGAGTTGTTCTTGATATTGTAGGGAAGAAACCATGTGACAACATATTTGTGAAAAACATTCGCACTGATGCGTTTGAATCTATTGAGAACAGGTCAAAATTAAAGTCCCCAGTGATCAATGTAACTTTGTTCATTTTACTAAGCCATGTTAAACACTGCTCAAGTTCAGAATTGAATTGGTATTTGTCAGTGTTGGGCGATCTGTATATTTGACAGATGATTATATTTGCATTATTTTCAAGTTTTAGGTTAGCACAAACCACCTCAGCAGTGGTGAAGGTGGGGTTGTACAGCTGTTCAGGACATAGATGATTGGCAATATATAGTGCTGAACCACCACCAGCACCCCTATCTCGACTGCAGTAGAAGGCATGGAAACCGGATATACTGTATTTATCTTCTATGGTCTTAGTAAGCCAAGTTTCTGATACTGAGATGATGTGCCAAGTAATTGCTGTTTCAGTGAGGAGGTTGCAGAGATCATCATGCTTATTGACAATTGAACGAGTATTTATATGCATAAGGTTGAGTTTATTTGTATTGTTAATAATAACATTCTTCATATGTTCAGGTGAATGAAATGAACATGCCACTCTTAGATTTTCATAGGCATAATATGAAAGTGCAGAGTCATTGGTTTCAGTGGCTAAAGAGAATGGATCAAATACTTTATCATGTGGAATTGAAATCATATTTCAAATTTTCAACTTGCAAAACAAGTTGAAAAGGAAAAGAGCCAAGTGCCTATTACCTATATATCTATTTTAAGGGTTCAAAGTAGGAGACAAACTGCAAGCTAACAAATCATTTGTACGTAGGTATGCCATATCACATCAAGCAAGTGAATCAAGGTGATGGATGACGGGCAGAATGAAGGTATATCTGTACTGGTAGAAGGTACAAGGGTGGATGAAGGAAATCAGATGACTGTGGTGTCTCAATCAAGGCTCACACGAGTCCCAGTCCTGAGCGCAGATGCCAAAGCAAAATAAGATAAACAATTAACATAAAGAACAAAGTAGGTACACACTAGCTAACATTCAACATATTAAAGATATTATTAGACTTACAGGTGATGAAGATATTGTGATATCAGCTGGCAACACAACTCACAAGGTTTAGATAATAATACATGTAGCGACATCTATGGTGACAGCCCCAAACTGAAGTTTGTTCAGTTATTACATAGATGGCATGCAGTACAGCAGTACCCACACCACCGTCAGGAGACCCGCCACCCTGAGAATGCTGACAGCGCTGACATCTGCAATGTAATTATTGCAGGGATATATTATATATATTGTAAACGATGCATATATTGCAACATATATTATTATTGATGATTGAGTATTGTTGGCTTTATATGTGTTTAATGTTTATATTATAGTATTGATAACTATTAATTTAACTTATTACATGCATATACATGTACACATACAAATACACATATACATGCATACACACACACATATATATATATATATATATATACATATATATACATATATATATATATATATATATATATATATATATATATATATATATATATATATATATATATATATATATATTGATTATTCATAATGGTTTAATCATATCATCCAGAGAGATAACCTCCATATCACCCAGGTAATGCAAAATGTGATGAATTGACATCATATTTTGGCCTCGTCTATTGATTTCAGGTGCTAACTCCATTTTTGTGGGAAAAGGTGATTATCTCTGTAAGCGTCCCATGCTGAAAACAAGGGTATCGGGAAGTACTTGGCACATTTGTTTGGTACTTAATGCTTTTCCTGCTCATTATTAATTTATATTTGAATATAATTCCTCAATAATTAAAATGTCCCTTGTCTAACGTTACTGTGGATTTGAATTAGCTCAACCATCATTTTGTTTTCAATTAATAAAAAGTGTTTGAAAATTGCTCTTCACTTTGGTCGCCCATACCCTCGGTATTTCGTAGAAACAATCTATTTTTTCGACGTCCCCTCATTGTATGCAGTGCATGCAGTTCGTTTTAAGCATTTGAATATAACAACGCAAAAAAATGTTGACATCACTTAACTATTTTCTAACATTGGTCTAATTGTGCTTAAACATCATTTCATCACTCAATTTTAAGCGTACGAAAATTGCTCTTCACTTTGGTCGCCCATATACTTGGTATTTCGTAGAAACAATCTAAGTCATTGTCATTATTGAACATTGAACAAATTGAAAATGTCGCAATGCCAAATACCTAGTGTAGGACAAAAACGATCATAAAGTCCAAAAAAGTATATGTACATGTTTTTGTTTTACATTTCCTAAAATTTAATTTTCGAAATATACAAAGTTGTTATTTCAATTTTAAATTGAGACTCAATCAATGCAATACACATGGCACAAGATAATGCAGACAAATAAATCAAAAGGTCAATATTTCCCTTTAATGATTTAGGAAAGAAATGGTAACGACAGTTTTCGTTCAATACTTGGTATGCTAATAATAATTTACCTGAATATGTCATTGTCACATCACCATACATATTCACATTTCAGCGATAAGCACATTTAGAGAACTGGGTAGATTTAGCTGGTATTTGTAATATTTCAGTAATGGAACTTCGAAATAATTATCAGTTGATAGTGATTTTGTCAAATTGTCTTTGGCTGAAATATCTCACACATTTGAATACATTTCACAATCACTATATGAGTATAGACACCTAATTTGAGCAGTGCCGTGATCGCAACTCTGATACCAACTCAGAATCAAAGCTTAGAATGAAATGTCAAACAAATGAAAAGGACCCGTTCACATGTTCACCAGTTCTCATGTCTACAGCTGTGACCATTTTATTTATGTTTCTGAGTATGTGTATTTGCAGTTCAATATAAAAATATCCATGGTCCTGTAAACTGAACACTGCAGAGGACTGATTGAAATTTGAGAAAGGCTCACTATATTCCGATTGACCGACTATAGTCCGAAACTGATGATGACTTGTGACTTATACTTATATACTAACTAACTGCTGCTAACTTATAAGTATTATGCGGGTGAATAGAGACAACACAAAAAATATAAAAATAATTGTATTTGCAAGTAGTATCTGGAAACGATATTTTGTGCACTGGAACCCTTGGCGGTCACGTAAGTGTTCGTACGTTCAAAAGCCGAGTGGAACAAAACAATGCTTGAAAATTAGGCAAAAACTCCCAAGACTGTCTCTATTCACCCCCGTTTACTGAAATACGTTAAAGTATCAGTGGTTGAATCGCTGATACGTATACCGTTTTCCGATTTGAGACCTGGATTGTCTTACTTTTATACGGATCTTACGGTAAATCGGTATAAAGCCAGAATAACGAGGATCTCGATAGGCTTTATTTCCTACTATTTCTGGTTCGGCTCTTGTTTAAAAATATTCAATCGGTCTTTCTGGCCACTGCTTCGTAGAATACTAACGAATCAGTTGGTTAACCCTCGCATCGACGGGGGTCTGAGCCAACTTAGAAACGACAGCGGGGGGGGGGGGGGGCGGATAACCGCCCCCCAGATATCTCGAAAACTACGCAACGTAGAGAGAAGCGGAAAACGGAGTTTGGTAGGCCGTGACGAGTACTAGAGAAAATACACAAGTTTTTTATCAGGTCAATATTGAGGTCACCAGAGGTCAAAACAGGTAAAATCTTCCCATATTTCAAGTAAATTGAGCATTGCTTCACATAATCCGGGATAGCTCGGCAACGAAGATAGCTAGGAACATACGGCAAAAAACACTGAAAAGCACTTAAAACGTTCTTTCGATAAAATGTCCTTTGATTTGAGATAGAGTAAATCATTAAGGCTCCAGAGGCCAGCAAATGTAAAAATGCTAAATTTCGTGGAACACTTTTTTGTAATAACTTTGTATTTATATAAGCTAGAGCAACGCCTTTGTGATCATCGTGTTTATCTTGTCCCGGCACATCGAATCATATATCGAATGACCTAGCTAGGTCAAATTCGAAAATTGACCTGACCTGACCTGAGGTCATGTCAAGGTCAAGTCAAATTTTATATCACTTGATGACAATCGATAAGAGAAACAGAATGTTGAAAACCCTATCACTCTTCTCCACGTAGAAGACAAGTTATTGTACAAAAAAACAAATATGCCCTGGAGGCACATTGGATTTGACTTCAAAGAAGTCACGGAAGAAAATTGCAACATGCATTCTTCTGCTTAGCTCCAAAATAGTGATATTGATGAAAACTGACCAGAGGCCAGTTTTACCCCAAAAAAGCTGACGTCGGCGATTATTTTTCGGCCGAAAAACTGACGGCGAGTTTCACCAACGCACGAAAAAAATAATCGCCGACCTAAAAAATAAACTGACAGATTTACTGTGATTTACTGACGGCGAGTTTCACCAACAGCCAATGCGGCAAAAACGGTGGCCACAATTGCGCCATTATTTGTAGCAAAACAACTGAAAAAAATAGACAGGACCTGGCGTCAGTTTTTATTTACATTGCCGTCGGCCGGGTTGTCAAGGTCGTTGTGATTGTCCAGCTGCAGCACTGTCTTCTTGGTGATTGTGTTTGTAGAGGCTTATAAGTGATCAGTGTTGGTGATTTTGTACTGAGTCAAGTAAATCATTGGTTTCATTGTCATTGGAAATTTATTGAACATCATTGGTAATTAGTTTCGACTCATCACTCACATCGTCATCATCAAGACATAAAAGAAAAGTGCAACAAAGAGCCTCTTGGGCCCATCCGAGGTTGCACCCCCCCCCCCCCCCACCCCACCCCCCCCCCCCTCCACCAGTCTCGCCCCTTCAAATCACCTTACTCTACCTGCATAAAAGAAGGCTAATCCCACGAGTATTTATGAACTAATCCCTTCTCTGTAAAGTATTTATCTAATCTAATTTTGAAGGAAGCAAGTGTCACTGCATCAGCGACATCCCCTGGTAGCATATTCCAATGTCCTACAACCCTTCTACTGAAAAATGACTGTCGTAGCCTAGTCCTACTTTGTTTCATAATGAGTTTATGCTGATGTTTTGTTATTACCTTTTCACTCTTGTAGGAAACATTTCTGTTAATGGCCCCTAGCATTCTAAGTGCCTTTTTCCTAGCTTCTACAACCTGGTCTGACGCTGATAGTCTATTGTTTACCACGACACCTAAATCTCTTTCCTTTTCAATCTGCTCCATTTTCTGCCCACCCATTTCATACCTATGTTTACTGCTAACCCGTCCAGCGTGCATAATCTTACATTTACTCAAATTGAATTTAATCTGCCATGCTTCAGACCACTCAACTAGCTTGTCCAGATCTGATTGAAAAACATCCTGATCATGTTTTCCTCTAATAATCCTGACATCTTTTAGATCGTCTGCAAATTTCAAGACTTTGCTGTCTATACTGTTCTCAATTGCATTCACAAATATTATAAAAAGCAATGGGCCCAGGACTGAGCCCTGTGGAACCCCACTGAGAACCTCCTTCCATTGTGATTGGCACCCATTCAATATAACCCTTTGCTGGCGTCCTGAAAGCCACGTTTCTATCCAATCCAGAATCTTGCCCCTGATCCCATGAATTTTAAGTTGTAACCCCAGTCTTGTATGGGGGACTTTGTCAAATGCTTTACTGAAATCAAGAAAAGCTACATCTAGCTGTTTACCCTGATCAAAGCTATCTGTTGCAACATCCAAAAACTCCAGAAGATTAGTTAAACAAGAACGGCCCTTCCTAAAGCCATGCTGTGTATCCTTGATGAGTTCATTTTGCTCCAAGAATTCAACAATCAACTTCTTTCAACTTTGATGATTGATTCAAGCACCTTGCAGACTAATGAGGTCAGACTAACCGGTCTATAGTTTTCCTCTTTACTTCTATCTCCCTTTTTATGAATAGGAACAACATTTGCTCTTTTCCAATCAAGTGGAATTTTACTATCTGCGAGTGATTTAGAAAATATTATGGCTAATGGAACCGACAACTCCCTTTCAGATTCTCTTAAAAGTCTAGCATGGATTTCATCAGGTCCTTCTGCCTTGTTAGGCCTTACTTTCTTTAGATATTCTAGAACAAGATCACTACTTATGCCACCTAGCTCTCCTATAGTCTCCTCTGTCTCTAGCTCAGGCTGAAGTGCTACAATACTACTCTGGTCCTCGATAGTAAAGACAGATTGAAACTGATCATTAAGCACTTCAACCATTTCACTGTCCTTGCTAACTAACACATCATCTACCTTAAATGGACCTATATTTTTGGAAACTGTACTGAACTTATAAAAACTGAAGAACCTCTTACTATCTGCATAACAATGTCCAGCTAAATCAAGTTCCTTTGCCCTTTTAGCTGCTCTGACCTTTTTCTTAACTGAATTTCTTGCATTCTGGTAGGCCTTCTGATTTATATCTAGTGAAGATCCCTTCAAAATGCCAAATGCACTTCTTTTAGCTTGTATAGCACTCCTTACTTCTGGGGTAAGCCAAACTGGTTTGCCCTTGGTTCTGTTACGTTTGTGCCTGAGGGGTATATGCCGATTCTGAATTTGGCTTAATCTAGCTTTGAAAACATTCCAGGCCTCACATGCATCTAAACCTGCCAACTCAACATTCCATTTTATCTGTGCGAGGTCATTTCTAATACCATCAAAATCAGCCCGGCTGAAGTTTGGAACCATAATAAGGTTATCTTTGGGCCTCATTTCTGATGAGATATTGAATTTAACCATATTGTGATCACTGGTTCCTAGACCTGCACAAATACTTATGTCACTAACTAGATCACTGTTGTCTGAGAATACAAGGTCTAGAATGGAGCAATGTCTGGTTGGCTCTGTTACAAACTGATGCATGAAAAGCTCCTCTTCAAAGATTTGCCTATACAACCTACACTCATTTGTTTCCTCTGCTATACTTTCGTATCCTCTTAAGTTAAAATCTCCCATAATAAGACACTGAGCCTGAAAGTTCCTACGTATTTCCTCACAAATATCTTGGTCTGTTTCAGCTTGGGAGTTCCTTGGAAGATTTCCTGGTCTGTAAAATGCACCTATCCTCAACCTTCCTCTGTTTCCTGTACCAATTTTAATGTCAAGCCAGATTGATTCTACTTCTTTTACTTTACTAGAATCATCAACTCTAGTAGTGCAGTACAAGCTATTTACATATACAAACACTCCGCCCCCCTGCCGTGATTCTCTGCAGTATGAGAACATGTTATACCCTTGTAACTCGAAATCCTGTAGCCTATCCCTATTATACCCCTCACTAACCCATGTCTCGGTTACACAAATGATATCAGGCTTTTCAAGGGCAACATAACACTCAAATTCATCAAATTTAGACCTAATACTTTGGGCATTCAGCAACACACATGTGATCTTATACTTTGAGCTGACTATACTAATTCTGAGGGAATTATGATCTACTGTCCTATTCTGACATGAACTTCCACCAATGCTTACTTCCTGATGCCCTAGTACTAGCGTCCCTGAACCCCCCTCCTACCTAGTTTCCCTGAATGACACTTCTGTAGGCATCTCCCAAAGCCCTTGCCCCCTCATCCGATAAGTGAAGCCCATCCTTCATATAGTACCTACGCCACTCATAGAACTGATCCCATAAGTCTACATAACTAAGCCCCATAGCTGAACATAAGTTCTGAACTGAGCTGTTCACAGACAGAGCTCTCGAGTACCACTCCTCACTGGCTCCACAGCGAGGGAGGATGCCAGTCACAATGACTGGTTTCCTGGACTCCTTCAACCTCTGCAGCAGGCTCCGGTACTCCGCTACTATTCTCACACTCGGCCTAGGTCCTATGTCGTTCACCCCCACCTGTAGTATAACTGTCTCCGGGCTACTCCTACCAAGTTCTGCCTCAATGACAGGGCCCATATCAACTACTCTTGCCCCTGGTTTGCCTATACATCTGTCCCTCTTCCCACAGAATGTTCGCCTTAAGGGCCTTACCCTTGAGTCCCCAACCACTAAATGCTGAATCTCTTCCCTGTCACTTTCAGCTGCTGACTCTAACGCACTGAAACTATTTGCTATTGTAACCTGCGGATGCTCTCTGGGGCTGTACTGCCTGACTCTACCCTGAACTTTTGTCCATCCCTCCTGATCCCCTTCCCTCTTCCTCCTCCAGATTCTGCTACCACCCTCCATTACCCAGCACCCCTCCTCATCCTTACTGTCTGTGGCCCTAGCATTACTTTCCACAATGTTGAGTCTCCAGAAACGTGACCCTCCAACACACTTCCAAACCCCAGCCGCACTATCCACCTTTGCCTTATCCTCCTCCCTTATGCCCCTATCAGAACTACCACTGGTCCCTGATCCTGTAGGCTCCTTTTCTGACCCCCTAACCACGATCTGCGCATACGTTCCTTGGTCAGGAGCTACACCCTCCTGCGGCTCATCTCTACACCTACACTTACTTAACTGCGCCTCAAGCTCTGCTACCCTAGCCTGGAGGGCCTCTAGCTCTGCTACCTTCGCCTGCATCCTAGTCATGCTCATTTGAATACACTAGTAACTTAGGTATATAACTTAGGTACTATGCACTTTTCAATACTTTACTAACTTAACTTTTTTTTTGTTTTTTTGTTTGTTTGTTTTTTCTTCTTCTAAACCTTAACTAGATCTAAGTAAAGCTAGTGACACAAATCAGCTATGAGTGCACCTAATACTAGACTAAATATCTAATCCTTAAATAAACTGAATACTAAATACACCTTAATTATCCCTAATTTTCTAAAAATATCTACTTATCCAACCCTGCAACTAATAACACAAAAATAAGACTAAGACAATTTTGGCGCACACAAGCTAGAATGAAAAGTCCTTTAAAAAGCAAGTAAGAGGTAACAGCTAACTATGAATGCTTAAAAATAATACCTAAACGATACACAAAACTAAATATCTAATCCTTATATCTAAATATAATGTGGTTCCTCAAAAAATACACAAAACAACAGAGCTATCCAACAGCTACTTAGCTTGTCTAAAGCGGGTAAAGCGGACATTGGAAGAAGATGGGGAAGAGTTATAAGTAGACTGGTTATTGATTCACCTTTTTTGGAAAGATTCAATCACGATTCATTTCTGAATGTGAATGATTCAGTCACCGTTTGATTCATGGATAACCATTTTGAAAAATGATTCTTTCCGATTAAAAGAATCAATTTTTTTTATCAAATCACATTTGACTCACCATTGAAATCAAAATAGCATTGCAGTCTTTTTTTATTCAATCAGCCTTGTTTCTATGCGGGTTTTGATTCAATCATGATTCATGAACAAAAAAATCTGGTGGTGAATTGATTCTTCTTTGATTCAAGGGATTTTGATGAACAATTCCAATCAATTCAATCAGAGTCGAATCAATAACCAGTCTGCGTCACTTATAACTTTGAATTACTTCCACAAAACAAATAAGTAAGTAGCTACAATTATCCTTTTCGCTTTTCTTCATCATTGACAGGCCTTAGTGTTTGAGGTCACCATGAATCCAATGCCGACTTTTACTAAGAGTTAATATATAGAATTTGCCTAAATCTGGAAATATTTTGTTTGGTAGAATTTAGGGCTAGCACTATCAGCTGGAGTTGTTGCAGTAGTTGGCCGCAGGGACCTCTAGTGATGCAGGATGTTATGACGTCGCAAGCCAATGGTGCTACTAAATATTGATTGGTTTATTTATTTATAAATAAATAAATATTTAGCGTTAAATATTTAACTGGTACCATTTGCTTGCGACGTCATAACACCCTGGCTCCCTAGCGGTCCCTGGCGGCCAACTGCTGCAACAGCTGCAGCTGATAGTGCTAGCCGAATTTAGCTTGTTGACAAGATGCCTCATCAACAAATTTTAACTTGGATATTTTTTGGAGGTAAACTCCTCGGGGCTCAGATCAACCACTAACAGAAACATCCTTTGTTTTGTCTTGTGCCTAACACAATTTTAGTGGAATTGAAACTTACCAAAATACTTTCTTGCTAAAAATATGAATACCAGTAAAATTATCATTGACCCAGTTCTCCCTTTCAGAGTGGCTGCTCTCATCAGCATTATCAACTCCCTTCGGAACTTGTAGTTGGAGCCTGGAGCAACTGAAGCCAAAGCTGCATACCATTGAATTAATGCTTGTCCATTTGCTGGGTCTTCAGCTCAGCTTTGAACATATTCAAGAATGTGACTGATGTGATCCTAGCATTGCAGCTGCAAGACGGCCTGTGTGCTTAAACCAGAGTAATTGCATACATAGTGCTTAGGTACCTTATTCAGTGAACATGATCATTGATGCACCCGTCCCTGCTATTCCGCCTTATTGTTGTGGCAGCAGAAGTGGTGAGGTGTGAGAATTTCAGAATATATTGTTTGTTAATATGCAATATACATGCCTACTGCCTAGTCTGTATGATATATTTCAGATTTCAGAAAAAGGATGTCAGTAATTATTTAACATAATTTGTAAATATTGTAATTTCCAGAACAAAATATTATTATGCAATATGCATACCAACAAAAACAGCAATGCTAAGTAATGTTTGAAAAATATCAAGTGTGACAGCCAACAATCTGACATTCTATTACTGTTGCTAAATATGCTTTGTAACTTTTTGCTGGCATTGAAACCTCATTCATGACAGTGTATGTGACATATTTGATGATCACGAAAGAACAGTGCTAATCATCCTCAAGAGAAATAAAATATATATAATGTGGGATTGTTTGTTTCCTGAGAGAAAAGCTGGTTCTGTGAAGCATAGTAATTATAAACAACATCAACATCAATCATCATCAATGTATTGTCTGTACATTGACCTTGTTTATCACCATCTACCAATCAACTTGCAGAGGTCATGAGCTTGGGATCATCAGTAACTGATGTAGTATAGCAGAAAGACATGTTCAAGGAATGAATTGTGTGGAATTATAACCCTTACGGGCTATAAAGTATAAACCCTAAAAACACAGAAATTTGAATCACAATCAGCATGGCCTTGCATCAAACCCTCCACACTCTTTGCACAGGCGTCCATAGGAAGAGAGACCTCACTGAACAAGGCAAGCACATTCTGTCCATCTTGTAGAAACAGGCTTGCGCACCACCATCACAGCTTCAAATAGAAGATGTTCCTGTTCTGCATGCCTTGTGCGGAAGTCAGCAATGGTACTGCTCCAACGACATGCCGCTGTCACCCTCCATCGTGGTGGTGCTGACTCAGGGGCGGATACAGGGGGGGGGGGCGGCGGGGGGCGGCCGCCCCCCCCCCAGGGCGGATACAGGGGGGCGGGCGGGGGGGCGGCCGCCCCCGGCCGCCCCCCCCCCCCCGAGGGCGCCTCTACGCGGAGCGCCGACGGAGCCTATATACGCGAAGCGGCGATGCATGATCAAAAACCCATGGACATTCCCAAAACCTCTAAGAACCTCTAATTTTTCTGAAAAACTCTATAATCCTCCGAAAATCTTCATAAAACCTCTAGACTAACTCTAGAATCTGACGTCGAAAGTCTTCAGATTTGACGTAAAACCTCTAATTGGAAGCGCTGTCGTACAGCGTCCTGGAAAAAGGCGCCAGAAGAGGCGCACCAGGCACCCGGGTTAGGTTAGATATATTTTGTTATGCTATTTTTTTAGACATGGTGCGACTCTTCTAGCGCCTTGACAGATTTTGCAAATCTGGCGCAGTTCAGTCTTTTCTAGCGGCGAGAATACCCGCCGAAGCGCGGCGCGACCTTCTAATGTTTGCTGCAATGTTTGCTGAAGTCCTGTAAGAAGGTAGAGTCATCCGGCGATTTGAGCGACATCCGGCGATTTGCCTCGTGTCAAAGCCTCGTGTGTTGTGACGAGTTATCGCACTAGATTGT